>CM060949.1:204827776-205360276 GCA_030765055.1 Mantis religiosa | reverse complement strand
TTGTGCTCAGCACAAAATGAGGCGAATCCTTGGGACATCATATACAAACTAGCATCAGGAAAAGTTAGAACCACTCCAATATTAACTACACTCAAACGCAACGATAACACATACACGGAAGATACTTGTAGCACTCTGGAATACATGCTTGCTCATTTCACCCCCGAAGACAATCAGGAGGACGACAATGAAACCCACAGAAGAATAAGGATAGAAATTCAAAAGCCAATGCCAACAGATGACGACAAAGAATTTACGAGTGAAGAGTTAATCTCAAGTTTGAAAAAATTTAACTCGAAGAAAACCCCAGGGATGGACGGATTAACTAGTGACATAATTCTCAGAGCATTTAATATCTTCCCAAAGTATTTCACTGCACTGTACAATATATGTCTCAGAAAAGGAAAGTTCCCACAGAAATGGAAACACTCCATTATTATTCCAATTACTAAACCCGGAAAAGAAAACTGCAACGATGTCTCCAAATTTAGACCTATCAGCCTGCTTAACATCGAGGGAAAACTGCTAGAAAGACTTATGATAGACAGAATTTTATTCCATATACATTCTAATGACCTGTTCAACAACAACCAATATGGGTTCATCCCACAACGTGGAACAGTTGACGCTGTAATGCAATTAAAGGAATTTGTAGAAAACAGTCTGAAGCAGAAACAGTGCACAATTGTAATAAGTCTGGACGTGCAAGGTGCATTTGATGCTGCCTGGTGGCCCAGCATTTTGAAGAACCTCAGAGAACTGAAGTGTCCAAGAAACTTGTACAATTTAGCCGCAAGCTATTTTGGTGAAAGAAAAGCAACTCTAACAATAAACAACTACAGCGCAGAAAAAGAAATCCAGAAAGGCTGTCCACAAGGCTCATGCTGTGGCCCGGGTTTCTGGAACATATTATATAATTCCCTCCTGAATCTACCATTCTCCAAGAGAACTAAAGTTATAGCCTTTGCGGATGACTTGCTCATCTTAACAAAAGGAGACTTCAAAGCAGAAGCAGAAAATTACGCAAACCAGGATGTGAAGAAAATAGAGAGATGGGCTCTTAACAACAAAATGGTATTCAACACTAATAAGTCAAAAGTGATGTTAATATCAAGGAAAAGAAGGGGCGACAAGAACGTCAGTATCCTCCTAAATGATAGGGTACTAGTACAAGTAGAGGAAATGAAATATCTAGGAATTCACTTGGATAGCAAATTTAACTTCAATGCGCATATAGCCCACACAGTAGATAAATCTCTGGGACTAATCAATATGCTGGCAAGAACAGCGAAACTTCAATGGGGCTTGGGTCATAAAGCGCTCAAGACAATTTATGAAGGCGCGCTCGTACCAATCTTAACTTACGGAGCTCCCGTTTGGAAGGAAGCAGTGCAGAAACAGAAAAATATTACAAAATTCCAGCGTGTACAAAGACTCATGAATATTAAGATAGCCAAAACGTTCAGAACAGTGTCATACGAGGCCTCGTGCGTGTAAGCAGGAGTTAAACCTATAATGATAACAATAGAAGAAAAAACTGAAATATATACAGCAACGAAATCCCTAAACCAGGAATACGACGCTCCATTAGAAGTGAAGTATTGGGAAGTGAAGTATTGGCGGCACCCCGCGGAAACAGCAATCATCCACCAAGTCGAAAAACACACTCTCTACCAGACTGAAATATATACAGACGGCAGTAAAACCGGAGGAAAGGTAGGAGCGGCAGCAATCGTATACACAAATGGAGAAGTGACTCACAGATTTAAGTTTAAATTGGGTGAAAATTGCACAAACAACCAGGCAGAGCAAATCGCTGTATTGAAAGTCTTAGAAAAACTCCAAGAACTACAGGATATTGAAGAAAACAGGAAAAGAGTAGCAATATACACTGACAGTCAGATAACTCTAGATTCATTGAAGAATAAAATGAAACATCCCAGATTAATAGAATCTATCAGAAGTAAAATAATTGAATTGACAGAACAAAACTGGATAATCCACTTTGGCTGGGTCCGAGGACACGCTGGGATAGAAGGGAATGAACTAGCCGATCGATTAGCAAAGGAAGCAGCTGCAGAGGAAGGAGAAGCAGTCTACGAGAATATATCCAAGGACGTAATTATCACAAGAGTGAATGAAGATGGAATCAGGAGGTGGCAAACAGAATGGGACAAAACATCCAAAGGAGCGACAACGAAGGAATTCTTCCCAAGCATCATCGATCGTATCAAGAGCAACATAAGAATTACGCCAAATTTCACTTGCATAACATCTGGACACGGCAATATACGAAGCTACCTGCACAGATTTAAAATCATGGACGAATCAATTTGTCCATGTAATACAGGAGAACAAACTGTGGATCATCTCTTGTTTCACTGTCCTATCCTCGGCAAACAAAGGAAGGATCTTGCAGCAGCCATAATTCACCAGGGCGGGAAATGGCCGACTGCAAAGAAGGACCTCACAAGAAGATTCATAAGACAGTTCAGCAGATTCGTAAATGCAATAGACTTTAAAAAGTTATAACAATTGTGATAGATATTGTGACCACACTGTGATTTTACGCTAGCGAAATGTCAATATATAGGAAGTCATCTTGTCAAGACATTGTTAAAAAATATGTTATGTAAATTAACTTAATTAAATTAAATTAATCATTGTGACCGAAACGTCAGTTCAGAAGCGCAGTACTAAGATATTATTATACTAAAATAAGTGGTTCAACAGTATTATAAAGGTCGCAGGCTAAAAAGAATAGAACAATGTACTTTGGCCAATGTATCGCAAATCGCTCTGAACCGATGTCTCGGAATATAAAGCATGTAGTATTACATTGTAATGGGGCATGCTGCTCAGACTTTTTTCAATAAAATAAAATAATAATAATAATAATAATAATAATAATAATAATAATAATAATAATAATAATAATAATAATAATAATAATAATAATAATAATAATAATAATAATAATAATAATAATAATAATAATAATAATAATAATAATAATAATAATAATAATAATAATAATAATAATAATAATAATAATAATAATAATAATAATAATAATAATAATAATAATAATAATAATAATAATAATAATAATAATAATAATAATAATAATAATAATAATAATAATAATAATAATAATAATAATAATAATAATAATAATAATAATAATAATAATAATAATAATAATAATAATAATAATAATAATAATAATAATAATAATAATAATAATAATAATAATAATAATAATAATAATAATAATAATAATAATAATAATAATAATAATAATAATAATAATAATAATAATAATAATAATAATAATAATAATAATAATAATAATAATAATAATAATAATAATAATAATAATAATAATAATAATAATAATAATAATAATAATAATAATAATAATAATAATAATAATAATAATAATAATAATAATAATAATAATAATAATAATAATAATAATAATAATAATAATAATAATAATAATAATAATAATAATAATAATAATAATAATAATAATAATAATAATAATAATAATAATAATAATAATAATAATAATAATAATAATAATAATAATAATAATAATAATAATAATAATAATAATAATAATAATAATAATAATAATAATAATAATAATAATAATAATAATAATAATAATAATAATAATAATAATAATAATAATAATAATAATAATAATAATAATAATAATAATAATAATAATAATAATAATAATAATAATAATAATAATAATAATAATAATAATAATAATAATAATAATAATAATAATAATAATAATAATAATAATAATAATAATAATAATAATAATAATAATAATAATAATAATAATAATAATAATAATAATAATAATAATAATAATAATAATAATAATAATAATAATAATAATAATAATAATAATAATAATAATAATAATAATAATAATAATAATAATAATAATAATAATAATAATAATAATAATAATAATAATAATAATAATAATAATAATAATAATAATAATAATAATAATAATAATAATAATAATAATAATAATAATAATAATAATAATAATAATAATAATAATAATAATAATAATAATAATAATAATAATAATAATAATAATAATAATAATAATAATAATAATAATAATAATAATAATAATAATAATAATAATAATAATAATAATAATAATAATAATAATAATAATAATAATAATAATAATAATAATAATAATAATAATAATAATAATAATAATAATAATAATAATAATAATAATAATAATAATAATAATAATAATAATAATAATAATAATAATAATAATAATAATAATAATAATAATAATAATAATAATAATAATAATAATAATAATAATAATAATAATAATAATAATAATAATAATAATAATAATAATAATAATAATAATAATAATAATAATAATAATAATAATAATAATAATAATAATAATAATAATAATAATAATAATAATAATAATAATAATAATAATAATAATAATAATAATAATAATAATAATAATAATAATAATAATAATAATAATAATAATAATAATAATAATAATAATAATAATAATAATAATAATAATAATAATAATAATAATAATAATAATAATAATAATAATAATAATAATAATAATAATAATAATAATAATAATAATAATAATAATAATAATAATAATAATAATAATAATAATAATAATAATAATAATAATAATAATAATAATAATAATAATAATAATAATAATAATAATAATAATAATAATAATAATAATAATAATAATAATAATAATAATAATAATAATAATAATAATAATAATAATAATAATAATAATAATAATAATAATAATAATAATAATAATAATAATAATAATAATAATAATAATAATAATAATAATAATAATAATAATAATAATAATAATAATAATAATAATAATAATAATAATAATAATAATAATAATAATAATAATAATAATAATAATAATAATAATAATAATAATAATAATAATAATAATAATAATAATAATAATAATAATAATAATAATAATAATAATAATAATAATAATAATAATAATAATAA
Organism: Mantis religiosa; assembly: GCA_030765055.1. NCBI lineage: Eukaryota > Metazoa > Arthropoda > Insecta > Mantodea > Mantidae > Mantis > Mantis religiosa. The sequence continues at coordinate 205,355,173 of CM060949.1, read as the reverse complement.
TAATAATAATAATAATAATAATAATAATAATAATAATAATAATAATAATAATAATAATAATAATAATAATAATAATAATAATAATAATAATAATAATAATAATAATAATAATAATAATAATAATAATAATAATAATAATAATAATAATAATAATAATAATAATAATAATAATAATAATAATAATAATAATAATAATAATAATAATAATAATAATAATAATAATAATAATAATAATAATAATAATAATAATAATAATAATAATAATAATAATAATAATAATAATAATAATAATAATAATAATAATAATAATAATAATAATAATAATAATAATAATAATAATAATAATAATAATAATAATAATAATAATAATAATAATAATAATAATAATAATAATAATAATAATAATAATAACAATGTGACTTTGTGGGTTCGTGAAATTAAAAGTCCAATTGCATAAACTCAAAATGTTCTTTATTTCCACCGAATTACAGTTGGAACACTGGCCGATTACACAGAATTACGTAGCGCACACAATTACAATTCGCCAGTTCGTCTGTCACAGATTCACGCTACACTCACAATTACGTACAACTCCTCTGATACATTTACACAGTCTTTCAGTCCGTTCACTAGCACGGCGCTCCTCCATCTGCTCGCCAAGAATTCAACTGAACTTACTCGCCAACTGTAACGCTTTTTTATAGGAAGGTCACTGTTTCTGGAGGTCTCGCAGTTCAGTGAATTATCCTGAAGGTTCCAGAGGTCAGGGAGGTGTAAGAGATGGCTAGTGATTTTTTTTTTACAACCATCCCCTCGTTAGCGCTACAAGATAAATGGGTAGGCGTGGTTGAGTGCTTCCCTTCTGGTCCCTATCTGCCAGCTGGTCCTATCGGGAATTCCGATGTTCGGGTAACAATAATAATAAATGAATAATAATTAAACTCCATTCAGAAACAACTGTATAATAATTGTTGTAACAGTATTTCCAATGCATGACCTGGAAGCGAATAAATGTTTATCTATTCTCGCTAATATTATTGATAATGCTCTATAAGGTAGTTATGAGTAATTACTAACTTACCCCTCAGCATACAGTGCAGCTGTGACATCAAAAAGTTCTACAGTAGCAGCTCCAGAAATGAAGGTTCCATTGTACTCCAAGGACAGCTGTAACATTTTGTCAGATAATTACTTTATGTATGTTTACAAAGGTTTAAAAATATTTTAATTCATAATGTTCACTTATATTTTCTGGATGTTTAGATTGCTGCCACTGCTCAAATAAGTAAAGAAGTCTCTGCTTGAAATATTAACTTTGAAATACAAGCAGCTTTATCAAACTTTTGCCATTGAATATGATATTGGAGTTGTAAGTAGTACCATTAGGGTACAACCGGATAGTTTCTCTTGGTTTTAGTAAAGAAATTCTTTCAAAGCTTGGGTGTATGGCACTACTAAAAATCAGAAGTAATAGTTTAGGCATTCACAATAACATTTGATGTATGGGAAGACCGTGTAATTTGGGCCAGCGTGTATTTTGGTCCACAGTGAGTTTAAGAGCATGGCCAGAGATGACAGAAAAATCTGTCTAGTCAACGCAGGCGCAGATGCGTCTCATAGGAAACTGACACTACCGCCCAATAATGATCGCCATAAATCTATCTCAACACTTCAGAAATGCAACACTGTCGTTGAGGACCAATAGCAACCCCACTTTTCTGGAAAGGACAGTCCACGTGCTTACTTCACTTGGAGTCTCAGTTGCCGAAGTTCCAACTTCCAGTTGATCTGTTTCATTACGTGTAGCAATTCGTTGTGTGTCACGATGTGGAGACCGTGGGAGGGAAATGCGGTGGTAAATGAAAATGAAGTAGTAGATAACTTTCAGTGAAATGAAAATACACAAAGTGAAGACAATAGTGTGAATGAATTGGAAAGTGTTGCTGGGCCGATTTATATTACTGGAGAACAGGGGCGGTTTCTCCATAAGGTTGCAGGTTTGTGCTACACCCACTGATTCTGAAAATAGAACAGGTGCATTTTGCACATTAAAGCTGTACTTGTTTGCATTTTTTTATATACAAACATTTTTCAATTACGCTTATCGTCTGCAGCTGCCCATGACCGCAGAAGTCGAAATAAACAGTGATTAGCTGTAGGAGCCGCAGGTTTGCAGTAAAGAGTTAACCTAATATTTCGCCCAAATGTAGGCTCTCTGAGGGGGTTGCGGGAAGGTGAGGAGATGGAAGGGGCTTCTTATACATTGCTTAAATGGAGGTTTATAAACCTAGCTCCTCCTACTCCTAGCAACGGCTATAGCGTGAACTTCAGGCTCAGCTTCTGTGTGCTCTGCTTTTCGAACACAGGGAGAACTTAATTAAATGCATGGAGGTTATTCAGAGGAGAGCTATGTTAAACAACAACGCCACACTTGTTCAGGCTTCTGGGTTTATGGCCACTTTGAAAGATTATAATTTTGTATTCTGGCTGTCTTTCTTCTACAAGATCGTGACACATGTGGACATTTTGTACAATCAGCTGCAGAAACGAGACTGCAATGCAACATTTGCCATCGCCCAGCTAAACGCATTTAAGAAGGGAAGAACAAAAAGTAAGAAATAGCGTGGATATCGAGGAACACGAAGAAACTGCAATTAAGAGGAGAAGAATAGAAGATCATAATGTGAAAAGAAGAGAATCTCTTGAATTATGTGACATTGTTAGAGAAGTAAAGGACAGATTTAGCATCACGGGGCATCTGGAATCCTCAACTTTCTTTCATGAAGAAAATTTCTACGACATTTCCAGAGGATTCCCTTAGAGAAACAATAAGGTTCTATCCTTTTATCATTGGAACAAAAATTCGCAGAGAACTGACCGTAATTTACAGTCGAGAGGAATTTCGTGGAATGTCCGGCGCTTTGTACTTGATGGACTTCAATGAGGAAAACAATGTATGTACTACATTCAGCGAATATGTCAAACTCCTCCGAGTACTGTTAAATATGCCAATGTCTACCACTGAAGCAGAAAGCTGTTTCTCAACTTTTAAAAGAATAAGAACTTTCCTTAGGAACACAATGTCACAGGACCGATTGACAGCATTAGCAATGCTTTTAATTGAGAGAGAGTTTGTTATGAAGATCAGCGACTTCAACGCAAAAGTTATCGATAGATTCGACAGGTCTAAGGAGAGTACAGCAGAGAATCTGTATAAATAGGTGAGTCATTACTACTCTGTATTTTATTCTTCATTTGTGCACCACCAATAATTTAACCCACCAACCGCCACTGCTGGAGAAGCCTCAAAAAACAAAGTTATAACGGCAACTGTTTCTAAGAAATTCAAACGCTTGTTTTGAACATATATAAATACGTGCTAAAAATAATCTTGTTAAGAGGCCATGCAATGAACCTGAAAAATTCTGGGTATTCACAGAAATACAGTAAGAAATATTCTGAAGAAGGAAATACTAAAGATGCCTATCAAGTGGGAAAACAAAATGAAACGTTCCTCTAAATTTTCTATAATTTCACATGCGATTTGATTCGTCGAGAAATTTATAAATTCGAAGCAAAAGGGAGATCGCCCAACTTAGATGAATTGGTTGCACATTTGCAAGACATTTGTAATTTTCCTTATGGGCACTGCACTTTGATCGGTCTCCTAAAGGAGCTGGGTTTCAAATACCACACTTTGAATAAGACAAGGGTTATTATGGATTCCAATAGAATTGTGGTATCGCAGTTATAGACATAACATAATTTATTTAGACTAAACATCGTACGATACTCATGACGTATTGAGAAAGGTGGCAGCCTAGCAGTAAGGACTGGGAGAAGGTGGGTCAGCGTTGTAAAACAATTATGAGGGTTCGTCAAAAGAGGCGGACGAACTGCACTCGGGTTGACTAGACAGATTTATCAACCAGACGGCTGTCTTGAACAGTCCTGGTTGCAAGCAATCTCCTCAGTTTTTGGCATTCCAGTGTCAGCGACTTTGGAGGAAGGTTGTGATTTTTACTGAGAGCATTTTCGCTGTAATTTTGCCCCGATTTTATGGTGCTTTCCTTCACCTAGAAACCTTCCTTGGAATAAAAACTATAATACTGAACACTCCAAGACATCATGGTAAGTATGGGGTAGATTTACGTTGTTAAAAAAAATTTAGGTTTAAAAGATATGTGATATTTATAAGCATCTGTCGTGTCATGTAATTTGGGCCAAAGGAAAAGTGTCATTTACTCCAAACAAAATTACACGAAGGAAGTAAGTTAGGTAATAATTTTCAAATAAACAATAACATAATAAAATTTTGCGTAAATATTGAGGAAACATCTTTATCTAGATAAAAGTTGGTTGGAGAGTAACATGGAAAGATGATTTTGAATTTGCCGAAAGTTACAAAGCAGGCATTCGCGATGAGAATGTGGGTAAAAATGCTATCAAGGTCTGTACGTTTCGTTTAATTTTTGCCCATATTAAGAGGATGCAGCACCAAAAGCTCCAAATCCAGCAATGTTCAACTAATATTGCTGAAACTTTACCACTTAGTTCTGATACATAATGGACACAGAGTTCAAAATTTGGTTTTTATATCTTCAGTAGTTTTTGAGTAATTAATTTTTTAATTTCAAAATTTGGACAAAATTCAGATGCTTATGAAGAAAAGATCTATCATATGAATTTCTTATACCGCTTTTAGTTCCAGAGGGAAAAAATAGGCATGGAGCAAACAAAAAAAGCCAAAAATGATTAAACCTCTGACTTTTTATATCAATAACTTTAAAAATATGATGAATATTACAAATTATTATGACAGAAGCCTTCGTTTCCTTTCAAAGAACACGTGTTGAAAATTTTAGAGGAACTGAATCAAAACTGCATCGTGTGGAACATTTTGAATGAAAAAAAATGTTGAAAAAACTGTAACTGAGTAAATCAACTTTTAAAATCCAAAACATTTTCCTTCTCAGCTATATGCCTTGAAGCAGACTAAAACCCTCCAGATAGGTAAGTTGGACCCTCCTGCCTCTTCCATCTCTCTTCTGTTGCAGTATTCTTCAATTTCAGTTTCCTTGTGGATGTTTTAGAAGTTACTTTTACAGAAATTGCTGAATCAAGTAAGCGTATTTGGTCCTTTCCTTTGCTAATTTTTAGAGATGCTGGTGAGTTCCGTGTCCATTATGTCTTGACTGCAGCTTGAGTGAGGCAGAACAACCGAAATTGAATTCACTGATGGTTGATGTCACAGCAACCTGAAGTCTCTTCTTTGAAACAAATATTTCTTTTGGGCAATTATGCCATATCATATTATGTAAACCTTCATTTGCATTTTGAGTCTTAGCCAATGTACATCTCCTTAGGATTTCATCTGATGCCAGCCTTTGGTACACAGCCATCACATCAGTTCTAAAGTGTGTTCCCATTGTTGTGTTATGTTTAGGTGTTTCTTTCCATGTATTGTTTAGCCTATTCATGATCCTAACTATGCACACAGTTAACAAGAGGTTAGTTGTTTCAAAGAATGTTTTACCTATAACATATATAACAGTTATATGCACGTTTTGATGTATAAAATACCTTTGTAAATGTTACATTGCAAAATAAAACTCATAAATTATATATAAACAGTATTTAGTTTAACGAGAAACACAAGAAAATTCACACAAAAGCAAAATATAAATATTACGTACCATTTGCTTTCAATGTTTGCAGCCAGTATTTTGTTTCCATGATGCCACATATTGTAAGAAATAACCATCATACCAACACACCAGAAACTTTGTTTGCTAATTTCAAATGTATTAATTTAGTAGATTCAATCGAACTCCAATGACAGAATTCTGTGAATCCAAGGGCCGGCAAACACGTGCGCAAGGGCATTACAATTGTCATGTGAGGGTATTTAAATACCCGAAACTCATAAATTTAGTTTAATTATGATACTATAAGGTTCAAAGTATTTTATTAGCTCAAAAACAAAAAAAAAAAAAAAAAATATTTTTTCCCATGTTTTTAGCCAATTTCGGTGCCGCATTCTCTTAAGCGTTTAAATGAAGTTAAATTAAATGTATGCCATAGTAAAAAAGTTATCCTTAAATGGTGTCTTACAGCATGATAAAGCCAAGTAGTGTTGATGTTGTTTAGCATCTAAGTGTAATCTTTATTCATTAACAATGCATTATAAAACTAGTAACATAGGCATTAAACCTGAAGAAAGGTCCATTTTATCTTCCAAACTTTAGTTGTATGCATTGATTGAAGATCATGGAAACACCACTGCAGTTTCCACCCTTCTGCCATTCTTATTCGGGATAAATTTGATCGTATTCCTTCCAACTACGTAGAGCTTTGACTCAAACAATATATTGACTGAAATAATTTCTAAAGCAATGACTACTCGAAACTGAAATAGCTCTTGACTATCACAGCAATAATTATAATTTACCTCATATGTAATACTTACTATATATGTACTCTCAGATATGTTTGAACTAACTGCGCCGATATTCCTTCCATCTTGACCAGGATAACACATACCTGGGGTTAAACCTGCGAAAATACCATACTTAATTTGACATATTGCATAACACTTCACATTTTCTTCTGAAATAGTTCACACATAAATTATAACGTGATGGAATATGTTGCATGGAAAGCATTTGTTATTACTACATTCGCTTACATGTAATATTTAAACAAGCTACAAAACTTCGCAATAATTGCTTGGTAGCATAAGATCAAGAGAATAGAGCCAGACTGAAAAATTCTATGCCATAGCCGGGATTTGAACCACGGATCTCCCGCTCTCCGTGCGGTTGCTGTAAACCACTGAGCTATTATGTCCAACACGCCGACATGACATTTAATTCGCCAACTGACACATATGTTTCCCGGTAAGCCACTAGGGTTCTGATTCGCTATGAGACCATGAAGCCTGAAACTTAAGTACGAGGCATGTTTTTAAGTCAGTACCGTTTTGGAATTTAAAAAAGACGTCCATAGATATCGCAATAATTTTATTTTTACATAAAAGCCTCACCTTAATATACTATTTCTACATAATTTCCGTGAATATTGAGGCACTTGTCATAACGTGGCACCAGTTTTTGAATATCCTCCTCATAAAATTCTGCCACCTGACGTGTTAACCACTGTATCACAACTGTTTTGACTTCGTTATCGTCTTGAAGACGCTGACCGCCCAGATGTTTCTTCAAGTGCAAGAACAAATGGTAGTCGCTGGGCGCCAGATTAGGGCTGTATGGATGATGATCTAGAGTTTCCCATTGAAAATATTTGATGAGATGTTTGGTCCGATTAGCCACATGTGGACGGGCATTATCATGCAGCAAAACGATACCCTTACTCAAGTTGCCACGTTTTTTGTGCTGGATTGTTCGGCGCGGATTATTCAATGTCTCACAATAAGACGCTGCATTGATTCTGTCATTACGAGGCAGAAACTCCACTAGCAATACCCCCTTTCTGTCCCAAAAAACTGTGCATATGAATTTCGGGGCAGAAATTGTTTGCTTAAACTCTACTTTTGTGGGTGATGATGAATGTCACCATTCCATGGATTGTTGTTTTGATTCTGGTGTAGCGTAGGCCACCCATGTTTCGTCACCAGTAACAATTTGGTCTAAAAAATCTTTACCTTCATTGTGGTACCGCTCAAGGAAAGTCAATGCACTGCCTAAACGTTGGGTTTTGTGGAAATCCGTCAACATTTTCGTAAACCAACGTGAACACAATTTCCGGTACTTCAAGTTCTCGGTCACAATGCGAATCAAAACACTACGAGAATACTGAGGAAAATAGTCGCACAATGATAAAATCACAAAGTGTGTGGTTTCTCTCCCCTTTTTCGTCCACTTTCTGTACCGAATCTTCAGTAACGACCGAAGGACGCCCACTCCGTTCTTCATCATGTACATTTGTACGACCATCTTTAAATGCTCTCACCCATCTCCTTACCATTCCATCACTCATAATGTTTTGTCCGTAAACTTCACAGATCTCCCGATGAATATCGATCGGTTTTACGCGTTTAGCACTAAGAAATCGTATAACAGCCTTTACTTCACAATCGGCGGGACTCAGGATTGTCGGAGGCATCTTAAACACTAAGTCTGAAATTCTGAGCCGAGCGAACTGCTAGAAATGCAGAAAGAAATTGCCTTTGTGCAATTTCGGTTGGTAATACTGTACTCCATGCTGAACGACATACATCATAATTGTATTTAAACGTAACTATGGTGTATAAAGTTATCTCATTATCAATTCAGTTTCAAATAAAAAATGCAATAACAGCTTTCATAACCTGGTTTAAGAGTCAATTTTACTTTCACTTCGACTGTGCTGTTGTGACGAGTTGGAATATCGGAGACCTGAATTCAGTACATTTTATGCAGTACATTTTATGTTCAATATTTCTTGGTAAAGTCTGGACTTAAGCATGTGCGTCAGAGAGCGGAAGTTACACCTCTTCATAGGCTATTCTAGTTGCCCTGGCTTCCGCTCTAAACCGACGGAGTTCATCCTTACGGATGGAAGGGATCCTGTTTTTAAGCTTTACAGGAAGCTAGAGGTTTACCGCATTCCCGGCTGGGAGAGTCCAACCGGAAGAACTCTCCGGTTTTCTAGGGGATGTGGAGACCCCTAGTGACGCACATCGGTGCATTGTCAGGGGAATTTGCCGGATATGGAGTTAGGATATAACCGTAGGGAACAGAACGTTGGGGGGACTCGAAGCGCAGATCTAGGGGACTCTGTGTCACTTAGGACGCCGTCAGACTGAACCCTGGTACTCCAGTTCGCCGCCTCTCGGTAAGTCCGGCTTTGACAACTATGTTTTCTCTTAGTGAATAAAGGAAAGGGAATTGTGCAACCTTATAGTAAAATGTATTAGCTTAGTATAATAGTAAAGATATCACAGCAGGTAACTAAAGTGGGTGTCTATTGGATGACCCTACCTCAGCCATTCCCTGGTCTTTCCCCAAATGTTCACGGAATAGCCGTAACACTGTGATTCATAGACATTTTCAGTTAAAGGGACAAAGTTCCGAAATATGTGGCGAAAATTACAGGTTTATCAGTGTTGTAATTTAAAAAAAAAAATGTTAAAATAGAAACGGTATCCACAGATATTTGAAATGTCAGTATTTTTGTCACTGTAGCTAACACCTTATTTCGTGGAACACATCTGATTTGAATCGTTCAAGTTTGTGTGCCTATGAACGATAGCAATGTAAGCGAACTGTTCACCACGTCAAGATTTTAATGTTCAGATTATGCAATGATCATCACACACGTGCTGAAATATTAAACCAACTTTTCTGTCAGCAATCTTCAGCAATATCATTTCGCCACAAACAAAATAAAAATGTTGGCAAACCTGACATCAAGTTGTATGGTGCATGTGTTTCTTATAAGACAGAAGCAAATTTTCTGGGAGTATGGATAGATGAGCATTTAGACTGGGAAGCACACATAAAATATCTAGTAATAAAGTTAAATAAATTCTACTTCTCATTAAGAGTAATCAAAAATTAGTTGTATGCAAGTTACATGAGAACCTTATATTTTGCATATGCAGAAAGTCTAATGAGGTATGGCATTATGTTTTGGGGGGATAGTAAAGAGAGTCACTTGGTTTTTAAAGTACAAAAAAGGATTGTTAGATGCCTAATGTCAGGAAAAAATATGACTCCTGCAGGAACTTCTTTAAGGAATTGAAAATCTTGACTCTGCCCAGTTTGTATATATACTGTTTGCCATGTTATACAAAACAAAACCTTGAAAATTTCACCACGAATAATCAAATACATCATCATAACACCAGAGGTAAAAAAGACTTAAGAACCATAACACATAGAACTACACTTTATTTCAAAGGAGTTAGATATTCAGCAGTCACTCTGTATAATAAACTACCGGCCAATCTGAAAAACATAAAATCCATGCGGTGTTTCAAACTATCGTTAAAGAAATTTTATTAAGTGATTCATATTATGATATAAGTGAATTTCTAGATACACTGTAGCTGGCCATATAATTGTATATATTTGTGATGCATTTTAAATGCTGTGTAGTTGTAGAGCCATGCAACTATATATATTTATGAGTTCATGCTTAGATCTTATTAATTACACTTGATGCAACTTATTTTTTATACTTATATTATTTGCATTGTTCTAAATATTTGTATTGACGTATCCAATGTCATTGTATTGACTTAACGGATGAATAAAACTACTACTACTACTACTACTACTACTACTACTACTACTACTACTACTACTACTACTACTACTACTACTACTACTACTACTACTACTACTACTACTACTACTACATTGCATCATTGTAATCTCGGAATCTGTATGATTCTTGCTAGGCTGATACAAAGACAAATATATCCTCCATCTCTGTCGCCCGCTTGCCGTGGAAATGACAACGCCTAGACGTAGAATACGCGTATTAGTTAAACCCATGTGCATTCTTATTTTGTAGTTACTCTAATAACACGAATTCTACTCAACAATTAGCAGTAACAAAATACTGTGTGTAGAGAGAAAGTACATATTACGTTGCTATAAAAAACACAGATCACTAAGAATGTGTACATTAAATAATTGACTTCCGATTAACAAGAGTGTTTTAAAAACATATGATCTTAAGCTTGGAGACTATAGAGGCAGTTCTTAAGGCTTTCTACGGTTTCAGGAAGAAGGAAATTAAATTAACGCAAGACCAGTTGGCCCAACTGCCGCATATTTCATTTAGGCAGATAACTCTTTCGTGCTTTGAAAGAATTGCGAAATGAAGCGTGGCAGTTCGAGATAAACGCACGGCAGTGATGTGAACAGACTTGCCTCTGCTCCGAAATACAAAAGGCAGTTGCCAGGACTGAACAAGCCCCAGAGCCTTCAACCCCTTACAAAGACATCTCCGTCTCACATAACAGTGGTATAGGCGTTGGCGGATGTCCGTTAATCCGGACAAAACTCACGCCATACTTTTTAGAAAGAGCCACACCCCTACAGACTGCCCAAACTTCAGCTACCGAGGTCGAAGGATAGAGTGGACCAATTCCGTCCAGTAACTAGGTGTCAACTTAGACAGCGGTTTAACTTCTCAACACATCAGGGACCGATAGGCGAAGGTACAGGGGGCAATTGCTTCCCTGTATCCAATGCTGGGATCAACCTCGATGCCAGTTGGCATGAAGTTATACCTCTTCCGAGCGCTGGTAATCCCGGTTATGCTATATGCCTGCGAGATCTGGGGCATGGCCGCTGACAGCTGGCTAGCATGGCTAGGGGACTTAGGTCTATATATTCTACCAGGTTGCTTCACTAGGCCTCGAGACTTCCATACGTGGAGGGTGAAATTAGGCGCCGAGCTTCAAAATTATACGCCAGTTTACCCAATCACAGAAGCGCCCTTCTCAGGTCCTTGGGAGATTATGACCCCACTAGACGCCGTTCTAGAGAGCATCGGTTACCCCGCATGGCTTGCGGGTATCCGAGATAACCCAGCAGCTAATCCGAACACCAGCTAAAGCTGAGCTCCAGATATACTTTCCAAGCTGCTTGGCATCAAAATTCTTCCCCAAATTAAAAATCAAAAAATACACCAGGTTGGAAGGCATTGCATACTGTTCTTCATCCCCTAGGTACAAATCTGTAACCTCATAACAAACATTAACCTAAAAACCCACATCTCACCCTACAACATCCCGAAGTCTAAACCTTACCTGCGGTAAAATCCCTAACGGGTGGGTACGCACCAAAAACCTTCTGGCTAAGTACAGCCAGTCAGCACCACATGGCATTGCATGAACAAGCCTATATAGTCCGCAGAGTCACTGCTTTGTGTTAAGTGGGGAACGAAGTGCTCTTAAGCTAGAGCCTTAACTTTTGTACACATATTACTAATAACTAAAGAACCCTGTGTACCAGTTTTCATACAAATATCTAACTGCATTCTTGATATATGAATCAAGTTATACAATTTTATTACCTAAAATCAAAATCTCTATATCGACAGATATTGCACAACATATCTTAGTTTGTTACAAGTATATTACTTAATATCTTAGGAACAAATTAATGGCTCGAATTACTGAACGTCTGTATAATTATTTTTTAAATACACTATTTTATTACAAAAGTGAATCGAGAAGATATTGACACATTGCTTCACTCACACTGTTTATTCACAGGACATGTTTCAAGAGCTCTTGCTCCTATCATCAGCTGATACTCGACTAGTGCAAGTTGTAGTGGTTTCCTCTTTCTCCGTTTTGTCAATAGATGGCATGATGTACTTGTCAAAGATGTCCGGTGGTGGAGTTTCAAAATTCATGACTCTATGACGATTTTTGTTAATGAAGATTTTTTCCCATACGGAAAGGTCTATGGGGCGATTAACATATTTTATTAGAGATGTTTCCAAGTTGATGTCATGTCTAGTATTCAAAAAATGAAAAGCCACTGCTGATTTTTCTGTTTCACCATTTTTAATGTTTCTTAGATGTTCTTTAGTTCTGATGTTAATATTTCTTTTTGTTTTTCCTATATAAATTTTAGGGCAAGTTTCGCATTTGATCTCATAGATTCCTGGTTTTTCTTTGGTAGTGATTGAATTTTTGGGAGGGCCTTTTAACAAATTTCTGATATTAAACCTATTTTGAGGTGCAAGAGATATGTTGTGTTTTGAGAAGATTTTTTGGAATTTGTTATAGGCTGATGTGTGGAAGGTGAATTTTTTAAAATGTTTTTCTTTTTCTCCTGTAGGTTCTAGGGTGGTGGTTTCTTTTATGTTCTTAGCTTTGTTGAGTCTGTTAACTGTTTTGTCTACTAAATTGGGTTGAAACCATTGGATATAGCTACTTTTTTATGTGTAGGTATTCTTCTTGATAATCTTCTCTGTTTAGTGGAAAGTTGATCATCCGAAAGATTAAACTGCTGAAAATGGCATGTTGGTGTTGTTTTGGGTTGAAACTGTTGTTCTTGATGTAATTATCTGTGTGTGTCGGTTTCCTGTAAATACCAAAGGTGAGTTTGTTGTTCATTTTTTTGATCTTGATGTCCAAAAAGGGGAGCACACCATCCTCTTCTGTTTCCAATGTAAATTTTATAGCTGGATTTTGTATATTCAAAAGTTTAAGACTATCTTTTATGAGCTTTTTATGTACTATTGCAAAAATGTCGTCAACATAGCGATACCACACTTTGAAATAATTTGGAAAAGCTTTTGTGATATGTGTTTCAAAAGCACTCATAAATAAATCTGCCAAGAAGGGAGACAATGGGTTGCCCATAGCTAGGCCTGCAAAATGCAAATTCAAAAAGTTATTCATATAAAAAGTTAATCAAAAATTTAAATGAAAAACCGGTAATCTACACAAAAGCAGACAAGGGTAACAAAATAGTAATACTGACACTATTTTATGTGTCAGCACGAAAGGATCTAAAAATCTGTGCTTGGTTACAGTTATTATTTTTTAGAAATTAAGCTATGATCAATATGAAAATTCCAATACGTCAGTTTGTTGTACAGTTTCTGAAGGATGTTATGTAACATTTTCACAGCTCTAGCCGGAATATTGTGGGAGAAGAGAGATTTTGGATATATCGTAGAAAAATAAGAAGAAAGTGAACTTGAGAAAAATGGATTTAAAGCTTTGCATGGTGTTTCCATAAAAAGTATTTCATTTCTTTATGTTAAAAAGCTCCTGAAGAGTAGCTTACACCTTGTTCTCTCCTAGAGGCTTCTTTAGCCTACGGATATAGATGCATTTACTGAAATAGTAGTCTATTTTCACATTGCACTTTTAATTGAAAAGCAAACCCAGTGGTGTGAAGCAACTCCAGGTTAAGAGTCGTAACAGTACTTTTGGGTTATGTTTGAAGTATGAAAAGTTTATAAATTTATTAAAACTGATCATGTAAATATATTTAATAATTTAAATATGTTAAATTGTATGTAATTGTGTGATTGGCCGAAATAATAATAGTATGACGTAATATGACGTAATGTGGTGACGTGCCATTAAATCGGCCAATCACAAAATTAAGTAGAAGTAACGATAGTGACGATGAATCAATAATCTGGCTTCATGGTGGAAAAATGACGCGGAGAAGATAAAAGTTTTGAATAGTAAGAAATATATAACCAATTACAGAATTTGACTTCTTTATTCCGAACCACGCCTTGAAACACAGATGTCTCATGACTCTTGCTTAGTATAAAATGACACAATTGGTGACCAGAGGAAATAGATAGCTGCAAAAACTCACACGAGAAGAGAGAGAATTATGCGTCCAACATAGAAATCCTGTCCCAAATTGCACCCTAACGGCTGATGAAGGCGAAGATAAATTAACAACTAATAGACACAAATTCCTGTCCCAGAATTTGTGAAAACAACATGGACATGCTAAAAATATTATCAATTCTTTCAACTGGCCGAAATCTAGAATAATATTTTCTCTCACCTACATCCTCCTCTAGGTCATAGGCACTGCATTGCACCTCCAATTTAGAAAGGCTTATGTTTTTCTTTTGCAGTGTTACAGGCTCAGTTACTTCGTGATTTACTTCAACTAAGTATCTGTTTCCCCATCTGCTCTTATCCTTTAATTTGCACAAAACGACACTACTACCCTCTATCTTTGGCATTCTCAAACAGTAAATTACTGCAGTATCATGTAAAAGACCATAGGTATCTTAACTTCTTTAATTTTTCAAAACATAGTTGCCCTAGCTAGGTTTACTGAAATAAACCTGGATCACCACCTATAGTGTAATTTTAGGCAGAAATAGACACTTTAGTAGGATAAATATAATATAGAGAGTAGAAAACCAAACAATAATAACTTCCAAAACACTAGAACAAAACAAGAAAACAAACAAATATTTCGCGCCATTATACAAGAAGTATATAAGGAAACAACAGGAACTTCCGAAAAAATTATTTCCATCTAGGGGATTCGTATGAAAGCTTGTGAAAACACGTCACGGTGGCTTAATGCTATTTTAACGTGTATTTTAAAATCAAATCGTTTGTAATTTCTCTGCATTCAAACATGTCGACGTGGAAATGTGCACGTGCCATGGTGAGAAATTTAATTAGCGTAGAGCTTTAAAAAGTGGCCCACAAAACAGGTGTTGCGTTCTCCCTATGGACATAAAACTTTGTAAACAAGTTAGCTAGATTACGCTGCATTTATGCAACAGAAAAACAAAATTTCGTCTTTGGCCACGAAAATGACTAAAACAACACTTGTGTCTCCCTCAAACGGAATTTCCCAGTCCATTTTGCAGCTGTTTTAGCACACGAAAATATTAATGCACACTCCAAGGACGGAGCGGTTGGAACACCCGGTATTTTATACAGGAAAGGGTTGTATATATAGTTATGTGATGTTTTCCACAGCAAATCTCGTATGCTTTTCTGTCTCTGGACAAAAGTAAGCAGTGCAACAGAATTTGCATGTAATAGTTATCACCGCAACAGATAACGTCAAAAGACTCACGGAGCAGTCAAGGTGATTACTTCAACAATCTGCAGGCAGTTTTTCTCAGGTTAAACGAAATAAGCTTCATGTCATGAGATTTGCAAAGTATTTACGGGAAAGCATGACAATCAATGCTGTTTTAGTTCAAACCATAATCCATCTAAGTCATTTTATTTATGAAATCTAATTTTTATATTATTAAACGCATAAACTGCACTTACCAAACCAGGTGGTCCAGAGGAAGAAAGAGATCACAATCGTAAGGTTGTACATACCGACACGTTCTGAGGAAGAGGGGTGATCGGCATTGGTTTTTATAGCCCAAAATGTTTACTTAGATAAGAATCTGTAGCTAATCCTTCGGTTCGGAAGCACTTTGTGTACACAACTCGCGGAAATAGCTTTATCATCAACCTTTCATTTTATATCAATCTTTATTTTTACTTAGCACTTTTACATTTCTTATCTAGTATTCGTTCATATACATAGGCATACACCATTCCACAGGCTAACAGGAGAAGAAGTGTTTCTTCTTTATCGAATTAAACACTTTGACTTATTCACAGTAATTCTTTTATCACGTCATGTCAGTAGTTTAAATTTCAGTTCTGAGTAATTAAAGGTATACGTACATACACACACACCAACCAATTTGAACTCCCTAGAGTAAACAGAGATTATGAACCAATGATAAACAAAGATATAATGTGACAAGACACGTTGTGCCAGGACAGCAGGAAATTTGTTTCCTCGCGCTCGAATTGTCTTATTCAAAGTAATTCTTTTGTCACGTCATGTCAAACATTTACGTTTCAGAGGTTTTCGGGGCGTATTTAGCGTGGTTTTGTTTGTTACGTCGTATTTACTAGCTTTTTGAAGTATTAGGGCTTCTTGGGGTGCATTTAGCCCGTTTCTGGTGTATTTAGGAGCTTCTGGGAGGTATTTACCAGCTTATTGCAGAATTTAGAAGCTTTTATCATGTATTCAAGGGCGTTTGCTGGGGCGTATTTAGCGGCATTTGAAGTATTGGGTTGTATTTAAGGTCCTTTTTTATGTATTTAGGGGCTTTTGGAGCGCATTTAGAGGCTTTTAGAAGTATTTAGAGCTTCTAGCGATGTACATAGAGGCTTTTGGGAGGTATCGTGTCTTGGGGAGTGCATTTAGTGTCTTTTGGTATATTCAGAGGCTTTTGAGTCCTATTTAGAGACATTTGCTGTGTTTGGGGGCTTTTAGGGGCATATTTTCTTTTTTTTTTCTACAGGTATTCAGAGGCTTCTGGGGGTGTATCTAGAGACTTTTGCGACATATTTAGTGTACTGAGAGGTGTATAATGACTTTATGGTGTAATTTAGAGATTCTTGGGATGTATTTAGAGGCTATTGGGACATACTACTGACTTTCTGATGTATTTATAAGCTTTGGAGCCGTACTTATCGTCTTTCTGTTGTATTTAGTGGCTTTTGAGACGTAATTAGAGGCTTTTTGGAGCGATTTAATGGCTTCGAAATGCATTTAGGAGCTTTTTGAAGTGTAATTTATAGATATTTAATGCGTTTTTAGCAACTTTGGCATGCATTTAGGACGTTCTTAGAGTGTATTTAGAGGTTTTCGGAGTTTATTTAGTGGCTTTGGATTGCATTTACAAGTTTCTTGGGGAGTGTATTTAGAGTCTTTTCGGATGCATTTAGTGGCTTAGCAATTTTGCTAGTACGTTTATTTTTATTACAATAATTCCTCGTATTTATCGCACTGCCTCATGATTTGACCTTTACACATTGAAGAGAGGCTGCATTGTAGTAGCAATAACAGAGTACAGCGCAGCCGCTGAGGGTTAAAGATATCGTAAAGGCACAATAACCTGAAAGTATCCCGAATTTATGTTGAAGATCAGTCCAGACGAGTTTTATTTATATATACATAAGCTTATGCTGGTTATGACAAGAATTTCTCAAATAATATTCCCAAAATCTGTGTTTCCAGTGGTAAATATATGCGTCTACATGTATTTTAAACCCCACATCAAAAAACATTGAGAACTATGCATTCTATTAATATACGAACCAAAGATCGCATTGTTAACTTTTACTGAGTGAAGTTCTTTTTTTTTATTGCAGAGTTTTGCACTATATGCTTAAAGCTATATTAACAAAATACTGTATAACTTTGTGACGTTCTTCTGTTCATTTCGAGTAGTAAAGATGGGAATACGTTCAACATGCATAGTCAAAGAGAAAATGGGATGTTTATTTACGTTCCTCTTTGTCGTGTGTGAATTACTACTAAGGCTGTTAAATAAAGACTGGTCACAATTTCTTTAACAATGTACCTTTACTTATCGTCGTAAGTTTGATATTCCTTCTCAAAATGGTCTCCCCTGAATGCGATGCGCTTATTCCAGCGTTTCTGCCGGACTTCAAAAACATACTGGAAACCAATTTTTGAGATATCCTTCAAAATCGCCACCGCAGCCTTCACCACTGCTTCTGATGAAGGATAATGCCCCCACGATGACGTTTCTTCAAGTTAACGAACAGAAAAAGTCACATGGGGCTAAATACGGCCTATAGGGAGGGTTGGGGATGCACTTCACGTTTATTTTTGCAATATATTCAGCAACAACTTTGCCAATAGGCGGCCGCGCATTATCGTGGTGCAGCATCAAGCCTGCTTCACGGAAATGTGGTCTTTTGCGCCTGATATGGACTTGCAATGTTTTCAGGACTTCCCTGTAATATTGTCCCGTTACTGATGTGTGTGCAGGTACAACATGCTTATAAACCATTCCATGAATATCAAAGAATGAGATGGTCATAACCTTCCCAGCAGAAGCAATCACTTTTGCTTTTTGGGGGGGTTTGTTGATGAAGGAGAATTCGACACTGAGCTTTGCTGTTTGCTCTGAGGATCAAAATCATGTAGCCAAGTTTTATCAGCAGTGATTACGTTTGAAACAAACTTCGGATCTTCCTATAACATCAACTTTAACTGCATGCAGATCTACATGCGAAATGCATTTTGTTTGAGAATCAACAGTCCTGGAACCCATCGTGCAGAAACGCGTCTCATGTGAAATGTTTCTTTCACCAACGTGTGGGCACCCAATGAAATGTTCAGCATTTAAGAAAGTGATATTAAGGAAATTTGTCGATCCTCTCTCACAATGGCAGCAGCAGCAGTGGTGATGTTTTCTTCCTTAAGAACGTTAACTAGAGCACCGGGTCCATCTTCCTTTGAAACTGATTGTCTCCCCTCTTTAAACATTTTATACCACCTCCTAGCTGTGCTGTAGGGAAGAACATTCTCTCCATAGGTCTCCTGTAACATTGTATAGGCCTCAACTGAAGATTTGTTGAGACCAAAGCAGAATTTCAATGCCGCACATTTTTCCTCGCGTGTTACCTCCATTGCAGCAAAAGGCGACAATGAACATATCTGAACTTGTCTGGTTCTCACAGGCGGGAACAAGGAATACCAATCATTAAACAACTACGGCGTGTTTCTTTCACATTAAGCTAGCAGAATATAATAAGGTTGAACTTAATTTCGAAAAATTATGACCGTAAAAAACTTATGATCATTCTTTACTGAACAGCTCTCGCCTAATTATACTCTGTTGTTTTTGAAGTTGTCGGATCACTTTCTAACATTCTTGAAATTGGATTGGACTCATTCTCTACGAACTTGTTGAATATAATGCTGCTTTAGAATCAGAATGTATGACACCATTTTTAAATTTCTATATTTTATGTAGAAGGTGTTGAAGTGAAATATGAAGAGCCGTTACTTCTGCATCAAAATTTATTGTGTAGTATCCTGCTGGTTGATAGAATGAGAAAAGTGCACACTTAATTCCTGCTCCTGAGTTGTTGTCCAAGTTAGATCCATCTGTGTAAATATGTAACCATTCTTCAGGTGGGTTTCTATTGTTCACAGGTTCTAATGATATTGCTTTGAGTACAAGTTTGGAAGCTTCTGATTTTGTAACTGTTTGTTCTAAATATAACTCAGGACAAAAGACGGTGGGTTTTCTTTTATTAAAATGTGTTCTTTAGAATAAAGAAAATTCAGATCTATTTTTAATTCCGTAACTTTGTGTAGGAAACTGCTTTGTGTTTAATCTTGATTGGTTGTAGTAATCGTCTCTCCCATTTTGTTGGTTTTAATCACATTTTTTCATTTTGTATTAGTTCTTGCTTCTCTAAAGTTAGACATATTGGAGAGTTCTGAGTTAAGGCTTGCAGTACCGTGATTGGATTTTATTTTGCTGCACCAATTATTAGTCGCAGGGCATGATTTTATTATACTTCTAGGTGATTTATCTAAGAACTGTTTGCTGTAAATATTACCTCCGCAATTTACAGAAGTATTAGGCTTGATGAATGTTCTGTATGTGGTGTTCAGTGTCTTCCGATTACTGACCAACTCGACTCCAGCTTAGTTTCTTAAAATTGGAAATTTTGTTGCCAATTTGTTTACTGATTCAATATGATGCCTCCAAGATAATTTTGAATTAAAAATTCTTCCTAAATATCGTGTGTCATACGTTTTTCTCAGGCTTGCTTTCTTGAATTCCAGGTTTAGTTTAGGAATTTTCTTTTTAAACTGAATATTTGGAATACTGTCTTATCAATATTTATTTGGGATGCAAGGGATAGTGTTGTGCATTCCATAACCTCTGCTATCAAAATCTCATCCTCAAACTGCCCGTGGTGCAACCTGCTTTTACCAATGAGGCTCTGAGGACCGAACTTTAGCGCTATAAGTATATCAGAAATAGAGGAAATGCTACTTCATCTCTTACGCTGGCCTGTCACGGCGTACAAATATTCCACAATTGATGATTGTGAGAAAAGGCGACGGGCTTTGAAACTTCTCTCAACCAGGGCCGATGGACCCATTAAACAAAGACAGGTGAGGCCCTCCAGACATACTGTAGGTTAAAGTGAGTGGATGTTTTAATCAGCATTAAAAAGAAAAGTTGTCTACTTAAAAATCGGTTACATTGATGCTACCTGAAACACGACAACTCCCTCAGATATTGAAAGTCAGCAGTATTGAGCCCATCAGTCTATAAAGTACATCACTATTCCTCATAAGGAAGTACAGAAAGAGATTTTGTGCGTCCTGTTGTAAGAGGAGTTCCAAAAGGACACTTAGGTGCATTCAGCACCTAGCAAAATAGGATTGGTATTATTATGGTCATTTATTTATGTTATGTCTCAGAATCTTGTAATGAGCAGTAAATAATTCTTACTAACCGTTTATATGAACACTTAATTAGTTATAAGTGCGTTTCCATTGTAAACTCAATAAATTCTTGCTAATATGGTTTGAACATAAGTGAATCATAGCTTCTTGCAGTTACGTATAGTGATATAAGACTTCGTAAGTGATATAAGCGGATGTGGTACACAGGTAACTTTGAATCGAGTCAAAAACTGCAAGACTTTATTTGTGACCTGAGGATGTACATTGTCATGATGAAGTCGTCACCGAGTCCGAGAAAGCTCTGGTCGTTTCTTTGTAATGTGCTTCCTCAGTGTGGCCAATACTGACGTGTAGTATGCTGCTGTAACAGTAGTGTGAGGGGGAACTGCATGTGACGTGAGGAAGTACATTGTCATGATGAAGTCGACACCCAGAGCGAGAAAGCTCTGGTCGTTTCATTGCAATGTACTTCCTCAGTGTAGCCAATACTGACGTGTAGTATGCTGCTGCAACAGTAGGGTGAGGAGGAAGTGCATATGACGTGAGGAAGTACATTGTCATGATGAAGTCGTCACCCAGTTCGAGAAAGCTCTGGTCGTTTCTTTGCAATGTGCTTCCTCAGTGTAGCCAATACTGACGTGTAGTATGATCCTGTAACAATAGTGAGAGGGGGAACTGCGTGTGACGTGAGGCCGTACATTGTCATGATGAAGTCGCTACCCAGTCCGAGAAAGCTCCGGTCGTTTCTTTGTAATGCGATTCCTCAGTGTAGTCAATACTGACGTTTAGTATGCTGCTGTAACAGTAGTATGAGGGGGAACTGCATGTGAGGCCGTGCATTGTCATGATGAGTCACCACCCAGTCCGAGAAAGCTCTGGTCGTTTCTTTTCAATGTGCTTCCTCAATGTAGTCAATACTGACGTGTAGTATGCTGCTGTAACAGTAGTGTGAGGGGGAACTGTATGTGACGTGAGGCAGTGCATTGTCATGATGAAGTCGTCACCCAGTCCGAGAAAGCTCTGGTCGTTTCTTTGCAATGTGCTTCCTCAGTGTAGCCAATACTGACGTGTAGTATACTGCTGTAACAATAGTGTGAGGGGGAACTGCATGTGACGTGAGGCCGTGCATTGTCATGATGAAGTCGCCACCCAGTCCAAGAAACTGGTCGTTTCTTTGCAATGTGCTTCCTCAGTGTAGTCAATACTGACGTGTAGTATGCTGCTCTAACAATAGTGTGAGGGGGAGCTGCATGTGACGTGAGACCGTGCATTTTCATGATGAAGTCGCCACCCAGTTCGAGAAAGCTCTGGTCGTTTCTTTGTAATGTGCTTCTTCAATGTAGCCAATACTGACGTGTAATATGCAGCTGTAATAGTGGTGTGAGGGGGAAGTGCATGCTGGTAAATCATTCCGTTACACACAAAAAAAATGTGATCACCAACACTTTCCCTGCAGAAGGAACAATTTTTGCCTTTTTGGTATTGGAGAAGTTGGCAATTTCCACACTGTGCTGGCTTGTTTTCCTTCAGGATTATGATGACGCAGACATGACTCATCACCGGTAATAAACTTGTAAATACGTAAGCATAAGCTTGTCAAGGCTTGTCAAGCGAAGTTTAATCTTAATGAACACAAAGATACGGGACGAGATCTGACCAACACGGTTGTCCGGGTTATTCAGGGAACTGATACCAAAATGATATAAATAGTACATATGTTGTCAAACATACTGAGATTTTGTGGTTCGTAGAATTAAAAGTCCAGGTTGTAGAAATTCAAAATGCTTTTTATTTCGGTATAAACACACTGTTTGTATACCCATGGCAGCAAGATGGTGTAAAAGAAACCAACAGAATCTTTCGTGACTTCTGAACACATAAACAGAAGAGTTCACTTTCAAATCACAGCTGCACGAGACCAGCTACATCCGTCTTGGCGAGTAGCTGATTCCGTTTTATAAACCTCTTACCATATTTCTAAAAAAAAAAAAAAAAAAAAAAAAAAAAAAAAAAAAAAATCGAGTGTTCTGTAATAAACCAGAAATCGAACTTTCCAGTCAGCTGTCTCTTCATCTGTTTCGGCAAAGTTTTATCCCTGCCTTGTTACATATCTCTCCTTGTGCACGTCGGCCGCGCTTGTCGTAACAATGCGATGGGCGGCTAAGCAACAATACTATCTCGTTGCCAATCTAGAAAGTGTTTATACTTGTATTTCCTATGCAGAGTAAAGCAAAGCAGAGTACTAAGTTTTGAAAGTGAAAGTCAACATTTTATGTGCTATTTTATTGAAATGAATGATAATTGACAGTTGCGTGGTACGGTCTTGTAAAAAAATCTTATTTGGCCTAAAAATTATATAATGCGTGCTTTTTAAAAAATTAAAAAGGAATATGGCATTTGTTGGCACTGAAAATTAATCGGACATAACAACTGTAGTGTGATACACATTATGGCTTAGTACTGTTTGACTCTCCCTCTTCTTTTCACTACTTCTCGCAACTTTCTTGGCATGCTGTGACACAGGTTATTCAGGTAGGCTGTAGAAAGTTTGCTCCATTCCTCTTGCAACCTCTCCTTCAAGTGCTGCTTGGAGGAGATGGGGTCTTCCGAACTGCCATCTCCAGTTTATCCCATAATGCTTCTATGGGATTAAGATCCGGGGAATGAGGAAGTGGATGCAGTACTTGAGGACAGTTGTAAAGTAACCATAGCTGCACAATGTGGGACGTATGATTCGGATCATTATCCTGATAAGATGAGAAGCTGTCAAAAATACCCATCATTTCTGCACTTTGTTTTAAAGTTTTCCTGTAATAGTCTAAGATAGACTTCCTTGTTCATGGTTGTGTCTACGAACACCAGCTTTCCCACTCCCGTAGAGGAAATACAGTCCCATACCATTAAACTCCCTCCGCCGTTTTGTGCCTCCTACATTGTGCTCTTCCAGCTCCATGTTTGGTTTCCTCTACACAACCATCCTGCTATAGGAACCACAAAGGCTGTACCTGCTTTCTACACAAAAAATAACTTGGCCCCACCAATCGGTTGTCTTGTTAAAAAGGTCTTTGGCAAATTGTAATCGCTTCCTTTTTATTCTAGTTGGAAATGTATGGCTTTTTTTCTGGATAAGCGAACATTGATTGATCTTGCACGACCCTTCTGACCGTTTCAGTACTTTCTGAATCTCAGCACAATCACTTATACGCGGATTCCGTTTTACCTTACGCATAATGTGAGACTCCTGTCAATCGATAGGAAGTTTTGGCCGCCCTGGCTTTGCTAGAGATTCAATTCTGTCTTCATACTTTTTTTTTGTAATTTACGTTCTCCAACGTTAACTCATATCGGACGGTGGATGAATTGGGTGAAATGATGCTCAAATAAGTCCAGGGTCCATGGAGCTTAAAGTTACTCGACATTCATCTTGAAGGATAAGGGAAAACCCCAGAAAACCCCTTATCCAGGTAACTCACCCTGACCGAGGTTCGAACTCGGGACCTCATGAACGTGAGCCGACGTTCTACCATCTACGCTACCGAGGCGGGCTGTCTTAATACTTATACCGGTGAATTATGTCACTAACTGTACTTTTGCTAAAATTCACAATCTCTGCTATTTTCCGGTATGTTCTATTCTTTGCTTAGTGTTAGATCACTAACTGTCTCTGTTAAAAGGTATTCTGCATATCCCTGAGCCCCGTAGTAAACCCCTGCCTTCCTTTTGGTGCACAGTTGACGTACTACTACGATATTGTATTGTCTACTGACACACTACTCGTTTGTATTACATTTCATTTGTGCTACCCGATTCCCTTTGTTTTGTAAACTCATGATGTAAACAAGGTTGAGTGGGGAAGCTGTTAGTTTAGCCACATTTTCAATCTCTAATCATTTTTGCTTAACACAAGAAGTACCTTGAGATTGATATATATATATATATATATATATATATATATATATATATATATATATATATATAATTTATCCTGCTTTGTAGAGCACTCCATAATGAAATGCAAAGTCTGTCCGATTATTTATGTGAGTCAGTGCTTCTCTAGTGACTTATACTGCTGCACTTCACTCAGCTTTCTCGGTATGCTGTCCACCAGTTACCTAGTGGTATTGTAGAAGGAGGCAATTTGTCCCATTCCTCATGCAGTTGGCTCCTCACTTAGCTTCAGATTTTATGGGACTCAATCGGATTGTTTTCGGAACTCGGTGGGGGAAGATTCACAACTTTAATTCCCGATTTCACCAACAGACGCTAAAATCGACGATAACAAATGTAACGTAACAATTGTCTCAGCGCTAACACTAGTGTTAAATTTCTTGCATTTCACCTCCATGTTTTCTGAAAATGTTAACAAACACGTGTTAACGCCAAGACACTTGTAAATATTACAGCTGTTGAATGCTATGGGTGAGCCGTATTATTTTCTGAACGTCCTGCATTACACATTTGTTTTCATTTTCGTCTGCACACAGCTGAAAAATTGCGGTTGAACAAAGTCCTAAACAAAAGCCATGGGACAAATTTCTCATCGATGGAGAAAGAATTGTTAATTGAATTGCTGACGAAGTATAAGAATATCGTGGAAAATAAGAGGACGGATGCGGTCATTGTAAAAGAGCAAGATGTCACGCGGAAAATATTGGAAGCGAATTTAGTTCAAATGCTTGTTTCACTACTAGAAACACCATACAACTTCGTAAGTATTACGTAAATTTAAAACGAGGTACCAAGAACAAGTGACGAGTGACCTGAACGTGTCAAGACGGGAGGTGGACAGTGTATTATCCACACAATTCAGTGAATTATAAAATCGCAAAATTATTAATACTTGAAGCAACGGCGAGATCGGCATATTCCTTTTTATGCATGTTCTAACTCAGCATTACGTAAATTTAAAACGGGGAGCGGGGAAGGACGAGTGACTTGAACGTTTCAAGACGGGAGGTGGACAGTGTATTATCCACACAATTCAGTGAATTATAAAATCGCAAAATTATTAATACTTGAAGCAACGGCGAGATCGGCATATTCCTTTCGATGCATGTTCTCAGTATTACGTAAATTTAAAACAAAGACAGAAGGACAAGTGACGAGTGACTTAAACGTGTCAAGACGGGAGGTGGACAGTGTATTATCCACACAATTCAGTGAATTATAAAATCGCAAAATTATTAATACTTGAAGCAACGGCGAGATCGGCATATTCCTTTCGATGCATGTTCTCAGTATTACGTAAATTTAAAACAAAGACAGAAGGACAAGTGACGAGTGACTTAAACGTGTCAAGACGGGAGGTGGACAGTGTATTATCCACATAATTCATTGAATTATAAAATCGCAAAGTTATTAATACTTGAAGCAAAGGCGAGATCGGCATATTCCTTTCGATGCATGTTCTCAGTATTACGTAAATTTAAAACAAAGACAGAGGGACAAGTGACGAGTGACTTAAACGTGTCAAGACGGGAGGTGGACAGTGTATTATCCACATAATTCATTGAATTATAAAATCGCAAAGTTATTAATACTTGAAGCAAAGGCGAGATCGGCATATTCCTTTCGATGCATGTTCTAACTCAGTATTACGTAAATTTAAAACGAAGAGAGGACAAGTGACAAGTGACTTGAACGTTTCAAGACGGGAGGTGGACAGTGTATTACCCACACAAATCAGTGAATTATAAAATCGCAAAGTCATTAATACTTGAAACAAAGACGAGATCGGCATATTCCTTTCGATGCACGTTGTGACGTCTCTTGTACTTTCGCAGTAACCTGTATAGCAACTTGTTTCGACGGTCTATTCCTCATTGGAAGATGAGCGAATCATATCGGAACACGTGTCTTCCTGTCAGTGTACTTGAACTTCATATATCGTCGATATTTACGGGCGGTGCCTTGCTGAAAGAGCGTGTACGACCTTCAAGGGTGATATGTTGAGCTGTCGTTTCGTTCTTATCTGGTGATAAAGGTAACGTCATAACAAGTTAGTGCATAGGGAATGGCGAGACACAAATGGATTACATGGGAGGTGTGTCTGATATCAAAGATCAGCCAATTATACGCAACACAAGTGCATAATAATAAAAGTTAATCTTAATGATAATTAACGCAATAAATATATACTCACGTAACTAGTTATTGTAATGTTTTCAAACACTGAAAATGGAGATCAACAGGCTTATCTTCAGCTTTTTTCATAAGAGGAAACAGGGAAAACCAACGAAATTAAAATATTTATTTAACTAAACTAAAATATTTATTTTCCTCTCCCATAGTTTTAAAAGTCCTAAAAAGACTCATTTTGAAAATGCGGCACAGTGTGCCATGCCCCCTATTAGCCATTTGTGACTGTGTTAAATATCTGCCAGAATGACCCGATCATCTGCAAACAGAACTATATTTAAGATTGTACGACCTAAATTAAAATCTACCGGGAAAATACACCAGTCAAATGGAGAATTTAATGTCATGACGGCAAGTTGGCCATAGTAGCTCAATGGGTTAGAGCGACTGGGCGGAAACCAGGAGATCTGTAGTTCAAATAGGGCCGTAGCATTGAATTTTTCATGTTGACTCTATCTCTCAAAAAACCTTAGCCTATATACGGCTAGTGTGAAGAAATGGCCAATTTCCATCAATTAACTAAAACAATAAAAGTTAAATGATGAAGCCCAGGACTCAAGTACTTACTATAGTAAGTATCCACAAACGGTCTATCTCGAATGCGAGATGGTCTACGGGGAAGTACACGAGTCAAATGGAGAGTATAACATCACAGTGACAAGTTGGCCATGGTAGCTCAATGGCTTAGATCGACTGGGCGGAAACCAGGAGATCCGTAGTTCAAATTCCGGCCGTGGTATTGAATTTTTCATATTGACTCTATCTCTCCAGAGCACACCCTTATTAAGAAAGGAAATCCTTGATTTTTCAATTCATAATAATCTGTGCATCTGATATTAATCCTTGCATGCTTTGTTTAGTATGTTTTCAATTATTAGTGCAAGATGAGAAGAAACATTTTTAAGATGGGAAGCATTTTCTGTAAGAAACTGCCATGGGAACCAGTATAAACATCTTTTGTAGTCCCGATTACATAATTAAACAATTACAAACCCTAAAGTAGAAAAAGTGTAGTAACACATGGCAATATATTGATTTCGTCAAACCTAACCTCAAACATTGGCCATGAATGTGAAGTGAAAACTGGTTGTTCAAGGAATAAATTAGTTTCTTCATTGTGTAGTGACAGTGATGACAATTTAATTAAAGTAAATAATACAAAGTATTAACCCGGCTTGTGCGCCGTGGTCTACTTGTCTCCTTCATCTTCCCACGGCCCACAAGCCCGGTTAATAACCTATATTATACTGACACCGGCCGTGAAAGCTTACGAATTTTAAAGTAAATAATGGTATTAGATCAGCAAGTTTTCAGTTAGTATATATAGTGTAAACTTTGTGAAAATGCAAATTGGTGTCATATCAGAGGACACCAAGGAAAGAAGTGGACTATTAGCTACATTATAACTCAGTTGGCAAAAGTGTAATAAAGAATATGTATTTGAAACATCCAGAACTATATAAAGTGCTGCAGAAGTAAATGTAAGGTTTGCTTATGACTTGAGAGACATTGACAAGGGAATTGAGGCAGGTACGACATTGGCTGCTGTTCTCAATTTACCAGAAAACTCTCATTTTAACATTGGTGGGATAGGCTGTTCCGGCTCCTCTTAACTAATTTCTGAAATTATCGGTAAGAATATGGAAAAACAATTACGAGGCATGTTTTTTAAGTCAGAACCGCTTTGCGATTCCTCCGCCGCAGCGCTACGGTCGCCGTTCCACGCATGCGCGCTGGTTACCTAGATCTCTTGTCTATGCACTGACGTCATTACAGTCTGATTCATCATTGTATACGCTGGTTACTGAGTGTTTAAGATGCCTCCGACAATCGTTAGTCCCGCCGATTATGAAGTATGGGCTGTTATACGATTTCCTAGTGCTAAAGGCATAAAACCGATCGATATTCATCGTGAGATCTGTGAAGTTTATGGACAAAACATTATGGATAATGGAATTGTAAGGAAATGCGTGAGAGCATTTAAAGATGGCCGCACAAATGTACATGATGAAGAACGGAGTAGGCGTCCTTCGGTCGTTACTGAAGATTTGGTGCAGAAAGTGGACGAAAAGGTGAGAGAGAACAGGCGCTTTACAATTTCATCATTGTGCGGCTATTTTCCTCAATATTCTCGTAGTGTTTTGTATCGCATTGTGACCGAGAACTTGAAGTACCGGAAATTGTGTTTACGTTGTGTTCCGAAAATGTTGACGGATTTGCACAAAACCCAACGTTTAGGCAGTGCATTGACCTTCCTCGAGCGGTACCACAATGGAGATGAAGATTTTTTAGACCACATTGTCACTGGTGTGGAAACATGGGTGGCCTACGTCACACCAGAATCGAAACAACAATCCATGGAATGGCGACATTCATCATCACCCACAAAAGTGAAGTTTAAGCAAACAATTTCTGCCCGGATAAACATGTGCACAGCTTTTGGGACAGAAAAGGAGTATTGCTAGTGGAGTTTCTGCCTCGTAATGAGGCAATCAATGCAGCGTCTTATTGTGAGACATTGAACAATCTGCACCGTGCAATCAAGAACAAAAGACGAGGTAATTTGTGTAAGGGTATCGTTTTGCTGCATGACAATGCCCGTCCACATGTGGTTAATCGGACCAAAGATCTCATAAAATATGTTCAATGGGAAACTCTAGATCATCCTCCATTCAGCCCTGATCTGGCGCCCAGCGACTACCATTTGTTCCTGCACTTGAAGAAACATCTGCGCGGTCGGCGTCTTCAAGACGATAACGAAGTCAAAACAGTTGTGATACAGTGGTTAACACGTCAAGTGGCAGAATTCTAAGAGGAGGGTATTCAAAAACTGGTGCCACGTTATGACAAGTGCCTCAATATTCACTTAAATTATGTAGAAAATTAGATTAAGGTACAGGCTTTCGGTTACAATTAAAATTATTGCGAAATCTATGCACTTTTTTTTTAATTCCAAAACGGTGCTGACTTAAAAATCATGCCTCGTAAAACTGCGATTCTAATAATTTATTTTCTACCTATGCAGAGTATGTAGAAATTAATTTCCGTTTTTCCCCAGTTCGTTTCTTTATGTTATTGCCACGAGACCTTCATGTTGGTGGGAATTGCGTACTGGATGTATCTGTAGTGGCTTATACTGCTCTACACATTTGGCATGCAATACTTTTTTCTGTTGGAGTAGTGTTGAATATTACACTGATATGCAAAATTTAGCTTTTTTCTTTGGATCTTTATTTTAGTGCATGATTATCCCTAATTTATGTGTGCTGAATCAGAATAATAGCTTAGTTTTTCTCTAGCACATACCAATTTTTCACAATACAGAAAACATTTAAATGTGCATTTTTATACCAGCGTCCATCGAATTTATATTATTTTATTAAACGTATGTTAGTATATCCATAAGTGTTAACAAAACACTCTTCAAAATTAACACATTTTTCACATCATCACTTAAATTTGAACATTTAACCAGTTTTTACATAATGTCTCCAACTATGGCAGAGATTTTGATACATCTCTTTTCAGCGAACAGCAACAATCAGCTATCATATTCACATTCCTCTTTCTCTGGTAGAGTCTTTCCATTTCGTTTATGTCCTGGTGAAATCTTTCACCCTGCTCCTCACTGACACAGCCGACATTTTCTGGAAAAAAATTCCAAATGAAAGTGCTGGAAATGTACTATGACTCTGATATTGCAGCCCAGCAATCGAAGGCAAATTTTCTACAATATTTTTGTAATTGTACTCTTGTACTCTTTGTACTCTTAAAACCTATCCATGCCTGTCTTTCAGTATCTGTTATTGTTTCTTCAAATAAGGTAAATAAGGTAAGTCAACTTCCTAATTTGTGGACAAACAAATATTCGCTCTTTAATTTTAATATCAGATATTCCAGGGAACTTCTTGCAGATATATTTGTAGCAGTTTCAATCCTTATTGAAGTCCTTCACATATTGCTTTATTAAGCTTAATTTTATGTGTAATGATAGGAAAATAACATTTTTGGGGTCCACAAGACACTCATGAATTACATTTTTTATTATTGACTGTCATTTTTCATTCCTGCACGAAACTGTATCACTGCTTCCAATTTCTTCTCCTTCAGTTCTCCAACAACAAAATTGACACAAATATGGAAAAATATATCAGGATTATTTTTACACTTTTTGAAATATATTTTGCTTCAAATTCTCAAAATATGTATGACATACTATTGCCTATCACAAAAACAGGTACTATATGAAAAGCAGTTATAGGCTAAGATAAATTTGCCGGGATTGGACCTAAAAAAAGGGCTGTATTGTTGTCTGTTACACTGTTACATTGTAATATTTTTGTAAAGCACTTTAATTTCAACAATGAGATCAGTATTGTTTCTCGTTTACTACTTTCTTTTCAGCTCCATACAATATATTTATGCATAGAACTACGAGGGTGGTTAGAAACGCTCTCGGAAACACCACGAAAGGACTGCGCTAGTGCAACGAGTTGATCACGTGATATCTATCGGACCGTTGCGCAAACGGCAGTGACGTAGCGCCGTGGTTGCCACAGTGCTGTTGGAAGAGAGGTGTGGCAGTGACGTAGCACTTTTGTTCCCCCGTTGTGATATGCGAAGATGGAAAAAATCGAGATTCGAACGGTGATTAAGGGAATACAACACCAAAATTGGCTAAAAATATTGGCAAAATATTTTTTGAGCAAATAAAAGACTTTGAACCTTATAGTATCATAATCCAACTAAATGTATGAGTTTCAGGCATTTAGATACCCTCACATGATTCACAGAATTCTGTCATTTGAGTTCGACTGAATCTACTAAATTAATACATTTGAAGTTAACGGGCAAAGTTTCTGGGGGATTTTGTGTGTTGGTATGATGGTTATTTCTTACAATATGTGGCTAAATGGAAACAAACATAGGCTACAAACAGTGAAAGCAAATAGTAATGTTTATATTTTTGCTTTTGTGTGAGTTTGTAACGGTCAGGATTTTCTTGTGTTTCTCGTTAAACTAGATACTGTTGATATGTAATTGATGAGTTTTAGTCTGCCATTTAACATTTATAAAGGTATTTCATACATCAAAACGTGTATATAACTGTTATATAGGTTATAGGTAAAACATTCTTTGAAACAACTGACCTTCGGTTGACTGTGTACATAGTTAGGATCATGAATAGGCTAAACGATACATGGGAAGAAACACCTAAACATAACACAACAATGGGAACATACCTGTGGCTTGATGTGGTAAGAAAACTAATGCCTGTGTACCAAAGGCTGATATCAGATGAAATCCTAAGGAGATGTATATTGGGTAAGACACAAAATGCAAATGAAAGTTTACATAATATGACATGGCATAATTGCCCAAAAGAAATATTTGTTTCAAAGAAGAGACTTCAGGTTGCTGTGACATCAACCATCAGTGAATTCAATTTCGGTTGTTCTGCCTCACTCAAGCTGCAGTCAGACATAATGGACACAGAGTTCACCAGCATCTCTAAAAATTAGCAAATGGAAAGGACCAATTACGTTTACTTCATTCAGCAATTTCTGCGAAGGTAGCTTCTAAAACATCAAGGAAACTGAAATTGAAGAACACTGCTGCAGAAGAGAGAAGGAAGCGGCAAGAGGGTCCAACTTATCTATCTGGAGGGTTTTAGTCTGCTTCAAGACATGTAGCTGAGAAGGAAAATGTTTTGGATTTTAAAATTTGATTTATTCAGTTATAGTTTCTTCAAAATTTTTTGTCATTCAAAATGTTCCACACGATACAGCTTTGATGCAGTCCCTCTAAAATTTTCAACACATGTTCCCAGAAAGCAAACAAGGTTTTTATGGTATGCATTTTTAATATTAATGCTATTTTGCAAGTTATTGATATAAAATTCAAAGGTTTAATCGCTTTTTTTGCTCTTTTTTGTTTGCTCCAAATCTAGCCTTTTCCTCTGTAACTAAAGGCAGTATACGAAATTCATGTGATAGATCTTTTCTTCATAACTATCTGAATATTTTTAGAAATAGAAAAATTAAAATTTGAAAATTTTCATCTGATGTAGCGGTTTGAATTTTGCACAAATTTTGAAATTTACGAATTAATTACTTAAAAACTATTGAGGCTATAATAACCAAATTTTGAATTCTGTGTCCACTATGAATCAGAACTAAGTGGTAAAAATTTCAGCAATATTGGTTGAAAATTGTTGGATTTGAGGTTTTTGGTGCTACTTCCCTTTAAGTACTTCGTAAAGCCAAGAAGATTCATGTCACTTTCCAGAATACACTGGCAGAGTCTGCTCCCTCACGATCTACTGTTGTCAGGTGGACAAAATAAAATAAAATAAAATCTGAATGTCATACCCCAGCTCCTTGAAACTATACCTGGGCACACATTCAAATTTACACTTATTATTTCTTAATAAAGCATTACATTATTAATAATACATCATTGTTTCAGATTTTCTACAACTACAAAAACTACAAAAACAAATACACTCTTGGAAATTGAAATAAGAACACCGTGAATTCATGGTCCCAGGAAGGGGAAACCTTATTGACACATTCCTGGGGTCAGGTATATCACATGATCACACTGACAGAACCATAGGCACATAGACACAGGCAACAGAACATGCACAATGTTGGCACTAGTACCGTGTATATCCACTTTTCGCAGCAATGCAGGCTGCTATTCTCCGATGGAGACGATCGTAGAGATGCTGGATGTAGTCCTGCGGAACGGCTTGCCATGCCATTTCCAGCTGGCACCTCAGTTGGACCAGCGTTCGTGCTGGACGTGCAGACCCCGTGAGACGACGTTTCATCCAGTCCCAAACATGCTCAATGTGGGACAGATCCGGAGATCTTGCCGGAGATGTGCCGTGCACTATTTAGTGTCCCCTCGACGATCACCAGAGGTGTATGGCCAGTGTAGGAGATCGCTCCCCAAACCATGATGCCGGTTGTTGGCCCTGTGTGCCTCGGTCGTATGCAGTCCTGATTGTGGCGCTCACCTGCACTGTGCCAAACACGCATACGACCATCATTGGCACCAAGGCCGAAACGACTCTCATCGCTGAAGATGACACGTCTCCATTCGTCCCTCCATTCACGTCTGTCGCGACACCACTGGAGGCGGGCTGCACGATGTTGGGGCGTGAGCGGAAGACGGCCTAACGGTGCGCGGGACCGTAGCCCAGCTTCATGGAGACGGTTGCGAATGGTCCTCGCCGATACTCCAGGAGCAACAGTGTCCTTAATTTGCTGGGAAGTGACAGTGTGCTCCCCTACGGCACTGCGTTGGATCCGACGGTCTTGGCGTGCATCCGTGCGTCGCTGCGGTCCGTTCCCAGGTCGACGGGCACGTGCACCTTCCGCGGACCACTGGTGACAAACATCGATGTTCTGTGAGACCTCACGCCCCACGTGTTGAGCAATTCGGCGGTACGTCCACCCGGCCTCCCGCATGCCCACTATACGCCCTCGCTCAAAGTCTGTCAACTGCACATACGGTTCACGTCCACGCTGTCGCGGCATACTACCAGTGTTAAAGACTGCGACGGAGCTCCGTATGCCACGGCAAACTGGCTAACACTGACGGCGGCGGTGCCCAAATGCTGCGCAGCTAGCACCATTCGACGGCCAACACCGCGGTTCCTGGTGTGTCCGCGGTGCCGTGTGTATGACCATTGCTTGTACAGCTCTCTCGCAGTGTCCGGAGCAAGTATGGTGGGTCTGACACACCGCCGTCAACGTGTTCTTATTTCCATTTCCAGGAGTGTAGATAAAACACAAATAAAAAGAATACTACTACCTATAATACTACAAAATTTACTGGTAACCAGCAAATTTCTACTAAACACACTACTTAACCAAATATTACAATAAATTTAAATAACAAAAACTATACAAAACTACAAAAAGCTACTGATAATTGCTGGAAGCCAGCAATTCTAATTTAAACTGGAAAAATCTCAGTTAAATCTATTTTATTTACAACATATGTTTAAAATTACTGGTATCCAGCACTTGTTTTTTCATTAACCACAAGAATAATAAATGTATTTGTTCTTTTATTTTCTTATTTTAATCTTCTTATTTAAACGTATAATTCAAAAACAAATTTATATATTACATCTCTAATTTAGATTATGATTAAATATAACTTTAAATAATAATACATTCTTTTAATATTAACTATTACGATACTTTTTACCAAATTCTAAAACTAAACACAATAATTCATATTTATATTTGCAAATATACATTAAATCCATGTAAATAATATAAAATTTCACTAGTGCAAAGTGGACAAATGACGATCGACGGAGTGGTTGGCCAACATGTGTCACTACTCCAGACTTCATTGCAAAAGTACACAAAATGGTCATGAAGGATCGCCAAAATTGCGTGAAATTGCTCATGCCTGTTAAATTTCATCTGAAAGGGTACATCACATTGTAGCTCAAGAATTAGAAGTGAAAAAATTATCTGCAAGATGGCTGCCGTGACTCTTGAAGCTGGATCAAAAACGTCTGAGCATGGACATGTTTGGCCCATTTTAGGAGAAACGAACAGGACTTTTTGCGCCGGGTTGTGACCACAGATGAAAATTGGGTGCATTTCTATATCCCAGGGACAAAACAGTCAAAGCAGTGAAAACATGCTGAATCTCCACCACCAAAGAAAGCAATAAGAATTCCTTCAGCAGGTAAGGTCATGGCATCAGCTTATTCTGCTTGTAGATTATCTCGCCGCTGTACAAACAATTACTGGAGAATACTATCCTAACCTCTTGGACAAATAGCAACAAAAGCTACGCGAAAAAGGCCAGATTTAGCAAGGAAGGAAATCATTTTCCTGCACGACCATGCGGAACCGCACACATGTCATGGCAAAATTACAGGAACTAAGATATGGATTGTTGTCACACCCGCCTTATTCACCTGATATGGCTCCATCAGTCCTTCATCTCTTCCCAAATTTGAAAATTTTTCTTGGTGGCCCACATTCACTTCAAACGAAGAATTCATAGCCGGAGTGGACAGTTATTTTGCAGACCTGGAGGAATCTCATTTTTGAGATGGGATCAAGACACTGGAACTTTGTTGGACCAAATGCATTAATCCACAAGGAGACTACGTTGAATAATAAACAAAGTTTCAGTGAAGAAAGTACTTTTCTTCTATTCCGTTCCAAGGACCTTTCAAACAACCCTCGTATATTAAAACGTTTTAGGTATAACTACTAATTGTGCCAAAATGGTACGATTACAGTTATGGAATCAACACCTCAAATTTAGTAAACGAGACCTACCAGGACTGTTCAGTAAAGAATGATCAGAATTTTTTTTGACAATGTGCCTTTACTCATCCTCATAATTTTGATGGTGTTTCTCAAAATGGCCTCCTCTGAATGCGATGAATTTGTGCGAGCTTTTCTTCCAGTCTTCACAGATATACTGGTAACCATCTTTTGAGAGATCCTTTATAATCGCCTCCGCAGCCTTCACCACTGCTTCTGATGATGTATAATGCCTTCCACGAAGGCGTTTCTTCAAGTTCGGGAACAGAAATATGTCATACGGGGCTAAAAATGGAGTATAGGGAGGGTGAGGAATGTACTTAACGTTGACTTTTGCAAGATATACAGCAACAACATTGGCAATATGCGGCCGCGCATTATCATGGTGCAGCATCCAGACTTCTTCATTGAAATGTGGTATTTTGCGACTGATAGGGACCTGTAATGATTTCAGAATATCCCTGTAGTATTTTCCAGTTACTGATGTGTGTGCAGGTACATCATACTGATAAACCATTCCATGAATATCAAAGAATGAGATGACCATAACCTTCCGAGTAGAGACAATCACTTTTGCTTTTGCGGGGTTGGTGATAAAGAAGATTTCTACACTGAGCTTTGCTCTTCAAAATGATGTAGGCAAGTTTCATCAGCAGTGATTAATTAGAAAAATGCTTCGGATCTTCCTCTAACATCAACTTTAACTGCATGCTGACCTTCATGCAATAGTCCTTTTGTTTGGGAATCAACAGTCCAGGAACCCATCTCACCCATCTCATATGTAATCTTTCTGTCACCAACGTGTGGGTGGCACACAGTGAAATGTTCAGTATTTCAGAAAGCGATCTTAACGTAATTTGTCGATCCTCTGTCACAATGGCAGCAGCAGTGTTGATGCTTTCTTCCGTAAGAGCCGTAACTAGCCACATTCCTTTGAAATTGTCTCCCCTCTTTAAACATTTTAAACCACCTTCGAGGTTTGCTGTACGAAAGAACAGACTCCCCATAGGCCTGTTATAACATTGTAAAGGCCTCGACTAATGATCTGTTGAGACGAAGGCAGAATTTCAAAGCCACGTATTGCTCCTCCTGTGTTACCTCCATTGCAGCGGTAGGCGATACTGAACCTGTCTAAACTTGCCTGGCCCTCACAGGCGGGAAACAAGAGTACCAACAATGAAACTACAACGACGTGTTTGTTTCACATTAAGCTAACAGAATATAATAAGTTTGAATATTAATGCAAACAATTATGACCGCAAAAAAGTTGTGATCATTCTTTATTCTCGTATTTTGGAGGAAACCCCAGAATCATATATAGCGGTGTTATCCATCATTTTATGGGTTCTAGAACCGATCGTTTTCTTGTTGGTTAAGATATTTGCCTACAGCAGACTGCCGTTTTCGCACTTGCTTCTGATTTCTATAACAAATGAACACATATATGTTTTTCAAATAGGAAGAGCAGTGAACCGCAGTGCTTTTGTCTACTTGTTACCCCCACTCCTTTTATATTAGCCTCTCCCTCTCTCTCTCGCACTGTCTAAGAATATCAAGTCTCCTTGGACCTCTTCCTAAGGGAAACCAAATTTTCCGAAATTTTATAATAATACAGTTGTTGAAATAAAAATTACAAGATAGATATTCGCACATCACATACACACATACACATATATACCAGTGAGTCAGCTTTTTCTATTTATTCTTATCTATGGCACCCGTTGGTTATCGTCTAGTGTGAAAACGTTGACCCTTACAGCACAAAAGCCCTCACTGCAACTCTGCCCTTCTCCATTAAAATAGCCAGTAAAGAAATAATATTATTTATTATATTTATTGTTCTATGTATTACGCAAATTGTGGTCTACTGTGTAATAGTGAATGTCAGAGGTTCTACTCCCATTAGTCCTGAGCCCGGAGGACCAAGGATCCGGGCCTCCTTCTACCAGGGAGTTACCGAGCTATCCCAAAAGGGCGCCCGCCGCCTCCGAGACTCTTTCCATAGGGCAACACCTAGAGACTAACTACCCCCCCCCCAACATCTGGTCCTGTGGACTCAAGAGGGGATGGAAGTGGATACGCCGCTTACGCGTCCCAACTCCAAAATGGCAAGGCAACCGATATGATCTCGTTGGGCCTGACTGGTGATCTAGAACAACTTCTACTAGCTATGCTCACTGGTACGCGGGAATATTAATGGCTTCCCTCAACCCTCAACTCCCTCGTGTATCGGGAACCACTGTCCCTTGGAGTACAACCAAATGTGAAAAACTTTATACCAGGGAGGGACTCTCATGTTTGGCCCGAGGTTCTTCTACTAACGTCAGAGGTACCGTGAGTGCTAGGGGTAGTATTGTTACGACACGAACAGGTGCAGTTGGTTGAGTCATGTAACAAAAGACACGAGAAAGTCAGAATTCTAAGGGATAGCACTTGACTTTGTTGAATGGGGCATTCTTCGGACCCCTAATAATGGACAAAATTGTCACAAAGGGAATCTTTGTGTGTATAAAGGGCTTTGAGAAAGTGAAAGCTAGACACCCAAGTGCAGCTGTGAGGACATTCAATCCGAGGCGTGAGGCCGATTAGGGCAGTTATATGGTTCTGTCTTGTTCGAGGGCAGGCCAGAAGTGATGAGAGAAGATAATTGTCGGTTTATACGTAAATAATTAAGTATTATCGAGTAATAAGCATTTTGCCTACAGTAACTATAAACAGTTATATATTGGTAACCCTTGGTCGGCAACTTCAAGTTCGATGTTCTGATAAAAAGAAGCAGTCATTAAACCAGTTTGATACGGGCATTCCACTGTCATTAAAACTATCCTTCTCACACATATCCACGCATACCCTGGGAGAAACCTCATTTCTTTACACTGGGCTAAACATTATTCGCTTCAAACCGTTGTCCCAAGGGGAACTCTTTGCTCGCCAATATATTTGCTTCAAACTGGCGCCCAACGTGGGGCTCGATACCAGAAGGAGGTTTGACATGTGAAGCAGATTCAACCCGAAAAGGAAGTTCAACCCGAGGAGGAAGTTCGACACAAGCAGGTTCGACCCTAGAAGGAGGTTCAACCCGAGAACGAGGTTCAACAGGAGCAGTAGGTTCGACAGGAGGAAGTTCGACAAGGAGCTCTACAACAGTCCCACTGGAAAGAAGAGAAGAGGCCGGCATCATCAGTGACATCAGGAGCCAGTAGAAAAATCAAAGGTACAGAGTG
This sequence comes from Mantis religiosa, assembly GCA_030765055.1. Lineage (NCBI taxonomy): Eukaryota > Metazoa > Arthropoda > Insecta > Mantodea > Mantidae > Mantis > Mantis religiosa. Next base: position 205,315,753 of record CM060949.1, on the reverse strand, counting down.
TTATATTATCTACTGGACTATTGTGAATGTATTTGAGGAGTGAAAAACAAAGAGTTAAGTAAATCTCTGGAGAAATGGAAGCAAGTATGTTCGAGGAAATTAGGGAAATGTTCGCAAGTTTAATAAAGGACAATGAAAGTTTTAGAAAAGAGATGAAGAATGCCCGTGAAAGTTTAATTAAAAAGCTGGTTAGTATGCAAAGTTTAAGTGAGAATATAGATAATAATTCTCAAAGTTTAAGTGTGGAAAATGTTAGTAGCAATCATTCATTAAAACAGATAGGAGGAAATGAGACGTTAGAGGTAGGAGTAGTAGGACTAGAAAAGAAGATAGAGAATGAACAAACGTTACAAAATTTCGGGAAAGTTATTCAGGAAGCAGAGAACGTAAGAGAAGAAGCCGATCAGGTAACAGACAATGTAGGGTAAGATGTTAGTGAGGAGACAGAGAACACTGGAAATGAAGTTTTGCATGTAGATAATGAAAGGTCATATAGTAAAAACAGAAAACTGAGGGAAGAAACAGCACAAAAATGAGACAAAGAAAGAGAAATGCATAGAAAAGAGTTAGAAGAAACTAGGAGTAGATTAGAAGTATCAGAGTGGGAAAATAGAATACAGACGAGGTATTTAGAGGAAATCACAAATGAAATAAACGAGGTAGCTATAGAGATCACGGCGGCAAAGGAAACTGAAGTTTTCAACCTAGTTAATGAAAGGTCAGATAGTAAAAACAGAAAACTGAGGGAGGAAACAGCACAAAAATTAGACAAAGAAAGAGGAATGGCTAGAAAAGGGTTAGAAGAAACTGGGAGTAGATTGGAAGTATCAGAGTGGGAAAATGGAATACAGACGAGGAGTTTGGAGGAAATCACAAATGAAATGACTGAGGTTGGAATAGAGATCACGGTGAAAAGGAAACATTGAAAAACATTCAAAATCGAGGGAGAAACGAAAGATGAATATTAGAATTTTTCGGGCAAGGGACACAGATCCATCAGAATATGTGTAAGAAAGATAGGAAAAGATATCGATCTACAATACCTAAGCTATATATTCAAAAATCATAGGGATGTAGAATAAATAAGTCCTTTGTACATGGAAATGTCTGCAAAATTACTTTGTATTTTCTAAGTACGTTGTGGATGATGAATTGCTCTGTAAATGGTGGGAAATTAAGCCAAAGTATTTAAAATTAACACAACAAATTGTAAAATGATAAGAAACAGACTTGTAAAATGTGTAGGTTAAGTATAAACAGTGTAGTGACAGTACAGTGAAACTTAAAGCTAAACAAGTGAAAACAAATCTTAATGAAAATAAGAACATTGAATGTCTTTTGAAAATAATATTTATATAGGATCCTCGAGAATTATTCATAAATGTCATATAAGTAAAAAAAATCAAAATAGGAACATTGAAAGACACTTTGAAAATAATGTTTATGTAGAATCCGGAAGAAATGTTGTGTTAAAAAAATATTATTATTAATGTACAATGTTTAAACATGGAAGTGCATATTTATGAATTGTTCTAAGTGCAGCAATACTATGAATTAATTTTAAGTAAATCAGATGAAGAAACACACAGATAGAGTAACAGAGAGAGAGAGAGAGAGAGAGAGAGAGAGAGAGAGAGAGAGAGAGAGAGAGAGAGAGAGAGAGAGAGAGAGAGAGAGAGAGAGAGATAGTGGTGTAGATTGAAGTATTTTCCATTGAGTGATATTTAAAAGTTGAAAATTGCAGATCATAGTGTTGATAAATGTTAAATGAATTATTGTTACGTAACCATGTATACAATTTTTTTTATGAAATGCCTATTTATGTATCATGCAAATTTAACGTTGTGAAAGGAAATTGTAAAACTAATTGGAAGTTGCTGACAAGGGTCTAGTACTTTACGACGTATTCGGGCAAGACATATATATTATTTTATTACGGCATAATAAATAATATCTATGGGGGCATTTAATACCAAATTAAGGGGTGCAATGTATAAATAATCATAATGGATTTCAAAGGAGTCTTGTATGTACGTGCAGCTGTGAGGACATTCAGTCCGAGGCGTGAGGCCGATTAGGGCAGTTATATGGTTCTGTTTTGTTCAAGGGTAGACCAGAAGTGATGGTAGAAGATATTTGTCGGTTTATACGTAACTAATTAATTATTCTCGAGTAATAAGCACTCCACCTTCAGTAACTATAAGCAGTGATATATTGGTAACACTTGGTCGGCAACTTCAAGTTAGATGATCTGATAAACAGAAACAGTCATTAAACCAGTTTGATAATGGCATTCCAGTGTCATTAAAACCATGATTCTCATACATATTCACGCATACCCTTGGAGAAACCCCCATTGCTTTATCCAGAGCTAAACACCATTTGCTTCAAACCGTCGCCCCAAGTGGAACTCTTTGTTCGCCAATATATTTGCTTCAGAGTACTTGAAAGTCATGTTTATTTACTTGACATGTACGTAGCAAGTTTACGTACACTAAATGACAAAACACAAATAGATTACTGGGAAGGGGTGTGTCTGATATCACAGGTCAGCCAATTATACGCAACACTGGCGCTGAATAAGCTGAAAACTTTAGGACAGTTGCTAGACAGCATACAAATGTACGTCACTATCAGTTGTTACGACGACAACCTTCATCAAGGGCACGAAGTGTAGACGTGTCCTTGTGTTGTTATCTGGCAAAACACGAATAGATCACATGGCAGGGGTGTGTCTGATATCAAAGGTCAGCGAATTATACGCAACACTGGTGCATAATAATACAAGTTAATGTTAATGATAATAAATGCATTACATATGTACCCACGCAAGTATTTATTGTAACTTTTTCAAATACTAAAAATAGGGCTCAACAGATCTATCTTCAGCAATGTTTATTACGGAAAAAGAGAAAACCAACTAAATTAATTACTACACCTTTTTTTATTAATTGACTTTCGCAACTATAGCAGTTGAACGGTAATATAACTAATTTTCTAGTGTAATCAATCAGTACAACGGGACTAATGCATATAAAAGTGATTTATTCAATTGTCAAAGGCATAATGTTAGATATATCACCAGCAATGTCCTGTCACTGAACGATGCCTGTCATTGTCGCCATCATCGTATACAAATCATCAACCTCAACACTTTTTTTTCGGTAATTTATTCATTTTTCCTATATACGAGGCCTGTACAATAAAGTATTGTCATAAATGTTTACGGCCATAATTTCTCGCACTAAAATTCAAACTCATTATATTCTGTTAGCCTAATGTGAAACAAATACGCCGAAGTAGTTTCATCGTTGGTATTCCTGGTTCCTGTCTGTGAGAACCAGGCAAATTCAGACATGTTCAGTATCGCCTAATGCTGCAATGGAGGTAACATGTCGTTAAAGTTGATGTTAGAGGAAGATCTGCAGCGCTTTTCAAACGTAGTCACTGCTGATGAAACTTGGCTACATCATTTTGATCCTGAGAGCAAACAGCAAAGCCCCGTATGGAAATCTCGATCATCACCAACCGCCAAAAAGCAAAGGTGTTTGCATCTGCTAGGAAAGTTCTGGTCATCTCAATCTTTGATATTCATGGAATGGTTTATCAGCATGTTGTACCTGCACACACATCCGTGACTTGAAAAAACAACAGGGATGTCCTGAAAACACTGCAAGTCCATACCAGGTGCAAAAATCACATTTCCATGAAGCAGGCTGGATGCTGCACCACGATAGAGCGTGGCTGCATTTTGTTAATGTTGTTGCTGAATATCTTGCAAAAATCAACGTGAACTGCGTTCGTCACCCTCCCTATAGTCCGGATTTAGCCCCATGTGACTTTCTTCTATTTCGTAACTTGAAGAAACGCCTTCTTGGGAGGCATTATCCATCAGCAGAAGCAGTGGTGGAGGCTGCGAATGCGATCTTGACGGATCTGTCAAAAAATGGTTTCCAGCATGTGATTGTGATCATTCTTTATTGGACAGCCCTCGTATATCAATTACTTTAGTGCTCTGGTTGAAACAAAACCTATCTCATTAAGGGAAACCTTTCCGAATTAAATAATTTCTGTAATTACACTGGTCGACAATGAAAAATGTAAATAAGTAATTTCTGCTGATTGGTGCGTATTTGTATGTGTGAAATTCAAAAATCAATTTAGAAGTGCTCCATCACCCACCAATTGTACGTACTATTAAAAAAACTGTTATGATTATTAGCATAGGGCGGTAAATATGCTGATTAAAGGTAAGTTGTTTTATCTTATTAGGTCAAAATTCGGCAACAAATGACATATTTGCTTTAGGTCACTGTTGTCTGACTTCAGGAATGGCAATGTCTAACAATGATTCTCTCGAAAACTGTGCTTTTACCCTTCAGATGAATGCTTTCTCCAACAGCAGACAAGGAAGGCTTGTTGCAGATACAAACTGCCCTGCATAGTTGTCAATGGAGTAGAAGCTAATAGAAGCTAATCCTATGTGTTCTCTGTTGTAAATTAAAGAGTGTAGTGTTTCTAATATTGTGTTTGCTTAAGCATCGGGAATTAAGAGGATAAATTTCTCGCAAATGTGTAAATTATAAAAACAATTGCTGTTACATTTGTGGTGGGCTCACTTTAAAAGCATAGAGGCGAGATTTTACTTCTAAAATTAAAAGATCTTATGAGTGTTACTTTGACAGTGAATTTGTCGAGAGTAAGGATTGGGCTTCAGAAATCTGTTGTAACAAATGTACAGCTCTGGAATAAGTTTCAAATCCAATTACACTGTTAAATATCCATCTTTGAAATCAGCAATTCGACCAGTGCCTTTGAAATCAGCAATTAGACCAGTGCCTAATAGAGCAGGCCTTCCTGTACCAGCTCAACTAGACGGAAGTAATGTTACTGTAGATTTTGAAAGTGTTGACGATATTAGTGAATTACAACAAAGTAGTTACAACTACTTTATGGAAGTAGTTACGGTAAAGGAACGGCACTTATTAACCAAGGTGGATGTAAATGACTTGGTTCGTGATATCAGGTTATCTAAGGATAAAGCCGAGGGTCTTGCCTCAAGGTTGATAGGCTGGCACACTTGCAGGATGGCACCAAAATTAACTTCTTCTCGTCGACCCTAAAAGCAATTTGAGCACTTATTTTCTAAATAGGAGGACGTAGTGTGTTGTAATAATGTCGATTCTTTGATGGAGTCCCAGGGTATTCAACATAAGCCTGAAGATTGGAATTTGTTTATTGACAGTTCCAAAACTAGCTTCAAAGGTGTATTGCTACCTCCATTCCTACCGCCCATGAAGTTGGTATGAAGGAAAGTTATGTGAACATGTAACTCTTGCTATGCAGTATACGATATGACTGCTCATGGCAGTTAACTGCAGATTATAAAGTGATAGATATCCCATATGCATTACAATTTGGCTATACAATATTTTGCTGTTTCTTCTGCATGTGGGATAGTAGAGACAAAAGCAATCATTGTGTTAAAAATTTGGTGAAAGTCATTCAACACGTCATAGGATATTATTATTATTATTATTATTATTATTATTATTATTATTATTATTATTATTATTATTATTATTATTATTATTATTATTATTATTATTATTATTATTATTATTATTATTATTATTATTATTATTATTATTATTATTATTATTATTATTATTATTATTATTATTATTATTATTATTATTATTATTATTATTATTATTATTATTATTATTATTATTATTATTATTATTATTATTATTATTATTATTATTATTATTATTATTATTATTATTATTATTATTATTATTATTATTATTATTATTATTATTATTATTATTATTATTATTATTATTATTATTATTATTATTATTATTATTATTATTATTATTATTATTATTATTATTATTATTATTATTATTATTATTATTATTATTATTATTATTATTATTATTATTATTATTATTATTATTATTATTATTATTATTATTATTATTATTATTATTATTATTATTATTATTATTATTATTATTATTATTATTATTATTATTATTATTATTATTATTATTATTATTATTATTATTATTATTATTATTATTATTATTATTATTATTATTATTATTATTATTATTATTATTATTATTATTATTATTATTATTATTATTATTATTATTATTATTATTATTATTATTATTATTATTATTATTATTATTATTATTATTATTATTATTATTATTATTATTATTATTATTATTATTATTATTATTATTATTATTATTATTATTATTATTATTATTATTATTATTATTATTATTATTATTATTATTATTATTATTATTATTATTATTATTATTATTATTATTATTATTATTATTATTATTATTATTATTATTATTATTATTATTATTATTATTATTATTATTATTATTATTATTATTATTATTATTATTATTATTATTATTATTATTATTATTATTATTATTATTATTATTATTATTATTATTATTATTATTATTATTATTATTATTATTATTATTATTATTATTATTATTATTATTATTATTATTATTATTATTATTATTATTATTATTATTATTATTATTATTATTATTATTATTATTATTATTATTATTATTATTATTATTATTATTATTATTATTATTATTATTATTATTATTATTATTATTATTATTATTATTATTATTATTATTATTATTATTATTATTATTATTATTATTATTATTATTATTATTATTATTATTATTATTATTATTATTATTATTATTATTATTATTATTATTATTATTATTATTATTATTATTATTATTATTATTATTATTATTATTATTATTATTATTATTATTATTATTATTATTATTATTATTATTATTATTATTATTATTATTATTATTATTATTATTATTATTATTATTATTATTATTATTATTATTATTATTATTATTATTATTATTATTATTATTATTATTATTATTATTATTATTATTATTATTATTATTATTATTATTATTATTATTATTATTATTATTATTATTATTATTATTATTATTATTATTATTATTATTATTATTATTATTATTATTATTATTATTATTATTATTATTATTATTATTATTATTATTATTATTATTATTATTATTATTATTATTATTATTATTACTATTATTATTACTATTATTATTACTATTATTATTACTATTATTATTACTATTATTATTATTATTATTATTATTATTATTATTATTATTATTATTATTATTATTATTATTATTATTATTATTATTATTATTATTATTATTATTATTATTATTATTATTATTATTATTATTATTATTATTATTATTATTATTATTATTATTATTATTATTATTATTATTATTATTATTATTATTATTCACCAACAGCTTGAAAGTGCCGACAAACCCTTATCAACTCCATTACACTTCAAACTAGCTTTGTTTAAGAGCTTCGTGAAAGCAATGGCTTGTGATGGGACTGCATTTCTGCTCCCGAAATTTTTTTTTCTAAAAATTAGTGAAGAAAAGGTAAGAGAGGAAATATTTATTAGCTCTCAAATTAGAGTATCCATGTTGTAATTGTGATTTCAACAACTGCATTATTATAAAACTTTGGAAAATTTAGTTTCTGTTGCCTTACGCCTAGCGCCACGAACACTCGCAAGTGTGCGAGAGAGAGGGAAATATAAAGAGTGTGGATAGAGAGGCAGCAACGGTCAAGGCTCTCACGCAACTGATTCGCTACAGGCGAGAGCTCTTCCCATTTAAAACACATAATAAACACTGTATAAAGTGCAACGAGACAAATGGTTGCTGGTTTTGAAAGGTCAAATACTGACAAATTAAAACCAATAATAGTCAACATCTGCAAGATGATTTACGGCGCAAAATTACGCTGATTAATATTTTAAAGAGATGCCAAAAGATTATTAGGCAAGAAGATCTTATCCATCAAACAGTTACTGAAGTTAATGCAAGAACCTAAATATAAAAACTATTAGATTAAGCCATTTTTAAATTAAACCTTTATAATTAAATTTTCAACATTTTCCATCTCCAATTTTCTAATACCTTAGTCACATATACATAGGTGGTCAGAAAAGTTTCCAACCTAATAAGGATACAAGAAATTTTCTCAGAATTTTATTTATAACATAGTTCCCCTGTAACTATACACGCTTCTCCCAGCGATGCTTCCATCTCTGTAACCCGTCCAAATAGTACTCGGCGTTTTTCAATATAGTCCCCTTGTAACTATACACGCTTCTCCCAGCGATGCTTCCATCTCTGTAACCCGTCCAAATAGTACTCGGCGTTTTTCAACATAGTCTCCTTGTAGCTCTACACACTTCTCCCAGCAATGTTCCTATTCCTGTAACCCGTACAAATAGTACTCGACGCTTTTCCACATAGTCTCCTTCTAACTCTACATACTTCTCGCAGATATGTTCCCATCTCTGTAATCCGTCCAAATTGTACCCGACGTTTTTCAACATAGTCTCCTTGTAACACTACAGACTTCTCCCAGCGATGCTGCCATCTCTATAGCCCGTCCAAATGGTACTCGGCGTTTTTCAACATAGTCTCCTTTTAACTCTACACACTTCTCCCAGCGATACTGCCATCTCTGTAGCCCGTCCAAATGGTACTCAGCGTTTTTCAACATAGTCTCCTTGTAACACTACAGACTTCTCCCAGCGATGCTGCCATCTCTATAGCCCTTCCAAATGGTACTCGGCGTTTTTCAACATAGTCTCCTTATAACTCTACACACTTATCCCAGCGATGTTCCCATCACTGTAACCCGTCCAAATAGTACTCGGCATTTTTCAATATAGTCTACCTGTAGCTCTACACACTTCTCCCAGCGAGGTTCCCATCTCTGTAATCCGTCCAAATTGTACTCGGCATTTTTCAACATAGTCTCTTTGTACCACTACATACTTCTCCCAGCGAGGCTCCCATCTCTGTAATCCGTCCAAATGGTACTCGGCGTTTTTCAACACAGTCTTCTTGTAACTCTGCACACTTCTCCCAGTGATGCTCCTATCTCTGTAACCCGTCCAAAGAGTACTCGGCGTTTTTCAACATAGTATCCCTGTAACACTACACACTTCTCACAGTGATGCTCCCATCTCTGTAATCCGTCGAAACTGTACTCGGCGTTTTTCAACATAGTCTCCTTGTAACTCTACACACTTCTCCCAGGGATGCTCCTATCTCTGTAATCCGCCAAAGTTGTACCCGACGTTTGTCAGCATAGTCTCCTTATAATTGTACACACCTCTCCTAGCGATGCTTCCCTATCTGTAACCCGTCCAAATAGTACCAGGCGGTTTTCAGCAAAAATTCCTTTTAACTCTGCACACTTCTCCCCGCAATGCTCCCATTTCTGTAACGCGTCCAAATACTACTCGACATTTTTCAACGTAGTCTCCTTGTAATTCCACACACTTCTCCCAGCGATGCTCCCATCCCTGTAACCCATCCAAATGGTACTCGGCGTTTTTCAAAATAGTATCCTTGTAACTCTACACACTGCTCCCAGTGATGTTCCCATCTCTGTAACCCGTCCATATAGTACCCGGCGTATTTCAACATTGTCTCCTTGTAACTCTACATACTTCTCGCAGCGATTTTCCCATCTCTGTAACCCGTCCAAATAGTACTCGACGTTTTTCAACATAGTCTCCCCGTAACTCTACACACTTGTCCCAACGACGCTTCCATCTCTTTAATCCGTCCAAATTGTACCCGACGTCTTTCAACATAGTCTCCTTGTAACAATACAGACTTCTCCCAGCGATGCTGCCATCTCTGTAACCTGTCCAAATGGTACTCTGCGTTTTTCAAAATAGTATCCTTGTAACTCTACACACTTCTCCCAGTGACGTTCCCATCCCTGTAACCCGTCCAAATAATACTCGACGTTTTTCCACATTGTCTCCTTGTAACTCTACATACTTCTCGCAGCGATGTTCCCATCTCTGTAACCCGTCCAAATAGCACTCGACGTTTTTCAACATAATCTCCCCGTAACTCTACACACTTGTTCCAGCGACGCTTCCATCTCTGAAATCCGACCAAATTGTACCCGACGTTTTTAAACATAGTCGGCTTGTAACACTACAGACTTCTCCGAGCGATGCTGCCATCTCTGTAACCCGTCCAAATAGTACCCGGCGTTTTTCTACATAGTCTCCTTGTAACTCTACACATTTCTCCCACCGATTCTTCCATCTCTGTAACCCGTCCAAATTGAACTCGACGTTTTTCAACTTAGTCTCCTTGTAACACTACACACTTCTCCAGACAATACTCCCATATCTGTAACCCGTCCAAATAGTACTCGGCGTTTTTCAACATAGTCTCCTTGTAACACTACACACTTCTCCAGACGATGATCCCATCTGTGTAACCCGTCCAAATTGTACCCGGCGTTTTTCAACATAGTCTCCTTGAAACACTACACACTTCTCCAGACGATACTCCCATATCTGTAACCCGTCCAAATTGTACCCGTCGTTTTTCAACATAGTCTTCTTGTAACTCTACACACTTCTCCCAGCGATGCTACCATCTCTGTAAAGCGTCCAAATAGTACTCGGCGTTCTTCAGCATAGTCTCCCTGTAACTCCACACACTTTTCCCAACGATGTTTCCATCTCTGTAACCCGTCCAAATAGTACTCGGCGTTTTTCAACATAGTCTCCTTGTAACTCTACACACATCTTCCAGCGATGCTCCCATCTATGTAACCCGCCCAAATAGTACTAGGCGTTTTTCAACATAAATTCCTTTTAACTATACCCACTTCTCCTAGCGATGCTCCCGTCTCTGTAACCCGTCCAAATAGTACCCGCTGTTTTTCAACATAGTCTCCCTGTAACTTTACACACATCTCCCAGCGATGCTCCCATCTCTGTAACCCGTCCAAATATTACTCGGTGTTTTTCAACATAGTCTCCCTGTAACTCTACACACATCTCCCAGCGATGCTCCCATCTCTGTAACCCGTCCATATAGTACCCGGCGTTTTTCAGCATAAACTCCTTTTAACTATACACACTTCTCCCAGCGATGCTCCCGTCTCTGTAACCCGTCCAAATAGAACTCGGTGATGTTCAACATAGTCTCCTTTTAACTCTACACACTTCTCCCAGCGATACTGCCATCTCTGTAGCCCGTCCAAATGGTACTCAGCGTTTTTCAACATAGTCTCCTTATAATTCTACACACTTATCCCAGCGATGTTCCCATCACTGTAACCGTCCAAATAATACTCGGCGTTTTTCAATATAGTCTACTTGTAGCTCTACACACTTCTCCCAGCGAGGTTCCCATCTCTGTAATCCGTCCAAATGGTAATCGGCGTTTTTCAACATAGTCTTCTTGTAACTCTGCACACTTCTCCAGTGATGCTCCTATCTCTGTAACCCGTGCAAAGAGTACTCGGCGTTTTTCAACATAGTATCCCTGTAACACTACACACTTCTCACAGTGATGCTCCCATCTCTGTAATCCGTCGAAACTGTACTCGGCGTTTTTCAACATAGTCTCCTTGTAACTCTACACACTTCTCCCAGGGATGCCCCTATCTCTGTAATCCGCCAAAGTTGTACCCGACGTTTGTTAGCATAGTCTCCTTATAATTGTACACACCTCTCCTAGCGATGCTTCCCTATCTGTAACCCGTCCAAATAGAACCAGGCGGTTTTCAACATAAATTCCTTTTAACTCTGCATACTTCTCCCCGCAATGCTCCCATTTCTGTAACGCGTCCAAATACTACTCGACCTTTTTCAACGTAGTCTCCTTGTAATTCCACACTTCTCCCAGCGATGCTCCCATCCCTGTAACCCATCCAAATGGTACTCGGCGTTTTTCAAAATAGTATCCTTGTAACTCTACACACTGCTCCCAGTGATGTTCCCATCTCTGTAAAGCGTCCAAATAGTACTCGACGTTTTTCAACATAGTCTCCCCGTAACTCTACACACTTGTCCCAACGACGCTTCCATTTCTGTAATCCGTCCAAATTGTACCCGACGTCTTTCAACATAGTCTCCTTGTAACAATACAGACTTCTCCCAGCGATGCTGCCATCCCTGTAGCCCGTCCAAATGGTACTCTGCGTTTTTCAAAATAGTATACTTGTAACTCTGCACACTTCTCCCAGTGATGTTCCCATCTCTGTAGCCCGTCCAAAAAATACTCGACGTTTTTCCACATTGTCTCCTTGTAACTCTACATACTTCTCGCAGCGATGTTCCCATCTCTGTAACCCGTCCAAATAGCACTCGACGTTTTTCCACATGGTCTCCCCGTAACTCTACACACTTGTTCCAGCGACGCTTCCATCTCTGTAATCCGTCCAAATTGTACCCGACCTTTTTAAGCATAGTCGGCTTGTAACACTACAGACTTCTCCCAGCGATGCTGCCATCTCTGTAACCCGTCCAAATAGTACCCGGCGTTTTTCTACATAGTCTCCTTGTAACTCTACACATTTCTCCCACCGATTCTTCCATCTCTGTAACCCGTCCAAATTGAACTCGACGTTTTTCAACTTAGTCTCCTTGTAACACTACACACTTCTCCAGACGATACTCCCATATCTGTAACCCGTCCAAATAGTACTCGGCGTTCTTCAACATAGTCTCCTTGTAACACTACACACTTCTCCAGACGATGATCCCATCTGTGTAACCCGTCCAAATTGTACCCGGCGTTTTTCAACATAGTCTCCTTGAAACACTACACACTTCTCCAGACGATACTCCCATATCTGTAACCCGTCCAAATTGTACCCGGCGTTTTTCAACATAGTCTTCTTGTAACTCTACACACTTCTCCCAGCGATGCTCCCATCTCTGTAAAGCGTCCAAATAGTACTCGGCGTTCTTCAACATAGTCTCGCTGTAACTCCACACACTTTTCCCAACGATGTTTCCATCTCTGTAACCCGTCCAAATAGTACTCGGCGTTTTTCAACATAGTCTCCTTGTAACTCTACGCACATCTTCCAGCGATGCTCCCATCTATGTAACCCGCCCAAATAGTACTAGGCGTTTTTCAACATAAATTCCCTTTTAACTATACACACTTCTCCTAGCGATGCTCCCGTCTCTGTAACCCGTCCAAATAGTACTCGCTGTTTTTCAACATAGTCTCCCTGTAACTCTACACACATCTCTCAGCGATGCTCCCATCTCTGTAACCCGTCCAAATATTACTCGGTGTTTTTCAACATAGTCTCCCTGTAAATCTACACACATCTCCCAGCGATGCTCCCATCTCTGTAATCCGTCCAAATAGTACTCGGCGTTTTTCAACATAAACTCCTTTTAACTATACACACTTCTCCCAGCGATGCTCCCGTCTCTGTAACCCGTCCAAATAGAACTCGGTGATTTTCAACATAGTCTCCTTGTAACTCTACTCACTTCTCCTAGTGACACTCCCATCTCTGTAAATCGTCCAAATAGTACTCGGCGTTTTTCAAAATAGTTTCCTTGTAACTCTACACACTTCTCTCGGCGAAGCTCCCATCTCTCTAACCCATCCAAAAAGTACTCGGCGTTTTTCAACATAGCCTCCTTGTAACTCTACACTTTTCTCCCTGCGATGCTCCCACATCTGTTACCCTTCCAAATAGTACTCTGCGTTTTTCAACATAGTCTCCTTATAACACTATGCACTTCGTCTCTCAGCGATGCTCCCATCTCTGTAACCCGACTAAATAGTACTCGGCATTTATCAACATAGTCTCCTTGTAACACTATGCACTTCTCCCAGCGATGTACCCATCTCTGTAACCCGTCCGAATGGTACTCGGCATTTATCAAAATAGTCTCCTTGTAACTCTACACATTTATCCCACCGATTCTCCCGTCTCTGTAACCCGTCCAAATAGTACTCGGCATTTTTCAACATAGTCTCCTTGTAACACTATGCATTTTCTCCCAGCGATGCTCCCATCCTTGTAACCCGTCCAAATAGTACTCGGCATTAATCAACATAGTCTCCTTGTAACTCTACACACTTCTCCCAGCGATGCTCCCATCTCTGTAACCCGTCCAAATAGTACCCGGCGTTTTTCTACATAGTCTCCTTGTAACTCTACACATTTCTCTCACCGATTCTCCCATCTCTGTAACCCATCCAAATTGAACTCGACGTTTTTCAACATAGTGTCCCTGTAACTCTACACACTTCTCTCACCGATTCTCCCATCTCTGTAACCCGTCCAAATTGTACTCGACGTTTTTCAACATAGTCTCCCTGTAACTCTATACACTTCTCCCAGTGATGCTCCCATCTCTGTAATCCGTCGAAATTGTACTCGACGTTTTTCAACATAGTCTCCCTGTAACTCTACACACTTCTCCCACCGATTCTCCCATCTCTGTAACCCGTCCAAATTGTACCCGCTGTTTTTCTCTGTAAAATATTTGTTCAAGTATGATATTCCCTCTTCATTTGACGAAATCTTCCGTCCTCCGAGCGCAATTTTCGGATCAGGGTACAAAAAGAATTCGCTTGGATCTAGAGCAGTTGAGTCAATTACGTTCAAAACGTAATTCGTGGATTTTCTCCATTACAACCACTGAGGTGTGAGATGGTGCGTTGTCTTGGTGAAACAATATTTTCTTTTTCTGCTAATGTGGCCGTTTTTTCGAAAATTTAGCCTTTATCTTGACAAGTAGTGAAGTGTAGTGGGCTCCTGTAATTGTTTTTCCTAAAAACCTTCAAGACTAATTGGAAGTATAATGCAAAGTTGAAGGTCTCAGAAACGGATGATCTCTCGTGGCCCTACAACGCCGAAAAAAGCCACCTGGCCAGCTAAGCAAATGAAGAGCAGGCCGCTTTTACACGGCACCTTTTCAATCTTTATCTGCGCTACACGGAAAGAATAATTACACAAAATTGGTACACCTACTATATGGATACCTCAGGTATAGTTATGTGCAGAGGATCTACTCCCATTAGTCCTGGACCCGTCGTATGAAAGACCCGGGCCTCCTTCTACCCGTGAGCGATGGATACTCCGGGGCTCTTTCCATAGGCAATACCTGATTTCTTTAAAAGAAAAACCTCCCCGCGCTCAGCACAACGTCAAGACGGGATGGAAGTGAATACGCCATTTACGCGCGCCAACCCCGCAGTGAAGTCTACCGAAAACCTCGGTGGGGGCGCCTGTTGATCTAGCACACCTTCTACTAGCTCTGCGGACTAGTACCCGGGACTTTTTAGGCAACCCTCTACCCCCTCAGCTCGGCCGTAGTCTGCCCGGAGGTACCCAATTCCTTGTGGGTGTCGGGAACACACTGCCCCCTCGAGTCCAACCCAATTCTATCATCTGTCCTTATGGTATAGTCGTGCCCTATTAATGTGCATGGATTAATATGCAAGGACGAACCTTGCCCTTGCTAGTAGCGCTTCGTTGTATACCCATGTCTTGTCGCTATACACTGCTCGAGGAATCCGTACAAAAAGCCTAACTCTGTGTCATGCAGTTACACCTGTTTCGCAGTAATGAGTTGTAATCTAGGATGGACCTTGCCCTTGCTATTAGCGCTGCGTGGTATAACCATGCTTGGCAGCTTTTACACTTCTCAAGGAAATCGGGACCAACTTCTTAGCTCGGCCTTGACACGTGGCTCCTTCAAGAGATGTAAACTTAACTATATAGCACATGATGACAAAAGAGCAATGACTACAACCTTTACCATGTTTAGAAGTTCAGATATGTCGAATCTGATTGTCAAATATTTTAATGTGAAAACAAGGGAATTCCGTGAAAGCGATATTATCTTATCACGCAACGCAAGGTTTAAACGTCTGGGAAGTTGAATGTAAGATAAGCTATCTATTATAAGCAGCTTCTTTAAGGAAATTGTATAAGCTGATGTATCAGTTTTCTTAACAATTTGCAGATGTAAATATTAATATATCTAAATATGAAAGGCAGTCTGCTGAATTTTTCTCTCATTGTCTATTTATGAAGGAACTATATATAATTGAAAACAACGTTTAAAAGGTTAGCTTGGAGTCTTTAGTTCTTTTTTTCTGTATTTGACTCTTTATACATCTAAGGTCATACAGGCGGAACATTTGCTGCTCGTTGTGCTCTAAAGTTTACCCAACTTACTGTTCTTTTAACTCTGAGACTTATTTACTGCTTTATGCAATTAAACTAACCTTACCTTTACTTTGCCATTCACACTTCAAGCTCTAGGGAGCATGGGAAATAATCCTGGCTCAAACAATTTGCGTTCCCTGACGAGAATCAAAACCGGCACCTATAGATTTGCAGGTTAGTATATTAATTAGCCAGCACAGTAGCAGTTAAGTATAGCGCTGTTTAAATAATTAGTCGTCTCACCATATTCTCTGAAGTTTTACGGAGGGTATCCTCGCCAATGTTACTTATTTCGGTTCTAATGAATTCCTTGGATACAGCGACTGTCGGTGGGCTATTCTTGTACACTCTGCTTTTTAGATACCCCCACAAGAAGGATCCGGTGAGGTTAGGTCAGGGAGGAGTTAGAAAATAAAAAGTGGTTTAATGAAGCGCAACATGGATTTAGACCTGGGTATTCGTGCGAAAGTCATATTACTTCATTATTTCAAGATTTGGCAGATGAGGTAGATGCAGGGGGAAGAACTGATGCAGTGGTAATTGACTTTTCTAAAGCTTTTGATGTAGTGCCACATAGTTTACTTATTTGTAAGCTAGCTAATACAGGAATTGGCAAACGCGTAGTATTATGTGTTAAACATTTTTTGAAAGGGAGAACGCAAAAGGTTAAAGTAGGTAAAGAGCTGTCTGATAGTGGAACTGTTAGTTCGGGTGTGCCACAAGGCTCAGTACTAGGGCCTTTACTGTTTCTCATTTTTATTAATGACATTGCTGTTAATATTAACTGCCAGATAAGGTTGTTTGCAGACGATTGTATCATTTATAATAAAATTCGGAATACAGTGCATGAAACCGCTCTTCAGGATGATTTAAATGAAATCTGTAATTGGGCTGCGGCTAACAAAATGTTAATTAATGCCAAGAAAAGTAAGTCGATTGTTCTTAGTAGAACTAAGGGCAAAATTATTGTTAACTATCACATGGGAGGGGTGCAAATTCCACAGGTGGACAGCTGCAAATACTTGGGAGTGTACCTGGCAAGTAATGCTGGATGGGACGAACAATTAAATTCCACAACTAGGAATGCGTGGAAGGCATTACATTTCGTAATGAGAATATTGAAAAAGGGGAGCGCTAGGTCCAGGGAAATTGCCTACAGGGCCTTAGTGCGGCCGGTTATGGAATATGGAGTAGCATGCTGGGACCCGTATAGAGCTAACCAAATCGATCCATTAGAAAAAATACAGAAGAGGGCAATAAAATTCATAAAAAGAGGCAAGTATTTTGGGCCTATAAAAGGAGATGAGACTAAATGGGAGGAATTAAGAATTAGGCGTAAAAAACATAGGTTGGTAGCGTTATTCAAAGCTCATTTTGGTGTAAAGGCATGGGTGGACGTAAGTGTAAGGTTAGATAATCCGGATTATTATGGACGAAACGATCATACGTATAAAATTAAGGGTAGAAAATACAGAACCGACGTAGGAAAATTTTCTTTTGTTAATAGAACCATTGAAGAATGGAATGAATTGCCTGTAGCAGTCTTTCAGGGCTGTCCCCTGTCGTTGAAGAAATTTAGAAAAAAATCTAAATGGTTTATAGTTTAACTTTTGAATTATAATGGTATATAATATGTAAATAGAGAAGTAATTAGATAAGTTTTAAGTGACTAAAGTAAAATAATATCATGTTTGTATTGTTTACTGTATTATTGTTGTAAATCTAGTATATGTAATTTGATCTGTATTCTTAACTCTGCCACCGGGTAGTACCCAATTGCAGTTAATAAATACATACATACATACATTAGGGAGGGCACAGTCCTTTTTGAAATAATTCGATTATCAAAGAAACTGGCTTCAAGTTCCATGGTGTCATTATACGTACGCCACGTTGCTTCATCTTGCTGGAAATATCCTTCTCTCAATTCGATATCATCTCCGTAAAACTTGGAATATAGTGAGACGAGTAAAAACATGTATAGATGTTGGTTAGGGACATTTAAAACATTTTCTCTGAGATGTAGTGTGACGTAATCAACCAATTGTGTATTATAGTTCCCCAAAGTTGCACGTTTGTCCTATTATTTTCTCAAGGGTTATGGCCTATTCTAGTGGTTTAAGTTTATGTGGATCACACTAGATGATATTTTAATTTAAAATTGTTTAAGCTTATATACATACCTATACGCACTCGAGCTTTATATTTCTCAAAAGCAAATTTGTAAAAAGAAATGATTGCCATTCTGACATAATTTTAAATTATTGGCTACTGAAATCATAGAGAAAGCTTTGTAGAATCTTCATTTTGACTCGACTCTGCCAGAAGCACATATGAGTGCAAGACAAAAATATAAATTATGTCACATAAAAATACCACAGGGATTTTTTTTTTTTTTTTTTTTTTTTTTTTTGAATTTACGTCCTCCAACGTAAAGTCATATCGAACGATGAATGGAATGGATGAAATGATGCTCAAATGAACCCGGGGTCCATAGAGCTTAGAGTTACTCGACATTCGTCTTTCAGGATAAGGGAAAACCCCGAAAAAACCTTATCCAGGTAACTCGCCATGACCGAGATTCGAACTCGAGACCTCTTGAACGTGAGGCAGACATGCTACCACCACGCTACCGAGGCGGGCATTCCACAGGGCTGTTTAGTATGTCAGGGTATCTTCTGGATTGTCATAATATACTAAACTCCCAATGAATAAAGTGAGCGTCTCATTGTCGGTGTCCAAAATATGAATGCACACATTAATTAGACAAATTATTAAATGATATAATATAATATTAATTAGACATACATAAATACACTGATATCAGCAACGAAGAAGGTTTTCTTAAAATTATTTATGGTGTACAATATGATGTACCTCTACGTCCAGGGATAGTAATAACAAGATGGGCAACATGGATCTAAGCTCTAATTTTCGACATTAAGCACTTCGAAACTGTGAAGTCAGAAATTAAAAACCTTTCCTCAGAACCTGGAGTGGGTGAGTGAATCCTTGTGAGCATCCAAAGGTTCTTAAGTGCTCAGTTCAGATTAATATATCCCAGGTCACTTCAGCTGGCTTCCCGACAGTATCAAGAAAGTAGAAACTACAGATATGCCTCTCCAAGAAGCTGTGTAAATAATGGAAGATGCAGTTCCAAGGGTCAGTATTGTACCAGACGAAATGTGTGGTGTAATTTCCACTAAACTGCAGTCTGTGCTAAAAAAAAAAAAAAAAAAAAAAAAACCCTAGATACCCAACTCTTGTTACTCTGTCTCCCTTAATTAATGGTTAACATGTACTACACCTTGAAAATACTCCTAGGACAATCCCTCTGTATAAATGTACACCGTTGAGCGATCTTTTCCAATTTACAAAAACACATTGTCAGACAAAAGACTGTGCATGACACCAGAACATTTGAGAAAGTGTATTATAAGTAACTGTGGACATGATCCAATATGACTTAAATGCTTAAATGGTTGACAATCGTACTTCAGTATTGTACATTTAGCCGAATAAAAATTAACTTATGGATTTGAATATGTGGAAATCTTTTTATAGCAAATAAATGAAATTTTTGATTTTACATATAATTTCTTTATTGCATATTTAGTTACACATTTAACAATACATTGTTACATACTTCTGAAATTGCTATTACATAAAATACAGGGTCTAGTTATAAAATAATGGTCCAGCCATTATGTAATACTTAATTCTAAACAAATAAATAGCAAAGAACTTTTTCATTTATTTCACCAGTTGTTAAACATTGCTTGTGAACTTGTACTTAAGTATAAACACATTTAATGCTTTTTGTTACTTTACTCCAAAGAACACGAAGAAAGAATCCGGTTACATTTGTTTAAAACAGTGGACAATGGTTTAGCACTTCCCAATTAAACACAAAGTATAAAATACAACAATTATAGTCTTTGTTAAACTTTGAAGTTTAAATTCTGTAGCTCACGGCTGAAGATCCTTTCAAATGTTTTACAAGTAAAGGGTAGTTTACGGTGGAAGGATTTTCTTGAAAGTAAGTTCATATAGCATTGCCATCCATGGCCGAGATATGTTTAAGCTTTCAAGTTTCTAGTTCATTAGGTTTTTTCAAATCGATTACAAAATTTTGACCATAACAGACAGAAGGGAGGGCGATTTAACACGCTCAAAATTATTAAGCAATGACTTCATTTAATCCCATATACGTATATCTAATTAATTAATTGAAGCTTTTCTAATCCGTGCATTTGTCTGAGAAGATGTACTTAGCAAATTATGTTGCTCCCTAAATTTTAATGAAAGATTTTATAGGAAGGTATGTAGTTTTACAACAGTTTGTCGAAGACTGGCAATGAGTCACGGCTATATCTATAGGGTTATAGAGTATTATCTGGCATTAGAAATATTTATCCAAATGCATAACAGATCTCTTTATAGATAGATTTGCATTTCTAAATAAATAGATTAAATAAATAAGTGAGTTTTATAAATATAAAGCTTAGTAGAAATTTGAGCTTCAAGAAGGGACTGAAGACCACAACATTTCAATTCACAATTATTCAAAAGAAAATACAATAACCTAAATATTAGTTGTTTATTTAAACAACTGAAGTAAACGGTTGCATAATATTAAATGACGTATTCCCATGTAACGTTTTGCATTCTATTTACCAAGCCTGGGAGGCTGGAATATACTACAGGGTATCCTGGTTCATTACATAGACCCCAACTTACGAGGCCAACCAGCTCTTCACCAACAACTAGAGGCGCGCCAGCATCTCCCACACAAGAATCCTCGCCATCTTTATCTTCAGCACAGAGCATGTTCTCAGTGACAGTACCCAATTCGGAATATACTTCCTTGCACTTATCGTTGTCAACAATGGAAACCATGACATTCTGCAGCGGAGATGAGAACTCGATCTTTCCCCAGCCACTCACTAGAGCCATGGCTCCAGGCGAAGGCTCTAAGTCTGCAATGGGAATGGGCTGTACATTCTCTCCAAATACAAAAGGCACGGACACCTGTGAATGATAAGAGCAGTAGTAGTAGTAGTAGTAGTAGTAGTAGTAGTAGTAGTAGTAGTAGTAGTAGTAGTAGTAGCAGTAGCAGTAGTAATAGTAATAGTAATAGTAATAGTAATAATAATAATAATAATAATAATAATAATAATAATAATGATAATGATAATAATAATAATAATAATAATAATAATAATAATAATAATAATAATAATAATAATAATAATAATAATAATAATAATAATAATAATAATAATAATAATAATAATAATAATAATAATAATAATAATAATAATAATAATAATAATAATAATAATAATAATAATAATAATAATAATAATAATAATAATAATAATAATAATAATAATAATAATAATAATAATAATAATAATAATAATAATAATAATAATAATAATAATAATAATAATAATAATAATAATAATAATAATAATAATAATAATAATAATAATAATAATAATAATAATAATAATAATAATAATAATAATAATAATAATAATAATAATAATAATAATAATAATAATAATAATAATAATAATAATAATAATAATAATAATAATAATAATAATAATAATAATAATAATAATAATAATAATAATAATAATAATAATAATAATAATAATAATAATAATAATAATAATAATAATAATAATAATAATAATAATAATAATAATAATAATAATAATAATAATAATAATAATAATAATAATAATAATAATAATAATAATAATAATAATAATAATAATAATAATAATAATAATAATAATAATAATAATAATAATAATAATAATAATAATAATAATAATAATAATAATAATAATAATAATAATAATAATAATAATAATAATAATAATAATAATAATAATAATAATAATAATAATAATAATAATAATAATAATAATAATAATAATAATAATAATAATAATAATATTTTAATTTCACTCTGCATTGTGGTGCCACCCTTTTACAGCTGCAGTGTAATAAGAATAAGAATGGAGATTAGAGCAAAAGGTATACAAGCGATGTGGCTAAACTGGTAAAATGCAGAATGGAATATATAGAAAGACAGGAAATATGGTGAAGTCTAGAAAATATGAAATCATTACAAATTTACAAGTATATAAAAAGAAACTAAGGACGAGAAGCATATGCAGGTTGTTTCAATAAGAGAGTGAAGGGCAACAAGTTGCGACATGTCTAAGGATCGCTTGACAGCCAGTACGAACCTCGGCGATATCAAAAGGCATTTAAAATTATGAATGTATTGGAACTCTGAGCCTCCCAGTTTAAATGCACTTCAGTAATTGCCATTTCACATTTAAAAATTCATTTGTTAGCGACGGATAAGTAAAATGATATAATATGTGTTATTCTGTGGTTTTCTATGCCCTGTTCACAAGCAATTATTGGTAATTTAAGTTTTGTGTTTTAGTTTCTTTAACTTCAATAGTCTGAACACATTTTAGTATGTGAATTGCATACACTCTTATAATTGGCGCAATGTCCTGAAGCAGCAAACGTAGATAAATATATAAAGAAAGTGTTCATAAAACTAATAGCTAATTAATTAAAATGCATTTAAATTCTGACGAAAAAAGGAACTATGAATTTACCAAAATAATTGCCATATCGTAGTCTAATGTGTAATAGTCATAGTCGGGATGTACAAGGATATCTTCAGCTGGATGAAGAAAACCACCGGCTTCCTTGTAGCTGCTACCTGCACGAACTCTGATCAGCCCCGGGGAAAGTCTGTAAATTAAATTGGAAATAATACATCAATCTATGTGTTATTGATTAAATTTATCTGGAAAATGACGTAAATTTCAGTTCTTGTCTTAACATGTATATTATACATGAATCAAAACACATTAGATTGGTTATTCTGAAGGCATATTACTTTAGACTCTGACAAAGTCTGCTCTAGGTCCTTTCTTGATATAAGCGGATGACATAATGGTAGGATCTATAACACTAGTAGGATTGCAGAAGGCAATAAATGCAATCTGGAAGTTCAATGAAGAGTGGGGAATAAAAATAAGCATAAATAAGTCGAAAGTTATGATCTTGAAGAAGGGAGTTAAACTATAAAAAAAAAAAAAATGAAAAACGGGTACGGAATGGCAAAAGCTGAGATGTGGACACTGAATATGAATACTTAGGACTAAGGTTGGATAATAATGCAAAGTGGGGAGCATACAGGGGCAAAATGAAAGCAAAAGGAAGGGCGGCAATGAATGGTATAAGAATGTGCAAATATAAACTAGATGATGGACTAAAACAACAGAAGAGCAAGGGGAAATTATGAAAGTATACATGGGACAGTAAAAAAAAAAAAAAAAAAAAAAAAAAAAAAAAAAAAAAAAAAAAAAAAAAAAAAGTTAGAGAATTCAAATAATTTGTAGGCAGAGATAGGAGAAATTATGAAAAAATATACGAATGGGAGATATATGGAGATTAGAGGAAAGGAATACAAGCGATGTGGGTAATTTGGTAAAATGCAGAATAGAAGACATAGAAAGGCAGGAAATATTGGGAAGTCTAGAAAATATGAAATAATTACAATTTTACAGACAAATAAAAGGAAGCTGGGGACGAGAAGCATATGTAGATTACTGCTATAGGCAAGAGAGAGAAGGGTTAGCTTGGATGAGAACAGGAACAATAATTATAAGAGGGAGAAGATGGAATTTGTGGCATATAACACCATGTATCAGAATGGGAGGAGGTTTAATGTGGAGAAAAAATTTGGCAGGTAAAATGGAAGAAAGTAGAGAAGAGGATAGAAGCTATAAAAACGTTAACGCGAAAGGAGGAAGAAAGGTAAGAAGTGAGGTAAATTCTTAGAGAAATTAAGAGGAAAATGGGTCAGAGATCTATAGAATATAAGAAAGGAAGATGAGGAGGAAGAATGGGACTATTTAAGTATCAAGGAGGCATGAAGATTAAGAGCTACCTGACAGAGAAGAAGTCCAGAGGTCATGTAAGCTAAGGTAGCAAAAAGGTAAGGATAAATAACTGTAAAGAATATAAGAATGGAAAATGAGGGGGAAGAAATGGGTTAATTATGTAACAAGCAGGCATGGAGGTTACGGCCTACCTGGCAGAGCAGAGGACCACGTTGTCATGTAAGCCAATGTAGCAACAAAGTTATAACAAATAAATGTAAACAATATCAGAATGGAAGATAAGGGGGAAGAAAGGGGCTAATTAAGCAACAAGGAGGCATGGAAGTTAACAGCTATCTGACAGCGCAGAAAACCAGCGTGACATTTAAGCGAAGTTAGCAAAAATGTAAAGACAAATAAATGTATCCTAAAGTTATAAATTGTAAAATTTTGGAATATGCACAATATATAATTCAAATCAAATCAGAAACATCTGTATAACAATTATATAGTGAAACAAAAAACCTTTTGAATTTTGAGATACCACCATTAAACAGTGTTTTACAACTTATTAAAAAAGTTAAAAAATCCAACATTGATGTCGTTGAAACAAACTTAAAGAACATAGACCCAGTTGAAATTAACCCATATGTCAACCAATCTAGTTTACTCCAGGAACATATGAGTGAGGAAGCACATCTCCCACAGACAACCAGTAACTTAAATATTGGTCCAGAGAACGAGGGGGAAGAAAAAATGGAATTTCATCCGCCACCACAGGTCTACGGTTCAATTGATCCACATCCAGAGGAGAAACAGTTACAACCAGTCAACACCACAGATGACAATCAGCCACCTGTGTCCAGCCACAGTGTTCCAGTCCCAGAAGTTGGCATTACAAATCAGGCGATAACCAAATGACAATCACAGGAGCAGAAGTTTCTTGGAAGGTTCGGCTCTTCTCTACCTTAGTAGCTGGTCAACACCCACTGAAGATGGTCAAAACCTGACCGAAAAGCGCTTATGGAGATATGAAGAACATCTTATCTGAGTGAGTAATCTCAAAAAATGTTTGACAACTACTCATTTTCTATATAAAAGATATCTCACTTTTAATAACTTGACAATGTCTTCTTTGAAATCTGTATAACAATTGTTGTTTATTTATTCATACTAATATTATTTATATTGCTCTATAAGGTGGTTATGAGTAATGACTAACTTACCCATCAACACACTGTGCTGCTGTGACAGCTAACCATTCGTCTAAAATAGCAGCTGCACAAGTGAATTTTCCATCGTACTCTAAGGACAGCTGTAACATTTTTTGCAGATAATTAATTTATGTATCTATACATAAGTTCACAAATATTTTAAATTGGCAAATTTTTTAAGTGTGTTTTCCGGGAAGTAGTTCAGGAATTCTGAAAAACAGAGGAAGTATTTACAAAAGCGAAGAAACTCGGTCCGTTTCATAAGCAAAGGACACCTTTTTGGGGCTACAATATATTTAAAAAGAATCTTAAAAACTATGAGCTTCAGGTGGAGAAAATGTGGAGGCAAACAGAAGTTCTAATTGAGAGACCTAAAGTTCTACGTGGCACAATTATCTTTTGGACATATTAGAGTTTTGCGGAAATCTGGTGGAAACATTTATTTAGGTGAAACTTTGTTAGACAGTAACCTGAAAAGAGGTTTTTGAAGTTGCCGAAAGTTACAATGCAGGCACTCGTAATATCAATGCAGATGTTCGCTTTTAATTTTTGCCCATTTTAAGCATTTTAAATGAAGTTAAATTAAATGTATGCTATAGTAAACAAAGTTATTCTTAAGTGGTGTCTTACTGCATCATCAAGCCAATTAGTGTTAATAACGCTTGGCATTCACATTTAATCTTTTAATAATTAATAATACATCATAAAACTAAAAACATCATAGATATTAAATTTAAAGAAATGTACATTTATCCTCCAATCTTTAGTTGTATGAATTTTTTGAAAATCACGGAAACGCCACTGTCCGTCTGGCCTCCTGCACTGTCCAAACTTATGTCGTTCTAACTCAATGTAAACTTGACCGTGTTTCTTCGCATTCCTTCCAACTACATAGTGCTAGGACTCCAGCAATACAGGATGTATATAAATGAATATTGGGGTTTTAACTCTTTATTAAACTTATTTCATTCAACTTACAGTTATAAATTATACGTCAAATGAGAAAGCAAGCCAAACTGACTTACCAAGAACCGTATAAGTGTTCTATGTGACTACCATTTGTCACACGGCACACATAAAGTCT
Source organism: Mantis religiosa (assembly GCA_030765055.1). Lineage (NCBI taxonomy): Eukaryota > Metazoa > Arthropoda > Insecta > Mantodea > Mantidae > Mantis > Mantis religiosa. The sequence continues at coordinate 205,289,348 of CM060949.1, read as the reverse complement.
ATAGCCGAGTTCTTCCCAAACGTTGATAAGTGTTTATTCAGTAATTGTAGCAGCTGCTGCTTTATTATTTATTTATTTATTTATTTATGTATTTACTTACTTACTTACTTACTTACTTACTTACTTACTTACTTACTTACTTACTTACTTACTTACTTACTTACCTACTTACCTACTTACCTACCTACCTACCTACCTACCTACCTACCTGCCTGCCTGCCTGCCTGCCTGCCTGCCTGCCTGCCTGCCTGCCTGCCTGCCTGCCTGCCTGCCTGCCTGCCTGCCTGCCTGCCTGCCTGCCTGCCTGCCTGCCTGCCTGCCTGCCTGCCTGCCTGCCTGCCTGCCTGCCTGCCTGCCTGCCTGCCTGCCTGCCTGCCTGCCTGCCTGCCTGCCTGCCTGCCTGCCTGCCTGCCTGCCTGCCTGCCTGCCTGCCTGCCTGCCTGCCTGCCTGCCTGCCTGCCTGCCTGCCTGCCTGCCTGCCTGCCTGCCTGCCTGCCTGCCTGCCTGCCTGCCTGCCTGCCTGCCTGCCTGCCTGCCTGCCTGCCTGCCTGCCTGCCTGCCTGCCTGCCTGCCTGCCTGCCTGCCTGCCTGCCTGCCTGCCTGCCTGCCTGCCTGCCTGCCTGCCTGCCTGCCTGCCTGCCTGCCTGCCTGCCTGCCTGCCTGCCTGCCTGCCTGCCTGCCTGCCTGCCTGCCTGCCTGCCTGCCTGCCTGCCTGCCTGCCTGCCTGCCTGCCTGCCTGCCTGCCTGCCTGCCTGCCTGCCTGCCTGCCTGCCTGCCTGCCTGCCTGCCTGCCTGCCTGCCTGCCTGCCTGCCTGCCTGCCTGCCTGCCTGCCTGCCTGCCTGCCTGCCTGCCTGCCTGCCTGCCTGCCTGCCTGCCTGCCTGCCTGCCTGCCTACCTACCTACCTACCTACCTACCTACCTACCTACCTACCTACCTACCTACCTACCTACCTACCTACCTACCTACCTACCTACCTACTTACTTACTTACTTACTTACTTACTTACTTACTTACTTACTTACTTACTTACTTATTTATTTATTTATTTATTTATTTATTGTTATCTGAAAAGGTTCCCAGAGCCATAGCTCATGCTAGGGAATAGTACAAAAATATATAAAATGACGGCAAACAGCCCTTAACAATACTTATATTACATTTTCATAGTAGGAATAAATTACCGTACAAGAAAAACATATATGAAACATACAAAGATACAGAAATTCACTATAACTCAAGAAATAATAGTAACAAAGAACTTAACAGAAAAATAGAAGCTACATATTCTATGGGACATTAATCCATATTACTTTTTAAACAGTTCAGCTTTCAAAAGAGCTATAAATGTGTAACACTTTATCAGCTATCAATATATACCTTCAGTAAATTTTCAGCAACTTTCCTTTTAAAACCTTTTATGTTCCTGCAGTCTTTCAGTTCCAGTGCCATTGCATTATATAAGTTGATAACGTGTGAGGTTAAGCTGTTCAGGCCATAAGTAGAAGTGTTCACTGTTGGTTTTGTTAAGTTTCCTTTATTTCTTGTATTATATATATGTGAGGAGCTTTCAAATGTTAGATTGGACTTTAGAAGATTATTTTTTATTTTGTGGAGATATATTATCAAGGACAACACTATGTTTACTTGAAATGGTAAAATGTTAGTTACATGGTAGAGTGTTTTTGTGTTTGTTCTAAAGGGTAGATTGTAGATTATTTTCAAGGCACGATTTTGAAGGACTTCGAGGTCATGAATTAAATATTTAACAGAGTTACCCCATAAGATGTTTAAGTAATCCAAATGAGATTGAATTAAAGCATGGTAGATACTTCGTAAATGATTTACACTGAATCCTTAATTCGGGGAGGTCAGCTAGTTGTGGAGGCACGTACACACGATCCTTGATGAAGCCCAAAGGTTAAAATCGCATGGCGTTAGTTCAGAAGAACGTGGAGGCCATAAATAGTAAGCCCTGTCATTGGGGCGCTTGTGGCCTATCTCCCGCAGGGGTACAGTGACTTATAACCAATTTGCGTACTTCGTTATGCCAGTGAGGTGGAGCTCCATCTTAATAGAAGATGACGTTCCCTGTCTCATTTTCTTCCAACTGAGGGAAGAGCCATTGCTCTAGTGTATAAAAGTAAGAAGTACCAGTTACATACGTTTCACGAAAAAAGAAAGCCCATAAACTTTTCGCCGTGATACAGCATCCCCCCCCCCCACTTTAGGGTAATCTTGTTGCATTTGTACCAGATCGTGAGGATTTTCTGAGCCTCAGATGCGTATATCATGAATGTTAACATGTCCACTAAGGTGAAAGGTCGATCCGTCTGTGAAGACAACACGATCCATAATATCGACATCGTCATGAAACAAGATGTCGTTTGCGAATTTGGCACGTAATCCCTGTTCTGTCGGCCTTAGAGCCTGTAATAACTGTAAACGGTAAGGACGTAGCCGTAAGCGTTTTCTTACAACTTTCCAAACAGTCGACACAGGAACTTGTAATTCAGAACTAGACTGAGGGACTGATTTCTTTGGGCTACGAGTGAACGACTGTCTCACTCGCTCAACAGTAGTCCCGTGCTCTTCGCTTTACAAAGGCAGCCGGTATCTTCTAACCAATGATACCATCTACGAGTGTTATTATCACTAGAAGAATCACAACCAAACTTAATGCTGAACGCACGTTGCACAGTAACTACAGATTCGGTCTTTGTGAACTGCAAAACACAAAACGCTTTCTGTTTACTGGTCGCCATCTTTGCTACTACCGCTGTCTCGCGGATTGCGGCAGAAACACTGCACGCGCATGCGCACTGGCACATCATTTATAACTGTAAGTTTAGTGTAATAAATATAATAAAGAGTTAAACCCCGATATTCTTTTATATACATCCTGTATATTCTCTGGTGTTATAATTCCTTATGCAATGAGTACTCCAAACTGAATTAGCTCTTGACTATCACAACAATAATTATAATTTACCTGATACGTAATACTTACTATATATGGACTCATAGAAGTGTGTGAACTAACTGCGACAATACGTCTTTCATTTTGACGAGAATAACTAATATCTGGTGTTCCACCTGCGAAAATAACATGCATAGTTTGTTACATTGCATAACATTTCGCATTTTCTTCTATAATAGTTTTCACATAGAATTATAATATAATGGAATATGTTACATGAAATCAGAACCTTGCTTCAAAACCATCCAGGACATATTTGCATGGGATGGGTTAAAGGACACAGTGGAATTTTAGGTAACGAGAGAGCTGATTGCTTGACTAAGAAGGCTGCAGAATCCAATCTTCCTGTGACATACCCTTTATGTCCTATTTCTACTCTAAGGAGAATAATACATCAACATATTCTTGAAGAATGGAACCAACAATGGCTAACAACTCCAAATGGAAGTTTAACAAAAACATTATATTTCCCTAGTGTATATGACAGAGGAAAATTGTGAAACTCTTGTACCAAATTTTGTTTTGACACAATTTTTAAGTGGACAAGGTAAATTTGGTGAATACTTATCACGTTTTCACTTAACATCCAACCCCAAGTGCATGTGTGGTGAAGAATAACAAAACTGTGGTTCATCCCCTTTTCTGTTGTCCCATTTTCTGGAGAGAAAGACAAGAACTAATATTCAAGCTAGACTCTCTAGGACCTGAATTTTCTGCTCCGCTCACATCTTTGCTAATGAAGCCACAACAGTATAAGTACTTCATGATGTTTATAAACTCAGTGTTTAAACGTCTGAAATAGTTCAAATTAATATGCATCAGATTATAAAATATTTTCTTCCTTCTAGTATTTAAAATATTTTTGTTAAAATTGTGTATTTTTATGTATCAACTATAACCCTAATATACCACTGTGTAAAATAGGGTTCATAAATCTGTATAAATAAAAAAAATGTTACATGGAAAGCAGGTCTTTGGTTATTACTACCTTAGCTTACATATAAAATTTAAACAAGTTACAAAACGTAGCTTAGGTTAAATTTAATTATGTGTTTGGTGACATAGTATCAAATGAGTAGAGTCAGACTGAAGCATTCAATGTCATACCTGGGATTAGAACCAGGTATCTCTCGCTCTCCGTGCGGTTGCTGTAACCATCTATGGCCAACATGCCGAAATGACATTAAATTCTCAAAAAGATTTGTATGTTTGCCGGTAGACCACTAGGAGTTCCCATATGCTATGAGACTATTAAGCCTAGGACTTAAGTACTTACAGCATAGTAAGTCGTCAAAAAAAGGTGCGTGTCTCATAGCATATGGGAACTCCTAGTGGTCTACCGGGAAACATACGAGTCAGTTGGAGAATTTAATGTCATGTCTGCATGTTGGCCATTGTAGCTCAGTGGTTTAACTATGAAGCCTGTGACTTAAGTACCTACAGCATAGTAAGTCGTCACAAAAGGTGCCTGTCTCACAGCATATGAGAACTCCTAGTGGTATACCGCGAAACATACGAGTCAGTTGGAGAATTTAATGTCATGTCGGGATGTTGGCCATAGTAGCTCAGTGGTTTAACTATGAAGCCTGTGACTTAAGTACTTACAGCATAGTAAGTCGTCACAAAAGGTGCGTGTCTCATAGCATATGAGAACCCCTAGTGATCTACCGGGAAACATACGAGTCAGTTGGAGAATTTAATGTCATGTCGGCATGTTGGCTATAGCAGTTCAGTTGTTTAACTATGAAGCCTGGGACTTAAGTACTTACAGTATAGTAAGTCGCCACAAAAGGTGCGTGTCTCATAGCATATGAGAACCCCTAGTGGTCTTCCGGGAAACATACGAGTCAGTTGGAGAATTTAATGTCATGTCGGTATGTTGACCATAGTAACTGAGTGGTCTAACTATGAAGCCTGGGACTTAAGTACCTACAGCATAGTAAGTCGTCACAAAATGTGCGTGTCTCATAGCATATGAGAACCCCTAGTGGTCTACCAGGAAACATACGAGTCAGTTGGAGAATTTATTGTCATGTCGGGATGTTGGCCATAGTAGCTCAGTGGTTTAACTGTGAAGTCTGGGACTTAAGTACTTACATCATAGTAAGTCGTCACAAAAGGTGCATGTCTCATAGCATATGGGAACTCCTAGTGGTATACCGGGAAATATACGAGTCATTTGGAGAATTTAATGTCATTTCGGCATGTTGGCTATAGCAGTTCAGTTGTTTAACTATGAAGCCTGGGACTTAAGTACTTACAGTATAGTAAGTCGTCACAAAAGGTGCGTGTCTCATAGCATATCAGAACCCCTAATGGTCTACCGGGAAATATACGAGTCTTTTGGAGAATTTAATGTCATGTCGGCACGTTGGCCATAGTAGCTCAGTGGTTTAACTATGAAGTCTGGGACTTAAGTACTTACAGCATAATAAGTTGGCACAAAAGGTGCGTGTCTCATAGCATATGAGAAACCCTAGTGGTCTACCGGGAAATATACGAGTCATTTGGAGAATTTAATGTCATGTCGGCATGCTGGCTGTAGCAGTTCAGTTGTTTAACTATGAAGCCTGGGACTTAAGTACTTACAGTATACTAAGTCGTCACAAAAGGTGCGTGTCTCATAGCATATGAGAACCCCTAATGGTCTACCGGGAAATATACGAGTCTTTTGGAGAATTTAATGTCATGTCGGCATGTTGGCTATAGTAGTTCAGTGGTTTAACTATGAAGCCTGGGACTTAAATACTTACAGCATAGTAAGTCGTCACAAAAGTTGCGTGTCTCAGTATATGAGAACCCCTAGTGGTCTACCGGGAAACATACGAGTCAGTTGGATAATTTAATGTCATGTCGGCATGTTGGCCATAGTAGCTCAGTGGTTTAACTATGAAGCCTAGGACTTAAGTACTTACAGCATAGTAAGTCGCCACAAAAGTTGCGTGTCTCAGTATATGAGAAGCCCTAGTGGTCTACCGGGAAACATACGAGTCAGTTGGAGAATTTAATGTCATATCGGCATGTTGGCCATAGTAGTTCACTTGGTTAGAGGAACCGCACCGAGAGCAGATGATCCGTGGTTCTAATCCCGGCTATGGCAATGAATTTTTCAATCTGGCTCTACTCATTCAAAGCCTAGCCTACACACGGCTAGCTTTGTGTTAAGTGGGGACTGAAGTGTTCAAAGTGAATTTATAAACTACTTAAGCTAGGGCCTTAACTTAGAACTCCAAAAACCAGTGCTCGATTAGAGAAACCTTTTAAAAAAGTTAAACTATGATCAATGTAAAACATGCAGCACAACAGTCTGTTGCACAGCTTCTGAAGTGTATTGTGTACAATTTTCTGGGCACTATCTATAATATTGTGGGAGAAGATAGAGTCTGAGTATAGAAAAATACAAAAAAAAACTGAACTTGAGAAAAATGACTTTAAAATTTTGCATGCAGTTTTCATATAACGTATTTAATTTCTTTATATTAAAAAGCTCCAGGAATGTAAATCCCCCCTTCGTCCCTCCTAGCAGCCACGAGCCTTAGGTTTTAGATGTATTTACTGAAATACTGGTCTATTTTCACATTTCACTTCTAATTGAGAAGCAGAACCAGAGGTGTGAAGCATCTCCAGGTTCAGAATTTGAAAAAACAAGGAGGGCATGCTAAAAGTTTTATCAATTCCTTTAACTGGCCAAAATCTAAAATAATCCATTTACTCTCACCTACATCCTCCTCTAGGTTATAGGCACTGCATTGCACCTCCAATTTCAAAAGGCTTATGTTTTCCTTTTGCAGTGCTGCAGGCTCAGTTACCTTCTGATTTACTTCAACCAAGTATCTGTCTGTCCCCGACTGCTCTTATTCATTAATTTACACAAAACGGCTCTACTACACTTTATCCTTGGCATTTTAAATCAGTAAAGTAATGCAGTACCATATAAAAGAACAGAGGTGCCTTAACCTCTTTAATTTTGCAATGCAAAAATGTCCGAGGTAGATCCAGCAGCAGCAGCAGCAGACCAGCAGAAGAGTCGAGTCGTCCAGGCTTACCTGGACGGAGTGTTTGCTGCCCAGTACCTAGCCGCTTATTGCGTCTTTATCTGGGCAGTATGAAAGAGTCATCTTTTGTCTCAGGTGGTTGTTTTTGGCAGCGGACATATCTAGCCTTGTGCGCGCAGTCGCCCCGTGGGGAGAATGCGCCCAGTGCTGGCTGTACTCTTCCGCCTGCCCGGGAGGCATCTGAGCACCGCCCGCTGAACAGGCTAGACGGAAAGGAATCGTGTTTAGGTATTGAATTTACCAAGCCCATTTCAGGGCTTGGGGGGTTGGAGTCAGAGGAATGTAGCCCTGTTCAGTTCTAGTTACCCAAAGCATTTTGGGCGACCGGTAGCTCAGTCGGCGGCGTGGAACCCGGTGGTCGTAACGGCCAAGGGTGTTCACCAGGATGTTGGGATGGGAGTCCAGCTTATCGTAGATGGTGCGGGATCTCTCCCGCACCACGTCCACGATGTACGGGACCCCGGAGTAGGTATGAAAGATGTGGGACGGGAATCTACACCCGGTATCGTAGATCATGCGCAGTGCCCCATTCTGGACGCAATGTAGTCTGCGAATTGTGGTGGGAGCCACTGATCCCCAGACTTCGCAGCCGTACAGAATCAGGGGCGGTATAATCGCCCGATACAGGCGTAGTTTGAGGTACGTTGGCATGGTGGATTTTAGAATTCGTTATAGCTGTGTTAACGCTGCATGCCCTTGTCCGACCCTGACCCGGACGTGAGGTGCATAGGTGAGACCGCGATCGAGGTGGACGCCAAGGCATTTGGCAGTGGGGACCCAAGGGATTTGCCTCTGCCTCAACCTCAGCGACTAATCCGGTCGCCCAGCTCGGACCTTAGCCACGAGAAGAGCAGAGCTCCTCTCGGGGTTAATGGCCATCCTCCTCTTCTCACTCCAACGGCCAATGGCTCGGAGCTGGCGCTGCAGCGTGGGATGTCAGTATCTTAGGTTTTTGTTACGTGCCATTATGAGGATGTCGTAAGCATATTGGCACGTAACTGTCTGTGGTTCTAAGGGGAAGTCAGACATGTAGGCCGCAAAGAGTATCGGGGACAGTTTACTGAAATAAACTAGTATTACAACCTAAAGTGTAATTTTAGACACAAATGGACACTTGAGTATAACAAATACATATAATGTAGAGAGAAGAAAACCTAACAATTAGAACTTCTAGTATCGCTTCTAAAACACTAGAACAACACAAGAAAACAAACAAATATTTCGCGCAAAAAGCGTCCGAAAAAACTACTGCCATCTAGGAGATTCATATAAAATCTTGTTAAAATAGGTTAAGGTGGCTTAATGCTATTTTGACGCTTATTTTAAAATGAAATCGCTCGTAATTTATCTGCATTCAAACATGTGGACGTGCCATTTAAAGCATGGAGAGGCATTTAACAAACGTAGAGCTTTAAAAAGTGGCCTACAGAACAGGTGTTGCATCCTACGGGCATGAAACTTTGTAAACAAGTAAATTAAATTATGCTGCATATTTTGCTACAGAAAACCAAAATTTCCTTTTTTTCACGAAAATGTCTAAATCAGCACTTCTTCCACCCGCTTAAACGGAATTTCCACAGTCCATTTGGCAACTGCTTTAACACACGAAAATATATATGGATACTCCACGGACGGAGCAGTTGGAACACCCTGTATTTTATATAGGAAAAGGTTGCATATATAGATGTGATGTTTTGCACAGCAGATCTCATATGTTTTTCTCAGTCTATGGACAAAAAGAAGTAGTGCAACAGAATTTTCTGTAATAGACAGTTATCACCGAAACAGATAACGTCAAGTGTCTGACGGAGCAGTTCAAGGTGAGCACTGTAACAATCTGCAGGCAGTTTTTCCCAGGTTAAACGAAATAAGCTTCATGTCATAAGATTTGCAAAGTATTTACGGGAAACCATGACAATCAATGCTGTGTTAGTTAAAACCACAATCCATCTAAGTCCTTTTATTTATGAAATCTAATTTTTATATTAGTAAACGCATAAACTGCACTTACCAAACCAGTTGGTGGACAGGAATACAGAGATCAAAATCGTAAAGTTGAACATTCTGACACCCTTCTGTCGATGAAGGTGTCCGGCATGGGTTTTATAGCCCAAACTGATTACTCAGATAGCAATCAGTAGCTTATCAATCGGTTTGGGGCCACCTTGTGCAGACAGGAGGAAATGCAGAAGCCGTGGAAGTTGCTTTATCATCTTTCTTTCAATAGCTTTATCTCAGTCTTTATCTCTTTAGTTAGCATGGAGTTCTTGCTGTAAACGTTGCGTTAGAACACATCCAATTAGCATACGACAAACAATTCAGAGTATCACGGACCAGTCTGATGCTGTGGTGTCAACTTATTGCTGCAGCGCTTAGCTCTAATTTCAGTGCACGTGATGATATCACTTTATTGGCTTTATTCAGTAGTAAATTTTATCTCAGTTTCGTTAAATTTGTAAACATTTTTGATGACTTTTAGCTTCATGCTATGAAGACATGAATGTTAAATTAAAGTAACATTAATGGAATTTGCAATATATGTAAGTTTTTCTATGCAGAGTATAGATGTGTTCTGGGCTCGTGATCTCCGCGGAATGAGGTGTGGGAGAGAGGGGAACCGTTGTCCGGTTACACAGCGATTCAGCAATACAGTAAACATTCAGCAATCACCTGCAGAAAGTCTCGTAGCCTACTTGCGTAGCAAGATGCAAAACTATTTCAGTGCAGTAAAATTTACTAATCTTCTCACAATGTATGAAGATCTTAAAAAATTTAAGGTTTTTCATTCGGAAGGGCATGGAATTGTAAGTAGCGTTATAGATAAACGTGATGAAGAAGCTTTGAAAAAACAATATTAATATGCAGTGTCACAAGCTACTTGTGTAATAAGTAGGCTACATGTTATCTTCCCAGCGTTTCTATCTGTGCGAGACTCGTATATCATTACGTCACCTTATCTATACATGTGTATGTCTGAATTGAACGCATTCCTTCCAGAGTTCACAAGGCCAGAACGTAACAATAGAAATTAAAAGAAAATGCTTAATTATCGCTAAAAGATTTTACTCTCGAAAAAAGGAACAATTTTCGAAAATTTGCGAGAAATCACAGAGAAAATAATTCTTGCCTCGGTGTCTGGGATTTACTTCTTCTTCTACTTCTTCTTATTTTTATGTATTTTCCCCCCCAATTTGTTCTAAGCTGGTTTTAATGTTTTTCAACCTTCGTAAAAAATTGCGTTCAATACAAATGCAAGTCTTTGGTAATCTCGGCTGTAACTAGTTTCCCAACACCAGACAGAGTAAACCTTTGGAAGTGTACGCAGTATTTATTATACAACAAGTAGTCCTTGATTATAACTTTTTGTTCCTGTAAGTGTCACAATAAGTAAGAAAAGCATTGAGAAACAGTAGCTCTCACTTGTTTCATATGGGAAGAGTTCTGGAGCTCAGCTAATCTTGGCGTAGACGTAAGGGTAAGCAAATTATATTTTACAAATTTTTACAATGATGCAGTTGCCAGAATAGAAATTGGAAAAAGCATTTTCGCAAATTATGTGCATGATAAAGCCTGGGACTCAAGTACTTACGACTTTTAATTTCATGCTATGAAGACATGAATGTTAAATTAAAGTAATATTAATGCAATTTGCAATTTATGTAAGTTTTTCTATGCAGACTAGAAATAATAAATTTTTTCTCATTTATCGCTAATGATTTTACTCTCGAAAAATAAGCAGTGTAACAGTCTGTACCTCTGTACTTTACAAAGCTTAAAAGTTTCGGCTGTAATAGACAGGTATCACCACAAGAGATAAAGTAAAGTGTCTCGTGGAGCAGTTCATGGTGAGTATTATAATAATACACAAGCAGTTTGTCCCTGTTAAACGAAATAGGCTTCATGTCATAAGATTTGCAAAGTAGTTACGAAAAAACATAACAATCAATGCTATGGTAGCTCAAACCACAATCCATCTAAGTAATTTTATTTCTGGAATCTAATTTGTGTATAAGTAAATGCATAAACCGCTACTTACCAATACAGGTGGTCGACAGCAAGACGGAGAGCACAATCGTAAGGTTGAACATCTCGAACCCTTTCTGAACGACCGAGGCAAATCGCAGGTATATTTATAGCCAAGTATTCACGCAGATAACAATTATTAGCTTATCAATAAGTTTGGACACGCCCAATTCAATGCCCTACTAGCACAAGATGGTGCTTCCCGGAAGTTGATTTCATCATTCGTGCTCCAGCACCCATATCTCTAACGTTATAAAAGTAAGTGAGTGAGTGAGTCAGTGTGTGGTGTTTTGGGGCCCGTCGACAACAAGGTCATTTGGGCCCGGAGTCAACATTAAACCTAAAATCTACACAAATTAAGCTAAATGTAAAATAAAATAAAAACACTCATTAAAAGTACATAAAAAACCCATCAAGACTAATAACTTAAAATCTCTAAAATTAACAAATATAAAATACAAGTCAGACTTGTTTATTAAAACTGATTGCATTCTACATCACACTGAATAAGCAAATGCAAAAAGTTCACTTTATTTTCACGTGAATGGCAAGTCATGGCTATCGCCTTCAAAGTTTATTTCGGCCTAATATAATTAAGATATTTGAGAATCCAAAAATGCATATGTTACATTCATATTAGTTTTCCTGCTCATTCAAGGCAGCGCCATGTCTCTCACCAAGGCGGCACGGGTTCGATTCCAGGCGACCACAAAGTGATATTCGTGGTCGACGGCATTGCACCGGGGCGTATTTGCTCCGGGATTTCAAGTTTCCCCCGCCATCTCATTCGTTGTGCTCCATCTTCATATCTTTTCCCATAAGTGTCACCACCTGCGGTGCCGTGTGTAGTGAAAGCGGCCGTTCAAAACCACACATGTCCTGCTCATCTCTACGAGGGCTGTTCAATAAAAAATGATCACATTTTTTTACAACGTACCTTTACTTATCCTCATAACTTTGATAGTCCTTCTCAAAATAATCTCTCCTGAATGCGATGTACTCGTCCCAGTATTTCTGCCAGTCTTCAATGACATGCTGGAAACCATTTTTTGAGAGATTCTTCAAAATTGCCTCCGCAACCTTCACCACTGCTTCTGATGATGGATTATGCCTCTCACGAAGGCGTTTCTTCAGGTCAGGGAATATAAAAAAGTCGCATGGGGCAAAATCCGGACCATAGGGAGGGTGAGGGATGCACTTCATGTTGATCTTGCAAGATGTTCCGCAGCAACATTGGCAATATGTGGCCGCGCATTATCGTGGTGCAGACTCGTAAGGGGGGGGGGGGATCCGTCTCCCTTCAGCCTTTGGTGCGGGCGCTGCGGTCCATTAGCACTCGTGGTACCTCTGACGTTACTAGAGGAACATCGGGACGAACATTCGAGCCCCTCCCTGATACAGAGTTGTTCGATTTGGGTTGGATTCGATGGGGCAGTGGTTACAGATACTCATCGGATATCGGGTACGTCTACTGACGGGATTGAGGGAAGCCATTATATTCCCTCGTACTAGCCTTAATAGCTAGTAGAAGGTGTGCTAGAACACCAGGCGGCCCCACCGAGGTCATATCGGTAGCCTTCCCATTTTGGTGTTGGCGCACGTAAGTGTAGTATCCACTTCCATCCCGTCTTGAGTCCACAGGAGCAGATGGGGGGGGGGGTTGTTAGTCTCTAGGTCTAGCCCTATGGAAAGCTCCACGAAAGCGCCGGGCGCCCTATCCGTACAGCTCGATAACTCTCTGGTCGTCAAATGGGGGATCAGTCTTCACTCTGCCCTGGTAGATACCTTCGGGTTTATATATATATATATATATTGTAGTGCAGCATCCAGCCTGCTTCACAGAAATGTGGCACCCAAAGATATATTCAGTATCTCAGAAAGTGATTTTAAGGCAATTCCTCGACCCTATCTCACAATTGTGGAAGCAGTGATGATATTTTCCTCCGTAAGAGCAGTAACTGTAGCACTGGGTCCACCTTCCTTTGAAATTGATTATGTGCCCCCTATAAACATTTTAAACAACCTTCGAGCTGTGCTGTAAGGAAGAACAGACTCTCCATAGGCCTCCTGTACATCTTTTAGGCCTCAAATAAAGTTTTGTTGAGACGAAAGCAGCGGTGGGCGATACAGAACAAATCTGAACTTGCCTGGTTCTCACAGGTGGGAACCAGGACTACCAACAATGAAACTACAATAGAGTTTTCGTTTCACATTAAGCTAACAGAATATAATAAGATTGAATTTTAGTGCGAAAAAGTATGACCGTAAAAATGCCCTGAATTGAACAGCCCTGGCATTTGTTATTAACGGAGTTTTACTGACAGTGCGTTTCTGCGTACACCATCATAAACATTTGTATGTGATTCAATAGCCATATGACTTTCTCGAAAACGTTTGTCAGCTTCTTAACCCTGGCACTGCTGGCAGAGTAACTTGAATAAATTATATGAATTTTAAGGGATGTTAAAATGCATACGAGGGCTGTTCAATAAAAAATGATCATAACTTTTTACGGTCATAATTTTACCCACTAAAATTCAACTTTATTATATTCCGTTAGCTTGATGTGAAGCAAACACGCCATAGTAGTTTCATTGTTGGTACTCCTGGTTCCCACCTGTGAGAACCAGGCAAGTTCAGACATGTTCAGTATCGCCTAACGCTGCAATGAAGTTAAAGCTGATGTTAGAGGAAGATCCGGAGTTTCTTTCAAACGTAATCACTGCTGATGAAACTTGGCTACATCATTTTGATCCTGCGAGCAAACAGCAAAGCTCAGTGTGGAAATCTCATTCATCACCAACTCCCAAAGAGCAAAAGTGATTGCTTGTGCTGGGAAAGTTATGGTCATCTCATCTTTTGATGTTCATGGAATGGTTTATCAGCATGTTGTACCTCCACACACATCAGTATCTGCACAATACTACAGGGAGGTCCTGAAAATATTGCAAGTCCATGTCAGGCACAAAAGACCACATTTCCATGAAGCAGGCTGGATGCTGCAACAGGATAATGTGCGGCCGCATATTACCAATATTTTTGCTCAAAATATTGCAAAAATCAACGTGAAGTGCATCCCTCACCCTCCCTATAGTCCAGATTTAACCCCATGGGACCTTGTTCTGTTCCCTAACTTGGAGAAATGCCTTCATGGGAGGTATTATCCATCATCAGAAGCAGTGGTGAAGGCTGCGGGGGCAAATTAGAATGATCTCTCAAGAAATGGTTTCGAGCATGTCTTTGAAACATGGCAGAAATGCTGGGACAACTGCATCGCATTCAGGGGACACTATTAGGAAAAACACCATCAAAATAATTAGGATGAGTAAAGGTACGTTCTCAAAAAAGTTGTGATCATTCTTTATTGAACAGCCCTCGGAGTTCTGGTGAGGGATTTGGTTATTTTCATTAATAACTGATACAGATAATGCAGAATAATAAAGATGTAGACACCTTGCAAGTACTCTTGGCTGTTAAGCTCAAATATCCAGAGTTTGCCCGAGCAGCTCTGCAATGTATGTGTTTGGCATCGTCACAGTATTTCAGCAAATACAATTTGTGAGGGACAGGAGGACTGAAATGAAAGAACAGAATGTTGAAATATATTGAATGCTTTCATTCAACAGGATTACTGTGTAACGATACGTTTTATTTAGAACTTTTTATGTGGCTATCCAGTTTGCAATTCCTGTTTCTCGATATGACTGTTAGTGGGTCATGTTATAACAGTATAAGAAATATGTGTAATTTTGTGATTGGCCGTAGTAATAACTGTATTACGTAATGTGATGATGTAGCACTAAATCGGCCAAACATAAAATTAACAGAGGAGTAATGATAGTAACGGCAAATCAATAATCTTCATAGATATATGTTCCTTAATCTGGTTTCATGAAGATGGGAAAATATCGCGGTGAATAAAAAAGTTTTGTAACGGAAAATCAATAATCTTCAGAAAGAGTTATTCGGTAATCTTGTTAGTGATGAGTGGACGTGCAGAAGTGAGGAATTTTAAGTAATTAACAGAAATGATATATTAACTTGAAATATGTATTATCGATATGTTGGATGTAACCTACAGTGGCTGATTAAGAAAGAAAGTTCGAGTAGTAGTAGTAGTAGTAGTAGTAGTAGTAGTAGTAGTAGTAGTAGTAGTAGTAGTAGTAGTAGTAGTAGTAGTAGTAGTAGTAGTAGTAGTAGTAGTAGTAGTAGTAGTAGTAGTAGTAGTAGTAGTAGTAGTAGTAGTAGTAGTAGTAGTAGTAGTAGTAGTAGTAGTAGTAGTAGTAGTAGTAGTAGTAGTAGTAGTAGTAGTAGTAGTAGTAGTAGTAGTAGTAGTAGTAGTAGTAGTAGTAGTAGTAGTAGTAGTAGTAGTAGTAGTAGTAGTAGTAGTAGTAGTAGTAGTAGTAGTAGTAGTAGTAGTAGTAGTAGTAGTAGTAGTAGTAGTAGTAGTAGTAGTAGTAGTAGTAGTAGTAGTAGTAGTAGTAGTAGTAGTAGTAGTAGTAGTAGTAGTAGTAGTAGTAGTAGTAGTAGTAGTAGTAGTAGTAGTAGTAGTAGTAGTAGTAGTAGTAGTAGTAGTAGTAGTAGTAGTAGTAGTAGTAGTAGTAGTAGTAGTAGTAGTAGTAGTAGTAGTAGTAGTAGTAGTAGTAGTAGTAGTAGTAGTAGTAGTAGTAGTAGTAGTAGTAGTAGTAGTAGTAGTAGTAGTAGTAGTAGTAGTAGTAGTAGTAGTAGTAGTAGTAGTAGTAGTAGTAGTAGTAGTAGTAGTAGTAGTAGTAGTAGTAGTAGTAGTAGTAGTAGTAGTAGTAGTAGTAGTAGTAGTAGTAGTAGTAGTAGTAGTAGTAGTAGTAGTAGTAGTAGTAGTAGTAGTAGTAGTAGTAGTAGTAGTAGTAGTAGTAGTAGTAGTAGTAGTAGTAGTAGTAGTAGTAGTAGTAGTAGTAGTAGTAGTAGTAGTAGTAGTAGTAGTAGTAGTAGTAGTAGTAGTAGTAGTAGTAGTAGTAGTAGTAGTAGTAGTAGTAGTAGTAGTAGTAGTAGTAGTAGTAGTAGTAGTAGTAGTAGTAGTAGTAGTAGTAGTAGTAGTAGTAGTAGTAGTAGTAGTAGTAGTAGTAGTAGTAGTAGTAGTAGTAGTAGTAGTAGTAGTAGTAGTAGTAGTAGTAGTAGTAGTAGTAGTAGTAGTAGTAGTAGTAGTAGTAGTAGTAGTAGTAGTAGTAGTAGTAGTAGTAGTAGTAGTAGTAGTAGTAGTAGTAGTAGTAGTAGTAGTAGTAGTAGTAGTAGTAGTAGTAGTAGTAGTAGTAGTAGTAGTAGTAGTAGTAGTAGTAGTAGTAGTAGTAGTAGTAGTAGTAGTAGTAGTAGTAGTAGTAGTAGTAGTAGTAGTAGTAGTAGTAGTAGTAGTAGTAGTAGTAGTAGTAGTAGTAGTAGTAGTAGTAGTAGTAGTAGTAGTAGTAGTAGTAGTAGTAGTAGTAGTAGTAGTAGTAGTAGTAGTAGTAGTAGTAGTAGTAGTAGTAGTAGTAGTAGTAGTAGTAGTAGTAGTAGTAGTAGTAGTAGTAGTAGTAGTAGTAGTAGTAGTAGTAGTAGTAGTAGTAGTAGTAGTAGTAGTAGTAGTAGTAGTAGTAGTAGTAGTAGTAGTAGTAGTAGTAGTAGTAGTAGTAGTAGTAGTAGTAGTAGTAGTAGTAGTAGTAGTAGTAGTAGTAGTAGTAGTAGTAGTAGTAGTAGTAGTAGTAGTAGTAGTAGTAGTAGTAGTAGTAGTAGTAGTAGTAGTAGTAGTAGTAGTAGTAGTAGTAGTAGTAGTAGTAGTAGTAGTAGTAGTAGTAGTAGTAGTAGTAGTAGTAGTAGTAGTAGTAGTAGTAGTAGTAGTAGTAGTAGTAGTAGTAGTAGTAGTAGTAGTAGTAGTAGTAGTAGTAGTAGTAGTAGTAGTAGTAGTAGTAGTAGTAGTAGTAGTAGTAGTAGTAGTAGTAGTAGTAGTAGTAGTAGTAGTAGTAGTAGTAGTAGTAGTAGTAGTAGTAGTAGTAGTAGTAGTAGTAGTAGTAGTAGTAGTAGTAGTAGTAGTAGTAGTAGTAGTAGTAGTAGTAGTAGTAGTAGTAGTAGTAGTAGTAGTAGTAGTAGTAGTAGTAGTAGTAGTAGTAGTAGTAGTAGTAGTAGTAGTAGTAGTAGTAGTAGTAGTAGTAGTAGTAGTAGTAGTAGTAGTAGTAGTAGTAGTAGTAGTAGTAGTAGTAGTAGTAGTAGTAGTAGTAGTAGTAGTAGTAGTAGTAGTAGTAGTAGTAGTAGTAGTAGTAGTAGTAGTAGTAGTAGTAGTAGTAGTAGTAGTAGTAGTAGTAGTAGTAGTAGTAGTAGTAGTAGTAGTAGTAGTAGTAGTAGTAGTAGTAGTAGTAGTAGTAGTAGTAGTAGTAGTAGTAGTAGTAGTAGTAGTAGTAGTAGTAGTAGTAGTAGTAGTAGTAGTAGTAGTAGTAGTAGTAGTAGTAGTAGTAGTAGTAGTAGTAGTAGTAGTAGTAGTAGTAGTAGTAGTAGTAGTAGTAGTAGTAGTAGTAGTAGTAGTAGTAGTAGTAGTAGTAGTAGTAGTAGTAGTAGTAGTAGTAGTAGTAGTAGTAGTAGTAGTAGTAGTAGTAGTAGTAGTAGTAGTAGTAGTAGTAGTAGTAGTAGTAGTAGTAGTAGTAGTAGTAGTAGTAGTAGTAGTAGTAGTAGTAGTAGTAGTAGTAGTAGTAGTAGTAGTAGTAGTAGTAGTAGTAGTAGTAGTAGTAGTAGTAGTAGTAGTAGTAGTAGTAGTAGTAGTAGTAGTAGTAGTAGTAGTAGTAGTAGTAGTAGTAGTAGTAGTAGTAGTAGTAGTAGTAGTAGTAGTAGTAGTAGTAGTAGTAGTAGTAGTAGTAGTAGTAGTAGTAGTAGTAGTAGTAGTAGTAGTAGTAGTAGTAGTAGTAGTAGTAGTAGTAGTAGTAGTAGTAGTAGTAGTAGTAGTAGTAGTAGTAGTAGTAGTAGTAGTAGTAGTAGTAGTAGTAGTAGTAGTAGTAGTAGTAGTAGTAGTAGTAGTAGTAGTAGTAGTAGTAGTAGTAGTAGTAGTAGTAGTAGTAGTAGTAGTAGTAGTAGTAGTAGTAGTAGTAGTAGTAGTAGTAGTAGTAGTAGTAGTAGTAGTAGTAGTAGTAGTAGTAGTAGTAGTAGTAGTAGTAGTAGTAGTAGTAGTAGTAGTAGTAGTAGTAGTAGTAGTAGTAGTAGTAGTAGTAGTAGTAGTAGTAGTAGTAGTAGTAGTAGTAGTAGTAGTAGTAGTAGTAGTAGTAGTAGTAGTAGTAGTAGTAGTAGTAGTAGTAGTAGTAGTAGTAGTAGTAGTAGTAGTAGTAGTAGTAGTAGTAGTAGTAGTAGTAGTAGTAGTAGTAGTAGTAGTAGTAGTAGTAGTAGTAGTAGTAGTAGTAGTAGTAGTAGTAGTAGTAGTAGTAGTAGTAGTAGTAGTAGTAGTAGTAGTAGTAGTAGTAGTAGTAGTAGTAGTAGTAGTAGTAGTAGTAGTAGTAGTAGTAGTAGTAGTAGTAGTAGTAGTAGTAGTAGTAGTAGTAGTAGTAGTAGTAGTAGTAGTAGTAGTAGTAGTAGTAGTAGTAGTAGTAGTAGTAGTAGTAGTAGTAGTAGTAGTAGTAGTAGTAGTAGTAGTAGTAGTAGTAGTAGTAGTAGTAGTAGTAGTAGTAGTAGTAGTAGTAGTAGTAGTAGTAGTAGTAGTAGTAGTAGTAGTAGTAGTAGTAGTAGTAGTAGTAGTAGTAGTAGTAGTAGTAGTAGTAGTAGTAGTAGTAGTAGTAGTAGTAGTAGTAGTAGTAGTAGTAGTAGTAGTAGTAGTAGTAGTAGTAGTAGTAGTAGTAGTAGTAGTAGTAGTAGTAGTAGTAGTAGTAGTAGTAGTAGTAGTAGTAGTAGTAGTAGTAGTAGTAGTAGTAGTAGTAGTAGTAGTAGTAGTAGTAGTAGTAGTAGTAGTAGTAGTAGTAGTAGTAGTAGTAGTAGTAGTAGTAGTAGTAGTAGTAGTAGTAGTAGTAGTAGTAGTAGTAGTAGTAGTAGTAGTAGTAGTAGTAGTAGTAGTAGTAGTAGTAGTAGTAGTAGTAGTAGTAGTAGTAGTAGTAGTAGTAGTAGTAGTAGTAGTAGTAGTAGTAGTAGTAGTAGTAGTAGTAGGTTTATTCATCCGTTAAGTCAATACAATGTCATTGGATACGTCAATACAAATATTTAGAACAATACAAATAATATAAGTATAAAAAATAAGTTTCATCAAGTGTAATTAATAAGATCTAAGCATGAACTCATAAATATATATAGTTGCATGGCTCTACAACTACGCAGCATTTAAAATGCATCACAAATATATACAATTATATGGCCAGCTACAGTGTATCTAGAAATTCACTTACATCATAATATGAATCACTTAATAAAATTTCTTTCAACGATAGCTTGAAACACCTCATGGATTTTATGTTTTTCAGATTGGCCGGTAGTTTATTATACAGAGTGACTGCTGAATATCTAACTCCTTTGGAATAAAATGTAGTTCTATGTGTTATTGTTCTTAAGTCTGTTTTACTTCTGGTGTTATGATGGTGTATTTGATTATTTGTGGTGAAATTTTCAAGGTTTTGTTTTGTATAACATAGCAAACAGTATATATACAGACTGGGCATAGTCAAGATTTTCAATTCCTTAAAGAAGTTCCTGCAGGAGTCATATTTTTTTTTTCCTGACATTAGGCATCTAACAATCCTTTTTTGTACTTTAAAAACCAAGTGACTGTCTTTACTATCCCCCCAAAACATAATGCCATACCTCATTAGACTTTCTGCATATGCAAAATGTAAGGTTCTCATGTCACTTGCATACAACTCATTTTTTATTACTCTTAATGAGAAGTAGAATTTATTTAACTTTATTACTAGATATTTTATGTGTGCTTCCCAGTCTAAATGCTGATCTATCCATACTCCCAGAAAATTTGCTTCTGTCTTATAAGAAACACATGCACCATACAACTTGATGTCAGGTTTGCCAACATGTTCGTGGCGAAATGATATTGCTGAAGATTTGTTTGTATTAATAATCAATTTGTTTTCAGCAAACCAAGTTTCAATTTTACTGGTTACGTGTTTTGCATTTTCATTTCCCTTTATTATAACATTTGTGTCGTCAGCAAACATAGTTACTCGAGTTGGATTTAAATAATTTGGGAAGTCGTTTATGAATATTAAACGAGTAAAATGTAATCCAGATTATACAATCAAATTATATATTGGAAATTAATTATTCTTTCACACTGGCCGTGTGTAGGCTAAATTGTGGAAACGTAGAGTCAGACTGAAAAATTCAATGCCATAGCCGGGATTTGAACCACGGATCTTCTGGTTTCCGTCCAGCCGCACTACCATTGTGCTACTATGGCCAACGTAGTTTAGTGGTTTACCGGGAAAATATGAGTCAGTTGGGGAATTTAATGTCATATCGGCACGTTGGCCATAGTAGCACAATGGTAGTGCGGCTGGACGGAAACCAGAAGATCCGTGGTTCAAATCCCGGCTATGGCATTGAATTTTTCAGTCTGACTCTACGTTTCCACAATTTAGCCTACACACGGCCAGTGTGAAAGAATAATTAATTTCCATTAATTAACCTAATAGTGGTTAACTATAAAGCCCGGGCCTTAAAGTACTTACATGTAGTAAGTCGCCATTAAGGTGGTTGTCTCATGTGTTTATGAGAACTCCTAAGTGGTTTACCGGGAAAATATGAGTCAGTTGGGGAATTCAATGTCATATCGGCACGTTGGCCATAGTAGCACAATGGTAGTGCGGCTGGACGGAAACCAGAAGATCCGTGGTTCAAATCCCGGCTATGGCATTGAATTTTTCAGTCTGACTCTACGTTTCCACAATTTAGCCTACACACGGCCAGTGTGAAAGAATAATTAATTTCCATTAATTAACCTAATAGTGGTTAACTATAAAGCCCGGGCCTTAAAGTACTTACATGTAGTAAGTCGCCATTAAGGTGGTTGTCTCATGTGTTTATGAGAACTCCTAAGTGGTTTACCGGGAAAATATGAGTCAGTTGGGGAATTTAATGTCATATCGGCACGTTGGCCATAGTAGCACAATGGTAGTGCGGCTGGACGGAAACCAGAAGATCCGTGGTTCAAATCCCGGCTATGGCATTGAATTTTTCAGTCTGACTCTACGTTTCCACAATTTAGCCTACACACGGCCAGTGTGAAAGAATAATTAATTTCCATTAATTAACCTAATAGTGGTTAACTATAAAGCCCGGGCCTTAAAGTACTTACATGTAGTAAGTCGCCATTAAGGTGGTTGTCTCATGTGTTTATGAGAACTCCTAAGTGGTTTACCGGGAAAATATGAGTCAGTTGGGGAATTTAATGTCATATCGGCACGTTGGCCATAGTAGCACAATGGTAGTGCGGCTGGACGGAAACCAGAAGATCCGTGGTTCAAATCCCGGCTATGGCATTGAATTTTTCAGTCTGACTCTACGTTTCCACAATTTAGCCTACACACGGCCAGTGTGAAAGAATAATTAATTTCCATTAATTAACCTAATAGTGGTTAACTATAAAGCCCGGGCCTTAAAGTACTTACATGTAGTAAGTCGCCATTAAGGTGGTTGTCTCATGTGTTTATGAGAACTCCTAAGTGGTTTACCGGGAAAATATGAGTCAGTTGGGGAATTTAATGTCATATCGGCACGTTGGCCATAGTAGCACAATGGTAGTGCGGCTGGACGGAAACCAGAAGATCCGTGGTTCAAATCCCGGCTATGGCATTGAATTTTTCAGTCTGACTCTACGTTTCCAAAATTATATATTTAATCAAATTAAATTCAGACAATACAATTAGGGACTTGAAGAAACAAAACCGCACAAACTGGCGACATGGGAAAGAATTGTGCTTGCAGTGAAGAAATACCGCTACATATTGCCCCCGAAAGTGTTTTTTTTTTTTTTTTTAATTTACGTCCTCCAACGTTTAGTCATATTGGACGATGAATGGAATGGGTTAAACGATGCTCAAATGAGCATAGAGTTACCCAAGCTTAGAGTTACCCAACATTCGTCTTTTAGGATAAGGGAAAACCCTGGAAAAACTTTATCTAGGTAACTCACCCTGACCGAGATGAACGTGTGGCTGATTAAGTTGGGCGCTCACAACTGAATCATAAGCTGGGGTAATTTTGTGCATTCTATTTTTATTTTGTACGTCCTCCATTGTTAAATCTTATTGGACGATAAATGGAATGGCGGAAATGGTGCTCAAATGAGCCTAGGGATCTTAGCTCTTAGAGTTACCTTACCCGACATTCGTCTTTCAGGATAAGGGAAAGCCCCAATAAAACCGGATAAATCACCCTGTCCAAGATTCGAATTTGGGACCTCTTGAATGTGAGGCAGACACACTACCGTCTACGCTACCGAGGCGGGCTAAACAGCTACTTACACAAGAATTCCTGTAATGTACACCAGTTCTACAAATATTTATATAAATTAACATGGAGTAAATGGAAACAAAAGTTGTAATAAAAACATAGCCTAATGTTCGTGCAGATTAAGTCGTCAGGTAAACTTGTCAAGACTTGTCAACCTTATTTATGTAAGATAAGGACAACCAGGGGATAAGGTCCAACTCGGCTTCCCGTGTTATACAGAAAACCTCAAGGTTATCTATTGTACATTCCCTGCCAAAAATAAGTAGTATTACTATCTGATAACCAATCTGGAGAGAGAGGTGAGGTTTCCCATTATTGCTGCGACGATTGTGACATTTGGAAATGAAATAGTAACGAAAATAGTAGATAACAAATATAATGTTACCTTGAAACTTGTTTAAATGTATGTTTAGTTTTGCTGTCATCTATAAACAATTAAGTGACTTATTGTCATAAACGAGTGTTATAATATTTTATTTTCTACCTATGTAGAGTAGATGGAAATACCTTTCCGTTTTTCCCAAGATTCCTTTCTGTTTTGATATTGCCATTATTTAGCTGACCAGCAGTATTGGTATACAAAGCATTGATAAGATACATAAGTATTGCATACAAATTAACAACTGAGGGATTACGTGTAAAATAGGTGATAATATAAACAGAAAGCAATTAAGAACACATTTAAATGAAAGATAATAAAAGACAAGGTATATAACAGGATAAATAACACATACTATAACATTAAATAAGATGGATAACAATTGAAAAGTGAGGTCAGATCTACGAGGCTAGATTATGATTAGTTGTGTTATGAGAAAAATAGAGGATATACTTTAAATTAATGAGAAAAGTCGTTATCTTCTTAATCAGTGAGTTGGATGTCTTAAGGAAGTTTTCTTTTCACTCTGGTCCTTTCGAAGTTTCGTCGTCCAATGCCATAGGTTACAGCGCCTGGTACTTCGAAGAATGTCTTTGATATCAACTTGAAGTACAGATGTATGGGAAGAATACCAAGTTCCTGATGGAGCTGAGCATTTCTAATGAACCATGGAGCTTTTGTAATACTGCGGAGAAATTTATTTTGTGTAACCTGTAGTCGATAAATGTGGGCTTTGTTTTATGCACCCCATACAGGAGCAGAGTAAGAAATTATGGGGACGAGACTCTCTGAGACGGAAACCCGAGATTTCTTATGCTATAAGCAAGGGAGAGAAGATATAACTAGGAAAACAAAACTTAGATCAAAATATCTATGCATCTCTTGATACGGGCGGAATAATCATGATATAGAAAAATGAGCGCGGATAGATAAGTCCGCGATCAGACCAGGAAAGCGGCGACACTTCATCTTGGGTCTTTTCGGGGGATGAAGGCGTAAAGTGAGGAGACAGTGCAGAGTCAAAATTACAATTACATGCGGGAAAGTGAAACGTTGGCAACTTGAGTAAAAGAGTCATACCGACGTCATGACGAGCAAGTTTGGTAAGGGAGTAAGCACATGACATAAATGTTGCATCAATAAACAGGTGAGAGAAGTCAACAAGGAACCATAGTGTATTTCCACTTAAACGCTGGACCCTGGGACAGAGTACACTTATGCTCACCCGTACTTACAACAGAGAACAACTCGCTAGTCCGGAGCATAATCCTACACCAATGGGATCCTGACCTCTACACCTTTTCCCTACACTAGGATTATACCCAAAGATTCCCGCCTCATCTCCTGTGAGGTTATTCTTGTTGCTCGGGATTGACTACTGGATGTCCGGGTGCTGATTAACAAAGATTAACTTGATTTATTTTCACGATGTTTATTATTGCAATTCAATGTTTACAGGATCTTTATCAAAGCAGTCCCCTCCTACTTCAATATAGCTTTTATAGCATCTCTACCAGTCCTAAAATACGTGCTGCAAATCATTCTTTGTCAGGTCCTTGAGAATCGCCTCACCTTTTCTGAACTCTGCTTCAGAATTCTCAAATCGTATATCCCTAAGCTTTGGCTTTGGTGTTGGAAATAAAACAAGTCACAGGGCGCGAGATCGGGGCTATAAGGTGGATGTGGTACACAGGTAATGTTGAAACGAGCAAAAAAACTGCATGACTTGATTTGCGACGTGAGGTCCTGCATTGTCATGATGAAGTCGTCACCCAGTCCGAGAAATCTCTGGTCATTTCTTTGCAATGTGTTAACACAGCGTAGCCAATACTGACGTGTAGTATGCTGCTGTAACAGTAGTGTGAGGGGAAACTGAATGAGACGTGAGGACGTGCATTGTCATGATGAAGTTGCCACCCAGTCCGAGAAAGCTCTGGTTGTTTCTTTGTAATGTACTTCCTCAGTGTAGCCAATACTGAGGTGTAGTATGCTGCTGAAACAGTAGTGTGAGGGGGAACTGCATGCGACGTGAGGCCGTGCATTGTCATGATGAAGTCGCCACGCAGTCCGAGAAAGCTCTGGTCGTTTATTTGTAATGTACTTCCTCAGTGTAGCCAATACTGACATGTAGTATGCTGCTGTAAATGTAGTGTGAGGGGGAACTGGTAAATCATTCTATTACAGTAAAAAATGTGATCACCAACATTTTCCCTGCTGATGGAAGAACTTTTGCTATTTTTGGTGTTGGGGAACCTGGCGATTTCCTCACTGTGCTGGCTTGTTTACCTTCAGGATCTTGATAATGCAGCCATGGGTCATTACCGGTGATAAACTTGTATACGTGTGAGTGTAAACTTCTCAAGGCTTGGCAAGCAAAGGTTAATCTTATATAACACAGAACTATGTGAGGAGATAGAGCCAACACGAATGTCCGTGTTATTCAGGGAACTGATACGGAAATGTTATCAGTCCTACATATGTTCTTAAACAAAAGGTGACTTTGTGCGTTCGTAGAATTAAAAGTCCAAGTAGCTCTTTATTTTGGTAGAAACATACTGTGCACTATTGGCAGCAAGATGGCGTAACATAAACCAACAGAATCTCTCGTCACATATAAACATAAGAGTTCACTTTCAAATCACAGCTGCACGAGACCCATTACGCCTCTCTTGGAGAGTAGCGGCTTCCTTTTTATATACATCTACCAATATTTCTAGAAAAAATCGAATGTTCTGTAACAAACAAGAAATTGAAACTTCCAGTCAGCTATCGTCTCTTTATCGGTTTTGGCAAGCTTTTATCTCCGCGCTGAACTGTCTCTTTGTGCACGTCGGCCACGCTTTTCGCAACAATGAGATTGGCGACAGTAAGTAACAATACTATCTGGTTGCCAATCTAGAAGGTGATTACGTATCCTATGGAGAGAGAGGCGACTTTGCCGCTTACTCCTGCGACGATTGTGACATTTTAAAATGAAATAATAATGACAATAAGTACATTAAGCCTATACGCGGCCAGTGTGAAAGAACAATTAATTTCCATTAATTCACATAATAGTTTTCCGAACTATAATCCCCGAGCCTTAAGGTACTTACATGTTGTTGTTCGCCATTAGGTTAGTTGTTTCCTAAGTAGTTTACCGGGAGAAATACGAGACAGTTGGAGAATTTAATATCATGTCGGCAGGTTGGCCATAGTAGCTCAGGTCTTACAGCGGCTGATCCGTGGTTCAAATTCCGGCTACAGCATTGATATTTTCAGTCTGACTCTATCATTCCTTACTTTAGCCTACACATGGCCAGTGTGAAAGAACAATTAATTTCCATTAATTGACCTAATAGTGGTCCGAACTATAAAGCCCGGCCTTAAAGTACTTACAGCATAGTAAGTCGCCATTAAGGTAGTTGTCTCATGTGTTTATGAGTGGTTTACCGGGTGAAACACGAGTCAGTTGGAGAATTTAAGGTCATGTCCGCCCGTTGGCCATAGTAGCTCAAGGGTTAGAGCGCCTGGACGCCAAACAGAAGATCCGTGGTCTAAATCCAAGCTATGGCATTGTATTTTTCAGTCTGAATCAATATTTCCTTATTTTAGCCTACACACGGCCAGTGTGAAAGAACAATTATTTTCCATTCATTGACCTAATAGTTGTCCGAAATATAAAGCCCGGGATTTAAAGTACCTACATGTTGTAAGTCGCCATGAAGGTAGCTGTCGCATTTGCTCATGAGAACTCCTAAGTGGTTTACCGGGAGAAACACGAGTCATTTGGGGAATTTGATGTCATATCGGCACGTTGGCTATAGTAGTTCAAGGTGTAGAGAGGTTGGACGGTAACCAGAAGATCCGTGGTTCAAATCCCGGCTCTGGCATTGATTGTTCGGCCAGACTCTATCTTTCCATACTTTAGCCCACACGGCCAGTGTTAAAGAACAATTAATGTCCATAATCTATCCTGTTTTATAGAACACTCCATGTTGAAATGCAAAAACCGTGCAATTATTTATGGGAGGCAGTGTTTCTCTAGTGACTTATACTGCTGCACACATGTGACATGACTTTTTCTACTGGAGCAATGTCATATATTATTTTTGATTATATGGATTCCAGAACCGATCTTGTTCCTGACGGTTACGATATCTGCCTACAGCATACTGCCATTTTCGCAGTTGTTTCTGATTTCGATATCAAATGTACACTTACATTGACTCATAATAGAGGACTCCGATCCATCTATTCTGTGGGCCGTTCTTTTCCCGTGAGGTTGCTTCACGAAGCTTCCCTTCTCCCATACGTGGAGGACGAAATTAGACGCCGGGCAACAAAATTTTACGATAAAATTCCTGCTCATAGAAGCGCCCTGGTTCGGTCTCTAGGAGACTATGACGCTGCGAGACGCCGCTTCAGGCGTTACCGGGTACCCCGTATGGCTTGCGGGCATCCGAGGTAACAAAGGAGTTAATCCTTACAGCAGCATAAGCTACATTACAAAACTCCAAAAGAGCTGTTTGGCTACAAAATTTACCCCATTTTAGAATAATAAAACACCAGGGTGTAAACAAAAAAGCGCTTTGGCATCCTGTACAAAATTAAAGAGGAGCAAAAAGCTACCTCAACAAAATTTTCTTCAACAAAAAATATCACATCATCCTACAAATATCACAATTAACAACCTGCGGTCAGACCCAAAACCTGGGTGGGTACGCAGCAAAAACCTTCTGGCTGTTAGCCTGTCAGTACACGACTTGGACTTGGACTCATAATTTTTTCGGACAAGTATAGCTGTTAAATGCTTAACAACAAACGATTAACAACAAAAGTATTTTATCCCATTTTACTCACTCCTGATTGTACAGTTACATATAGGGATAACAAAAATAATGTTTCATTTAATTTCATGAAACACAGAATGTATTTATAGTCATACAAAATTTCCTATTCAAAAGTATTCGAACAAAACTCATAAGTAACAAGCAAAAGAAAGAATGGAGACCATGTACAGCTACTCCTAAAAGTATTCCTCTAGTGCATAAGTTTATATTTAAGGAAGTATGGATGTGGAAAATCATTACAATAAAGTACAGCAACGACACTGTCTTATTTATTGATTAGTGAAAGAGAGAATACAATAAAGAAACATGTAGTGTCTTTCACATAAATATAGTTAAACATTCAAAATTAAAGTTAGCCAATATCGGATACAAAATACTTATTTGTCTGCATACTGAAAATGTTGTAGAATGTTACGGTTAGTACTTAGTAGGGCCTCCATTCCTCTTTATAATCTCTTGCATTCTCTTTGGCATGGGTTTCACCAAAGATTTTATTGTTTCTACTGTAATTTTACGCCATTCCTCTAGTAGAACGTTCTCCAGATCTTTTATATTAGATATCTGATAATTCCTAATATTTTTGTCCAGTATTCTCCACAAATTCTCTATTGGATTCATGTCTGGGGATTGCGGTGATGTCGACATCCATCGTGGAGTATTATACAACAACCATAGCCTTGCATCTAGAGCTGTGTGTTTTGGATCATTATCTTGTGTGAAAATAAAATCCTTAGAAAGACCCATATTATTCAAACTTCTGGACAGATGTGGTTTTAGGATCTTTATATAAACCTTATGGTTTATAATTCCATCAATGAAGCACAAATCCCCCACACAAGTTGCACTCATGTAGCCCCAGACAAGTACTGAACCGCCTCCATGTTTAACTGAAGCTGTCATATTTTTCTCCTCAAGTTGACAATTCTTTTTATTCTGCACTATTACATGCCATTTGGACCTAAAGAGCTCAAATTTGCCCTTATCAGTAAATACAACCTTTTCCCAGAAATCAAATCAATCGTAGTTGTATTCTTTTGCGAAAGCAACTCCTATCTGTCTGTTTTTTTTTTTTTAAATTTTGTTTTTAATTTTAGGTCCTCCATCGCCATATTGGACGATGAATGGAAAGGGTGAAATGATGCTAAAATGATTCCAGGGCCCATAGAACTTAGAGCTACCCAACATTCATCTTTTAGGATAAAAATCCCTGGAAAAAAAACCTTATCCAGGTAACTTAACCTGACCGAGATTCGAAATCTGGACATCTTGAACGTGAGGCAGAAACGCTACCACCACGCTACCTAGGCGGGCTTTTTCTTTCTGTTGATTTTACTGAAGTATGATTTTCTACGGGCTGTTCGGCCTCCATACTCAGCTTCATAAAGCACGTTTCTTATAGTTTGTGCTGAAATGGACCTTCCTGTGTGTTTGAACTGCAATAGCAAGTTTTGGAGCACTTAGTTTAAGAATTATCTTGACTTCTCTAAGTAACTGTCGTTTATCCATCTGCATAGAACTGCAGGACGACCGCTTACTTATTGATTTTCCTAAGTTTTGTTCTGATTAAACATGTATATAATAGTCTTCACTGTACTGGTAGGTCTTCCAATGGTTATTTCAATTCCTTGACACGATTTTCCTTTTTAAAAAACCTGATGCAGATTTCTCTCTCTACTTTTGTAGTTTCCCAAAGTTTTCTGCCCATACACTTAATGTAACCGCAGTATCAGACAACGCTTAGGAGGCGGCGAATTAATCGAAATCAGATAATTCTAATAGAATATTAAATTAATAAAAATGCTTTGCTAAACTAATATAAAAATCTTGTTGTAATAAAATGAAATTAGAATGGATAGAGTAATGATTAAAATAGCAGTTGACTTAAAGAATAAGCAGGGAAGAATATAATTTAATACAGCATACATACTAGCATCCAGGCAAAAGAGAAAACATTCTTGTAAGAATCTGTACATTTCGGAGAGACAGGAAGGGAGGATCGTTATCTTCTTTGCGCTAGTAAAAGTCTGAGAACTATAGTATACTTTCAGCCAGGAATGTTTCCGGACAAAGGGCCTTCAAAATGCTGTTGAGCATTAACGCTAAAGGGATTTACTACGAACGATGTATACCGTTACAAACTACT
The DNA here is from genome assembly GCA_030765055.1 of Mantis religiosa. Classification (NCBI taxonomy): domain Eukaryota; kingdom Metazoa; phylum Arthropoda; class Insecta; order Mantodea; family Mantidae; genus Mantis; species Mantis religiosa. The sequence continues at coordinate 205,259,504 of CM060949.1, read as the reverse complement.
CAGGTTAGGCGTTCCCTAACTCAGGGTGGGCTGAACGTCAATGAGTTTAGGGGATGCAGCACTGAAAACCCCAAATCCAGCAATTTTCAACCAATCTTGCTGAAATGTTTACCACTTTATTCTGATGCATAGTGAAAACAGAACTAAAAATTTGCTTTTGATATCTTTTATAGTTTTTGAGTAATTAATTTGTGAAGTTCAAAATTTGGGCAAAATTCAAAGCGTTACACGTGATGAAATTTTAAAAATTTTAGTTTTTGTATTACTAGAAATATTCAGATGGTTATGAAGAAACGATCTATCATATAAATTTCTTATACTGCTTTTAGTTCCAGAGGGATAAAAAATAAGGTATATTTTATGTGCTATGATTACACGAACACTTTTTGAAGTATCTGTAGGAATATTAATACTTTGTGATACTTCCCCTTCCTCTGCGGCACTTCACTCAGCTTTCTCGGTATGCTGTCCACCAGTTTGCTAGTGGTAGAAGGAGGCAATTTGTCCCATTCCTCTTGCAGTCGCCACCTAACTTAGCTTCAGATTTTATGGGAAATTTTCTTACGTTCTTTTCCATATGTTTCATAGATTATCAATCAGATTGTTTTCGGAACTCGGTAGGGGAAGATTCACAATTTTAATTCCCGATTTCACCAACAGATGTTAAAATCGACGATAACAACTGTAAGGTAACAATTGTCACAGCGCTAAAACTGCTGTTAAATTTCTTGCCTTTCACCAACCTGTTTTTCTGACAATGTTAACAAACACATGTTAACGCCAAGACACTTGCAAATATTAAAGCTGTAGAAGACTATGAGCGAGTCATTTTGTTTTCTGAACGTCTTGCGATACACTTTTGTTTTCATTTTCGTCTGCACAGATGAAAAAATTACGCGTGAACAAAATCGTAAACAAAAGCCGTGAGACAAATTTCTCATCGACGGAGAAAGAATTGTTAAATGAATTGCTGACGATGTGTAATGATATCGTGGGAACTAAAACGACGGGTGCGGTGAATGTAAAAGAGAAATATGACATTTGGGAAAATATTGGAAACGAATTTAATTCAAATGCATGTGTCACTACTGCAAGCACCAAACAACTTCGTCAGTATTACGTAAATGTAAAACAAGGTGCGAAGGGTAAGTGACGAGTGACTTGAACGTTACAAGACGGGAAGTGGACAACGTATTATGCACATAATTCAGTTAGTTATAAAATCGCAATGTCATTAATACTTGAAGCAAAGGCAAGATCGGCATATTACTTTCGATGCATGTTCTAACTCAGTATAACCCAAATTTAAAACAAGGGGCAAAGAAGGACAAGTGACTTAAACGTTACAAGACGGGAGGTGGACCCACATAATTCAGTGAATTATAAAATCGCAATATTATTAATATATGAAGCAAAGGTGAGATCGGCATATTCCTTTCGATGCATGTTCTAACTCAGTATTACGTAAATTTAAAACGAGGAGCGAGGGAGGTCAAGTGACTTAGGACGGGAGGTGGACAGTGTATTATCCACATAATTCAGTGAATTATACAATAGCAAAGTCACTAATACTTGAAGCAAAGACGAGATCGGCATATTCCTTTCGATGTATCTTCTAACTCAGTGGATAGAGTCAAGGTGGAAAATTCAATGCCATGACCGGGATTTGAACCACGGATCTCCTGGTTTCCGTCCAGTCGCTCTTAACCTTCGAGCTACCATGGCCAACGCACCGTCTGACATTAAATTCTCCATTTGATTCATATATTTCCCCGGTAGAGCACTAGGGGCTCTCGCATCCGAGATACACCGTTTGTGGCGACTTACTATTGTAAGTACTTAAATCCCAGGCTTCATCATTTAACTCTTATTATTTTGGTTAATAGATGGAAATTTATCATTTCTCCACACTAGCCGTATATAGGCTAGGGACTTAGTATAGGGACTTAAGTACTTACAGCAGTAATTCGCCAGAAACGGTGTATCTCGGATGCGAGAGCCCCTAGTGGTCTACCGGGCAAATATATGAGTCAACTGGAGAATTTAATGTCAGGACGGTGAGTTGGCCATGGTAGCTCAAAGGTTAAGAGCGACTGGATGGAAACCAGGAGATTTGTGGTTCAAATCCGGGTCATGGCATTGAATTTTTATCTTGACTCTATCCATCAAATATCTTAGCCTATATACGGCTAGCGTGAAGAAATGATTAATTTCCATCAATTAACTAAAATAATAAGAGTTAAATGATGAAGCCTGTGACTTAAGTACTTAGAATAGTAAGTCGCCAGAAACGGTGTATCTCGGATGCGAGAGCCCCTAGTGGTCTACCGGGGAAGTATATGAGTCAACAGGAGAATTTAATGTCAGGACGGTGCGTTGGCCATGGTAGCTTAAAGGTTAAGAGCGACTGGACGGAAACCAGGAGATCCGTGTTTCAAGTCACGGTCATGGCATTGAATTTTCCATCTTAACTCTATCTATCAAATATCTTAGCCTATATACGGCTAATGTGGAGAAATGATTAATTTCCATCAATTAACTAAAATTCTAACTCAGTATTACGTAAATTTAAAACGAGGATTGAAGAAGGACAAGTGACTTCAACGTTTTAAGATGGGAGGTGGAAAATGTATTACCCATATAATTCAGTGAATTATGATATTGCAATATTATTAATATTTGAAGCAAAGATGAGATCTGCATATTCCTTTCGATGCATATTATAACTCAGTATTACGTAAATTTAAAACGAGGAGTGAAGAAGGGCAAGTGACTTGAACGTTTTAAGACGGGAAGTGGAAAATGTATTACCCACATAATTCAGTGAATTATAAAATAGCAAAGTTATTTATGCTTGAGGAAAAGATGAGATTGGCATATTCCTATCGGTTCGTGTTGTAATCTCTCTTGCAATTCCGCAGTAACCTTCAAAACAGCTTGTAGGGTCTTGTTTCACCTTGAGATGATTAGCAAATTACATCAGAACACGTATCTACTTGCACGCATGCTTGGTTGGACTCATGTGCTACGTCACTTATCACAGCAACATGACGAAGCACATACAGTTCAAGTGGAAGGTGTGTCTGATATCAAAGGTCAGAAAATTATCTGTAACACTGTTGCACATGTGTTCGGTAAACGGATTCTCCGCGGGATGGGGTGTGTGGGACAGGGGTGCCGTTGCCCGGCTAAACAGCGAGTAAGCATTCAGCTATCACATGCAGAAAGTCACGTAGCCTATTTGTGTTGCAAGATTCAGAGCTAGTTCAATACAGTAAGTTCTATCAAGGTGATTTATTCAACTGACTAATGCGTAATGTCAAATGTTATATCAGCAGTGTTCTGTCACTGAAAGATGTCTGTCATTGTCGCCATCATCGTATGCAAATTATCAACTTCAACACTCTTGGTTCATTAATATATTCCTTTTTTCAATTACTATCAATTTTTTAGTGCTCTACTTAAAACAAAACCTATGTCATTAAGGGAAGTCCTTCCGTATTAAGGGGCGCGGAACGGCATTCTGGGATGAAATTTCACAAAATGAATCATTCCAAAGTAATCTTCTCTGATGGTTGTAGAAGGAAATAACGATATTTACTTTCCTGTCCCATAGTTTTAAAAATCCCAAATAGACTCATTTTGAAAGACTGCACAATGTGCCACGCCCCCTCACAGCCATCTGTAACTGTGTCCTCTCCTTGTTTATAACCTTATTGAAGCTACGAGGATGGGTAAAAAAGTAACGCCTCCTACTGTTTTCCTTAAATAAGCAAGTTATGTGAAACTTTGGATTTAGCGCAATTCCTCAAACCTTCTTCTCCAAACCCCTGCAGCAGTAACTTCCTAAGTCAACAGGTGGCAGCACTGCATCCTCTTGCAAAATGGCTGGCATCGACATTCGTATTAGACAGCGTTCTGTGATTGAATTTCTGACTGCGGAAGGTGAAACGCCAATTCACATTCACGAAAGGCTAAAAAATGCGTATGGTTATGCAACGGTGGATGTCAGCACTGTTAGACGATGGGTTCGTTGCTGTAACGAAGCTGAAGGGCAAACACCATTGGCAGATGAAAAGCGAAGCGGCAGGCCGGTGACTGCAGTGACTCCAAGCAACATTCAGCGAGTCTATGACATCATTCTTGGTGATCGCCGGGTAACAACAGCTGAATTATGTCGCATTACCTCCCTCAGTAAGGGCAGTGTGATGGCGATTATTCAAAAACTGGGTTACTCAAAAGTTTGTTCACGTTGGATACCAAGAATTTTAACCGCCAAAAACAAAGGGACAAGGAAACCAATAGCCTCCGAGAACATGCAGCCCTTCAATTTGGAGAGAGAGGAGTTTCTGGAAAAAATTAATACTGGAGATGAAACCTGGGTTCATATTTTTTTAACCTAAATCAAAGAGGGAGTCAATTAAATGGCATCACTCAACGTCACCGAAGAAAAAGAAATTCAAAACTGAGCGGTCGGCAGGGAAAGTTATGGCGACAGTGTTTTGGGATGCAGAGGGTGTGCTTATGATTGACTTTTTGGAGAAGGGATGCACAATTATTTCTGTCCAATATGTAAGAACTCTCAAAAAGTTGAAAGCACGTCTTCGCCGAGTTCGCCCAACAATAACTATGGCGGATGTTTTTCTTTTGCATGACAATGCAAGACCACACACCAGCCGTTACACCACTGGAGAAATTGAGAAATTGGGATGGCAAGTCTTCCCTCACCCCCCATACAGCCCTGACCTGGCACCATCAGACTTCCATCTGTTCGGGCCACTAAAGGAAGCTCATCGTGAGAATCATTTTGAAGATGAGGAGGCGGTGAAAACGTCCGTGCGTCAATGGCTTAGGAAACAAGACCATGTGTTTTACCTCACTGGAATACATGTCCTAGTTAAAAGGTGGACCAAAACTGTGGAAAAGGAAGGAGATTATATTGAATAGTGACAAATTAAACGTCAATGTTGTAGTTTTCAAGCAATGTAAATTGGATTCAATTTTCTTGGCAGTTAAAAGAGAAAAAATAGGAGGCATTACTTTTTGACACACCCTCGTATATTCCAGTGCTTACGATAGTAAGTCGCCACAAACGATGTATCTCGAAAGCGAGAGGCCCCAGTGGTTTACCGGGAAAATACATGAGTCAAATGGAGAATTTAATGCCAGGACGGCAAGTTGGCTATGGTAGCTCAATGGGTTAGATTGACTGGATGGAATCCAGGAGATCCGTGGTTCAAATACCGGCTGTGGCATTGAATTTTTCATGTTGACTCTATATCTTCAGTACACACTTATTAGCCCGCCTCGGTAGCATGGTGTTAGCGTGTCTGCCTCACGATCAAGGGATCCCAAGTTTGAATCTCGGTCAGGGTGAGTTACCTGGATGAGGCTTTTTCGGGGTTTTCCCTTATCCTGAGAGACGAATTTCGGGTAACTATAAACTCTATGGACCCCAGGCTCATGCGAGCATCATTTCACCCATTCTATTCCTCGTCCGGTATGACTTACCTAACGATGGAGGACGTAAATTTAAAAAAAAAAAAAAAAAAAAAAAAAACTTAATATGAAAGGAAGTTCTTGTATTTTCTACTAATATTAATCTGTGCATCTGATGTTAATTTCTCCATGCGTTGTTTAGTATGTTATGAATTACTAGTGCTGTTTTCAAGATAGGAAGAATCAATAATTTTGGTGTAAGAAATCGGCATGGGGACCAGTATAAACAGTTTTAGTTATCCCGATTACACAATTAAACGTTTACAATCCCTAAAATAGAAAAATGTGTAGCAACACATGACAATATAATGACTTCAGAAAACCTAACCTCAAACATTGGCGATGAATGTGAAGTAAAAGTTGGTTCTTCAAGGAAAAATTGTTTTTTTCATTGTGTATTAGCAGTGATGAAAATTTAACTAAAGTAAATAATGATATTAGATCAACACGTTTTCGGTTAGGAGATATACAAACTTTTTATAGTGTAAATTTTGTGAAAATGCGACGTGTTTTCATATTAGAGGACACAAAAAAAACGGATTATTGGCCACATTGTCACTCAGTTGCCAAAAGTGTAATAAAGAATATACATTTGAAACATGCAGAACAATTGAAAGCGGTACAGAAGTAAATGTAAGGTTTGCTTATGTCTTGAGAAGTATTGGCAAGGGAATTGAGGCAGCTAAGACATTGGCTGCTGTTCCGAATTTACCACAGCCCCCTTCAAAATTTAACAAAATAATTAATAATGCCGTAGAGAAAGTGACCATGGAGACTAAGAAGAAGAGAAGGAGTGAAAAACAAAAGAGGGAGGATACAGATGGTCAAAAAAAAAAAAAAAAAAAAAAAAATGCGGAATATGGATATGGATCTGGGGAAATTCGGAGGTGTAGTTCCAACATAGCAATATTTTAGTGCTGTTTTTCACTGTTTTATATTTTTTAAACTTTGGTTGCGCTCATCTAAAAGCCTACTGCAGCTACAAGTCTAAAATATTCCTGGAATTAAAGCAATAGTTAAACTATTTTTAAAGGTACTTGTAGAAAGGTATGTGAAAATTTCAATTTAAACAAATAAATTTAGAATATTTTAGTAGTAAATTCAAGAAATTTGTTTAAAAAATCACATATACTGTATTAGAACTCCAAAATAAGATCTATTTATTTAATGAATTGTGAAAGTATTGTAAAATAACAAGCAAAGCAATCAAATTGGTGCGTTCAGTGATTCCTGAGCTAAGCACACTAGAAAACCCTCATTTTAACATTGGTGAGACAGGCTGTTCCGGCTCTACTTAAATAATTTCTGTAATTATCAGTAAGTATATAGTAAAACAATTATTTTTCGAATCTCGGTTAGTTTGAGTAACCTGGATGAGCTTTTTTCTGGGTTTCCCTCCATGAAGGCGAATCTCGTGTAACTCTATGTTCTGTGGAATCTGGGCTCATTTGAGCATTAGTTTACCCATCACATTTACTGTCAGATGCAATTTAAAGTTAGAGGACTTAAATTACAAAAAGAAGCGAAGTTTCTAAAGTGTGAAAGTATTTAAATGCATCACAATGTTAAGTGTAGGTGGCTATATAAGGGCGCACAACTGAGGCAGTTATTAGCTCATCACAATGTTGAGCTATGCTATATTATGACTATATAATTTTAGATATTACTATTATCAGTAATTTTGCGCATGCCTAAATTACAGTGAGATATTGACCGCATGATTTACTGATAACGGATGCAGTGATTCCTGACACAACACAAACATTCCCGTTATCTTACTTCATTCACTCGCATTATATATGTCGTTTCAAGTTCATTTGACCTTTACATCATATTAAATAAACAAAAGTTGCACAACTTTCACATAATACGGGACGTGTACATAAAATAAGGTCTCCAAAGCGCTGAAGCCGTGAGGAACGTTATTATGCGAAATTCGGCAACACAGGCGTGTAGCCTTGTTTCTCCGCTTCAAATCCCCATCACAAAGAACCCTTTGCAACCATTAGTCTTGGCTGGGCAGCCATTTGCGTTAGAGCTTCCTATCACGTCCACCACCAAGTGCGAGTTGGGTGCAGTGATCCGTTTTTTGAGTGCCTATCCCTACTGAATTTCTTCACCGGCTATGCGAAGTCTATAGGTGACAGTGTATGGACGTCAAAAACGTGCAAAAGTGAGTCAGGGAGTTCAAAGATGGACGTACAGACGTCCATGACGAACAGCGTTCTGGTCGGCCTTCGGTTTCAGCAGAATCAATTGCAAAAGTGGAGCAAGAGATGCTTAAAGATCGGCATGTGACAGTTCGCGAGCTGCGTGCACTTATCCCTGAAGTCAGTAAGACTGGGATTGACAAGATGTGTGCGAGGAGGGTCCCCTAAATGCTCACCGAAGACCATAAACGGCAACATGTAGCGGCCCACCGATTTCTGGAGCGCTATGCAGAACAGGGCGAGGAATTGTTGGATTCAATTGTCACTGGCGATGAAACCTGGATGCACTACACAACACCAGATACTAAAGAACGTTCTCGTCAGTGGCGGCATTCGAATACGCCGAAGCCGCGAAGGTTCATACAGACACTTTCTGCCGGCAAAGTTATGGCCAGTGTGTTCTGGGACAGGCGTATGTTGTTGCGAGTTTAAGCCTACCGGCATTCAGTGCACTTTAAAACTAATTTAACCATGTTTTTCTCTAAACTGCACTGTAAGTGAAGCTTCACCACATTCTCCACACAGTACATCACTCATGAGCTGATTAAATGTACTGTAATGCACTAAAGTATATTCACAATTTGAAATTACACCACCTCTGTTACTTACACTAGCAGTTTCACTTAATTTACTGGCAGTATTTGCACTATTTACACTAATTGTACTGTTTGCTCTCAGCTCATGAAATCTTGCAAACTTTTCCTCAGTTTTACTAATATTTATAACATTATCAATACCTGCATCAGGACAATCCATTTAGTATCTGGTGACTTTTGTTCATGATTTTTGTACCACCTTGCTATACCAGACTTTCTAGCTGCTTCTTTCTTCTTAATATTTCTGCCCAAAGGCTTTCGCCAACGAGAAGGTACAGCGTGCATTTTTCAGTTAAAAGGATACACTATACACTGCACTTCAAATATAACATAAAACTTGAGAAATAACTACTTTACCAAGATAATAATAAAGATAAACAAACAGCACATGCTCTCACATGGAAGACACCATGAGGTTAGCATAAGAAGTCAAAACAATAACGAACCTGCTAACATAGATAACTTTATGAACTATACAGTAAACAGTTACATATATAATCAAGTCCTTTGTGCGTTTTACATCAAATAACAGTAAAATAATGCTGAAGTACATTTTATTGGACATATAATTGAATATTTTAGGTGATCACAGATGTTATGTTGGATACGTAGTAATAATTCAATGCCATCTCACCAGATAGCAGCAAAAAGCAGCCCTGCACTAAGTTTGAACTGTATTCGATTAAATTGAGTGCAAAAACAGTTAAAAAGCCATTAAATTCGGTGAAAACTAACCATTAGAGTGGTTAAGCATAAAGGGGGCGTTTCAATGTCAATGCACGTGTCATTTGAATCCAGCGTTAAACATTTAAAAATGACAGAATCAAAAAAATCTCTGTGCCAACCGATGACTAAAGCTTTACGGAATATTTGTATCGTAAAACCAAAATTATCTTAATTTTACTATTTTTCGGTCATTTTTCAGTCCCAGGGTCCCTGTCTACTGGCACACAATAAACGCCGCTAGCTACTGTGCCACTAAAAAAAAAATTGCAACGTGCCATTCAATATAAAAGGAGGGGAATGCTGACAAAGGGAGTGATTTTTCATCTTGGCAACGCTCGTTCTCATGTGCATACTGCATACTGCTGATCTCCAGGTCCAATATGGATGGAACATCCTCACCCTTCCCCCCTACAGTCCACACTTAGCACCTAGTTATTATCATCTGTTTTCTGAGTTGAAGTCACACCGGGTTGGAACACATTTCCAGACCGACGATGATTTGAAAAACGAGGTTGAGTGCTACCTGAGCAACTTGGCGGGAGAGTGCTCTGACAAGGGTATACAAAAACTGCCACAGAACATGTAAAAGTGCATCGATCGCAATGGTAATAGCTTTAAGTCCCGCCTTTCCATCAATCCAACATTCATTGACAATAAACATTTTTTATATTAAATAAAATTGGAGACTATTTTACGGACACGCTTCGTATATGTCCTGCAAGTAATTAAAGATAATTATTTGTAGAAATAGTTTTTGCTACACATGTAGTTGTAAGTAGAGACAGCGAGCTGAATCAATACTGAAAATATAACATTACAAGCGGCTATATGAAGCTTTAGAATGACTAACCTATACTCTACAGTTTGATTTAAGAAAGAAGATATGCGAAGGTCATCAGACAAGGGACGCTCTGGCTTCACTCTAACTTAACCCCGTCTTGGCTCCGGTTTGACTCTGGCTAGGTTTTCGGCACCGCTCCGGTCTCGCCCTAGTTTCGGTCCGGTTTCGCTCCGGCCTCACTACAACTTCATTCTGTAACTCAGCTCTAGCTTGGCTCTGGCCTCACTCTGGCTATGCTACGGTCAACACTCCGGTCCCGCTCTGGCTTGGCGCTGGCTTGGCTCTGGCTTCCCTTGGAATTCACCCAACATCAGTCTAACTTCACTCTAACTTCACTCTTACTTCACTCTAAATTCACTCTAACTTAGCTCTGGATTGGCTCTGGTTTCCCTTGGAATTCACCCAACCTCACTCTAACTTCACTCTAACTTCACCCTTACTTCACTCTAAATTCACTCTAACTTAGCTCTGGCTTGGCTCTGGTTTCCCTTGGAAGTCCCCCAATCTCACTCCATCTTCACTCTAACTTCGCTCTAAATTCACTCTAACTTAGCTCTGGCTTGGCTATGGCTTCCCTTGGAATTCCCCCCAACCTCACTCTAACTTCACTCTAACTTCACTCTAACTTCACTCTAAATCCACTCTAACTTAGCTCTGGCTTGGCTCTGGCTTCCCTTGGAATTCACCCAACCTCACTCTAACTTCACTCTAACTTCACTCTAACTTCACTCTTACTTCACTCTAAATGCACTCTAACTTAGCTCTGGCTTGGCTCTGGCTTCCCTTGGAATTCACCCAACCTCACTCTAACTTCACTCTAACTTCACTCTAAATCCACTCTAACTTACCTCTGGCTTGGCTCTGGCTTCCCCTGGAATTCACCCAACATCACTCTAACTTCACTCTAACTTCACTCTAACTTCACTCTAAATGCACTCTAACTTAGCTCTGGCTTAGCTCTGGCTTCCCTTGGAATTCTCCCAACCTCACTCTAACTTCACTCTAACTTCACTCTAAATGCACTCTAACTTAGCTCTGGCTTAGCTCTGGCTTCCCTTGGAATTCACCCAACCTCACTCTAACTTCACTCTAACTTCACTCTAAATGCACTCTAACTTAGCTCTGGCTTGGCTCTGGCTTCCCTTGGAATTCACCCAACCTCACTCTAACTTCACTCTTACTTCACTCTAAATGCACTCTAACTTAGCTCTGGCTTAGCTCTGGCTTCCCTTGGAATTCACCATACCTCACTCAAACTTCACTCCAACTTCACTCTTACTTCACTCTAAATCCACTCTAACTTAGCTCTGGCTTGGCTCTGGCTTCCCTTGGAATTCACCCAACCTCACTCTAACTTCACTCTAACTTCACTGTAATTTCACTCTAAATGCACTCTAACTTAGCTCTGGCTTGGCTCTGGCTTCCCTTGGAATTCACCCAACCTCACTCTAACTTCACTCTTACTTCACTCTAAATGCACTCTAATTTAGCTCTGGCTTAGCTCTGGCTTCCCTTGGAATTCCTCCAACCTCACTCTAACTTCACTCTAAATGCACTCTAACTTAGCTCTGGCTTGGCTCTAGCTTCCCTTGGAATTCACCCAACCTCACTCTAACTTCACTCTAACTTCACTCTAACTTCACTCTTACTTCACTCTAACTTCACTCTAAATGCACTCTAACTTAGCTCTGGCTTGGCTCTGGCTTCCCTTGGAATTCACCCAACCTCACTCTAACTTCACTCCAACCTCACTCTAACTTCACTCTAAATGCACTCTAACTTAGCTCTGGCTTGGCTCTGGCTTCCCTTGGAATTCACCCAACCTCACTCTAACTTCACTCCAACCTCACTCTAACTTCACTCTAAATGCACTCTAACTTAGCTCTGGCTTAGCTCTGGCTTCCCTTGGAATTCCTCCAACCTCACTCTAACTTCACTCTAAATGCACTCTAACTTAGCTCTGGCTTGGCTCTGGCTTCCCTTGGAATTCCTCCAACCTCACTCTAACTTCACTCTAAATCCACTCTAACTTAGCTCTGGCTTGGCTCTGGCTTCCCTTGGAATTCCTCCAACCTCACTCTAACTTCACTCTAAATGCACTCTAACTTAGCTCTGGCTAGGCTCAGGCTTCCCTTGGAATTTCCCCCAAACCTCACTCTAACTTCACACTAACTTCACTCTTACTTCACTCTAAATTCACTCTAACTTAGTTCTGGCTTGGCTTGGCTTCCCTTGGAATTCCTCCAACCTCACTCTAACTTCACTCTAAATGCACTCTAACTTAGCTCTGGCTAGGCTCAGGCTTCCCTTGGAATTTCCCCCAAACCTCACTCTAACTTCACACTAACTTCACTCTTACTTCACTCTAAATGCACTCTAACTTAGCTCTGGCTAGGCTCAGGCTTCCCTTGGAATTTCCCCCAAACCTCACTCTAACTTCACACTAACTTCAATCTTACTTCACTCTAAATGCACTCTAACTTAGCTCTGGCTAGGCTCAGGCTTCCCTTGGAATTTCCCCCAAACCTCACTCTAACTTCACTCTAACTTCACTCTTACTTCACTCTAAATGCACTCTAACTTAGCTCTGGCTTGGCACTGGCTTCCGTTGGAATTCCTCCAACCTCACTCTAACTTCACTCTAAATGCACTCTAACTTAGCTCTGGCTAGGCTCAGGCTTCCCTTGGAATTTCCCCCAAACCTCACTCTAACTTCACACTAACTTCACCCTTACTTCACTCTAAATTCACTCTAACTTAGCTCTGGCTTGGCTCTGGCTTCCCTTGGAATTCCTCCAACCTCACTCTAACTTCACTCTAACTTCCCTCTAACTTCACACTAACTTCACTCTTACTTCACTCTAAATTCACTCTAACTTAGCTCTGGCTTGGCTCTGGCTTCCCTTGGAATTCCTCCAACCTCACTCTAACTTCACTCTAACTTCACTCTAACTTCACTCTAACTTCACACTAACTTCACTCTTACTTCACTCTAAATTCACTCTAACTTAGCTCTGGCTAGGCTCAGGTTTCCCTTGGAATTCCCCCCAACCTCACTCTAACTTCACACTAACTTAACTCTAACTTCACTCTAAATTCACTCTAACTTAGCTCTGGCTTGGTTCTGGATTCCCTTGGAATTCCCCCCAACCTCACTCTAACTTCACTCTAAATTCACTCTAACTTCACTCTAAATTCACTCTAACTTAGCTCTGGCTTGGTTCTGGCTTCCCTTGGAATTCCCCCAACCTAACTCTAACTTCACTCTAACTTCACTCTTACTTCACTGTAAATTCACTCTAACGTAGCTCCGGCTTGGCCCTGGCTTCCCTTGGAATTCCCCACAAACTCACTCTATGTTCACTCTAAATTCACTCTTACTTCACTCTAAATTCACTCTTACTTAGCTCTGGCTTGGCTCTGGCTTCCCTTGGAATCCCCCCCAACCTCACTCTAACTTCACTCTAACTTCACTATTACTTCACTCTAAATTCACTCTTAGTTCACTCTAAATTCACTCTAACTTAGCTCTGGCTTAGCTCTGGCTTCCCTTGGAATTCCCCCCAACCTCACTCTAACTTCATCCTAACTTCACTCTTACTTCACTCTAAATTCACACTAACTTAGCTCTGGCTTAGCTCTGGCTTCCCTTGGAATTCCCCCCAACCTCACTCTAACTTCATCCTAACTTCACTCTTACTTCACTCTAACTTCACTCTAACTTAGCCTTTTCTTGGCTCTGGCTTCCCTTGGAATTCACCCAACTTCACTCTAACTTCACTCTAACTTAGCTCTGGCTAGGCTCAGGCTTCCCTTGGAATTTCCCCCAAACCTCACTCTAACTTCACACTAACTTCGCTCTTACTTCACTCTAAATTCAGTCTAACTTAGCTCTGGCTTGGCTCTGGCTTCCCTTGGAATTCCTCGAACCTCACTCTAACTTCACTCCAACTTCCCTCTAACTTCACACTAACTTCACTCTTACTTCACTCTAAATTCACTCTAACTTAGCTCTGGCTTGGCTCTGGCTGCCCTTGCAATTCCTCCAACCTCACTCTAACTTCACTCTAACTTCACTCTAACTTCACACTAACTTCACTCTTACTTCACTCTAAATTCACTCTAACTTAGCTCTGGCTAGGCTTAGGCTTCCCTTGGAATTCCCCCCAACCTCACTCTAACTTCACACTAACTTCACTCTTACTTCACTCTAAATTCACTCTAACTTAGCTCTGGCTTGGTTCTGGATTCCCTTGGAAATCCCCCCAACCTCACTCTAACTTCACACTAACTTAACTCTAACTTCACTCTAAATTCACTCTAACTTAGCTCTGGCTTGGTTCTGGATTCCCTTGGACTTCCCCCCATCCTCACTCTAACTTCACACTAACTTAACTCTAACTTCACTCTAAATTCACTCTTACTTAGCTCTGGCTTGGTTCTGGATTCCCTTGGAATTCTCCCCAACCTCACTCTAACTTCACTCTAAATTCACTCTTACTTCACTCTAAATTCACTCTAACTTAGCTCTGGCTTGGTTCTGGCTTCCCTTGGAATTCCCCCAACCTAACTCAACTTCACTCTAACTTCACTCTTACTTCACTGTAAATTCACTCAAACTTAGCTCCGGCTTGGCTCTGGCTTCCCTTGGAATTCCCCCCAAACTCACTCTAAGTTCACTCTAAATTCACTCTTACTTCACTCTAAATTCACTCTTACTTAGCTCTGGATTGGCTCTGGTTTCCCTTGGAATTCACCCAACCTCACTCTAAATTCACTCTAACTTCACCCTTACTTCACTCTAAATTCACTCTAACTTAGCTCTGGCTTGGCTCTGGTTTCCCTTGGAATTCACCCAACATCAGTCTAACTTCACTCTAACTTCACCCTTACTTCACTCTAAATTCACTCTAACTTAGCTCTGGCTTGGCTCTGGTTTCCCTTGGAAGTCCCCCAATCTCACTCCATCTTTACTCTAACTTCGCTCTAAATTCACTCTAACTTAGCTCTGGCTTGGCTATGGCTTCCCTTGGAATTCCCCCCAACCTCACTCTAACTTCACTCTAACTTCTCTCTAACTTCACTCTAAATCCACTCTAACTTAGCTCTGGCATGGCTCTGGCTTCCCTTGGAATTCACCCAACCTCACTCTAACTTCACTCTAACTTCACTCTAACTTCACTCTTACTTCACTCTAAATGCACTCTAATATAGCTCTGGCTTGGCTCTGGCTTCCCTTGGAATTCACCCAACCTCACTCTAACTTCACTCTAACTTCACTCTAAATCCACTCTAACTTAGCTCTGGCTTGGCTCTGGCTTCCCTTGGAATTCACCCAACCTCACTCTAACTTCACTCTAACTTCACTCTAAATGCACTCTAACTTAGCTCTGGCTTGGCTCTGGCTTCCCTTGGAATTCACCCAACCTCACTCTAACTTCACTCTTACTTCACTCTAAATGCACTCTAACTTAGCTCTGGCTTAGCTCTGGCTTCCCTTGGAATTCACCCAACCTCACTCTAACTTCACTCTAACTTCACTCTAAATGCACTCTAACTTAGCTGTGGCTTGGCTCTGGCTTCCCTTGGAATTCCTCCAACCTCACTCTAATTTCACTCTAAATTCACTCTAACTTAGCTCTGGCTAGGCTCAGGCTTCCCTTGGAATTTCCCCCAAACCTCACTCTAACATCACACTAACTTTACTCTTACTTCACTCTAAATTCACTGTAACTTAGCTCTGGCTTGGCTCAGGCTTCCCTTGGAATTCCTCCAACCTCACTCTAACTTCACTCTAACTTCACTCTAACTTCACTCTAACTTCACACTAACTTCACTCTTACTTCACTCTAAATTCACTCTAACTTAGCTCTGGCTAGGCTCAGGCTTCCCTTGGAATTCCCCCCAACCTCACTCTAACTTCACACCAACTTAACTCTAACTTCACTCTAAATTCACTCTAACTTAGCTCTGGCTTGGTTCTGGATTCCCTTGGAATTCCCCCCAAACTCACTCTAACGTCACTCTAAATTCACTCTTACTTCACTCTAAATTCACTCTAACTTAGCCTTGGCTTGGTTCTGGCTTCCCTTGGAATTCCCCCAACCTAACTCTAACTTCACTCTAACTTCACTCTTACTTCACTGTAAATTCACTCTAACTTAGCTCCGGCTTGGCTCTGGCTTCCCTTGGAATTCCCCACAAACTCACTCTAAGTTCACTCTAAATTCACTCTTACTTCACTCTAAATTCACTCTTACTTAGCTCTGGCTTGGCTCTGGCTTCCCTTGGAATTCCCCCCAACCTCACTCTAACTTCACTCTAACTTCACTCTTACTTCACTCTAAATTCACTCTTACTTCACTCTATATTCACTCTAACTTAGCTCTGGCTTAGCTCTGGCTTCTCTTGGAATTACCCCCAACCTCACTCTAACTTCATCCTAACTTCACTCTTACTTCACTCTAAATTCACTCTAACTTAGCTCTGGCTTAGCTCTGGCTTCCCTTGGAATTCCCCCCAACCTCATTCTAACTTCATCCTAACTTCACTCTTACTTCACTCTAACTTCACTCTAACTTAGCTCTGGCTTGGCTCTGCCTTCCCTTGGAATTCCTCCAACCTCACTCTAACTTCACTCTAAATTCACTCTAACTTAGCTCTGGCTAGGCTCAGGCTTCCCTTGGAATTTCCCCCAAACGTCACTCTAACTTCACACTAACTTCCCTCTTACTTCACTCTAAATTCACTCTAACTTAGCTCTGGCTTGGCTCTGGCTTCCCTTGGAATTCCTCCAACCTCACTCTAACTTCACTCTAACTTCCCTCTAACTTCACACTAACTTCACTCTTACTTCACTCTAAATTCACTCTAACTTAGCTCTGGCTTGGCTCTGGCTTCCCTTGGAATTCCTCCAACCTCACTCTAAATTCACTCTAACTTCACTCTAACTTCACACTAACTTCACTCTTACTTCACTCTAAATTCACTCTAACTTAGCTCTGGCTAGGCTTAGGCTTCCCTTGGAATTCCCCCCACCTCACTCTAACTTCACACTAACTTCACTCTTACTTCACTCTAAATTCACTCTAACTTAGCTCTGGCTTGGTTCTGGATTCCCTTGGAATTCCCCCCAACCTCACTCTAACTTCACACTAACTTAACTCTAACTTCACTCTAAATTCACTCTAACTTAGCTCTGGCTTGTTTCTGGATTCCCTTGGAATTCCCCCCAACCTCACTCTAACTTCACACTAACTTAACTCTAACTTCACTCTAAATTCACTCTTACTTAGCTCTGGCTTGGTTCTGGTTTCCCTTGGAATTCCCCCCAACCTCACTCTAACTTCACTCTAAATTCACTCTTACTTCACTCTAAATTCACTCTAACTTAGCTCTGGCTTGGTTCTGGCTTCCCTTGGAATTCCCCCAACCTAACTCTAACTTCACTCTAACTTCACTCTTACTTCACTGTAAATTCACTCTAACTTAGCTCCGGCTTGGCTCTGGCTTCCCTTGGAATTCCCCCCAAACTCACTCTAAGTTCACTCTAAATTCACTCTTACTTCACTCTAAATTCACTCTTACTTAGCTCTGGCTTGGCTCTGGCTTCCCTTGGAATTCCCCCCAACTTCACTCTAACTTCACTCTAACTTTACTCTAAATTCACTCTAACTTAGCTCTGGCTTAGCTCTGGCTTCTCTTGGAATTCCCCCCAACTTCACTCTAACTTCACTCTAACTTCACTCTAAATTCACTCTAACTTCGCTCTGGCTTAGCTCTGGCTTCTCTTGGAATTCCCCCCAACTTCACTCTAACTTCACTCTAACTTCACTCTAACTTCACTCTAAATTCACTCTTACTTAGCTCTGGCTTGGTTCTGGCTTCCCTTGGAATTCCCCCCAACTTCACTCTAACTTCACTCTAACTTCACTCTAAATCCACTCTAACTTAGCTCTGGCTTGGCTCTGGCTTCCCTTGGAATTCCTCCAACCTCACTCTAACTTCACTCTAAATGCACTCTAACTTAGCTCTGGCTAGGCTCAGGCTTCCCTTGGAATTTCCCCCAAACCTCACTCTAACTTCACACTAACTTCACTCTTACTTCACTCTAAATTCACTCTAACTTAGCTCTGGCTAGGTTTAGGCTTCCCTTGGAATTTCCCCCAAACCTCACTCTAACTTCACACAAACTTCACTCTTACTTCACTCTAAATTCACTCTAACTTAGTTCTGGCTTGGCTTGGCTTCCCTTGGAATTCCTCCAACCTCACTCTAACTTCACTCTAAATGCACTCTAACTTAGATCTGGCTAGGCTCAGGCTTCCCTTGGATTTTCCCCCAAACCTCACTCTAACTTCACACTAACTTCACTCTTACTTCACTCTAAATGCACTCTAACTTAGCTCTGGCTAGGCTCAGGCTTCCCTTGGAATTTCCCCCAAACCTCACTCTAACTTCACACTAACTTCAATCTTACTTCACTCTAAATGCACTCTAACTTAGCTCTGGCTAGGCTCAGGCTTCCCTCGGAATTTTCCCCAAACCTCACTCTAACTTCACTCTAACTTCACTCTTACTTCACTCTAAATGCACTCTAACTTAGCTCTGGCTTGGCTCTGGCTTCCCTTGGAATTCCTCCAACCTCACTCTAACTTCACTCTAACTTCACTCTAGCTTAGCTCTGGCTAGGCTCAGGCTTCCCTTGGAATTTCCCCCAAACCTCACTCTAACTTCACACTAACTTCACTCTTACTTCACTCTAAATTCACTCTAACTGAGCTCTGGCTTGGCTCTGGCTTCCCTTGGAATTCCTCCAACCTCACTCTAACTTCACTCTAAATTCACTCTAACTTAGCTCTGGCTAGGCTCAGGCTTCCCTTGGAATTTCCCCCAAACCTCACTCTAACTTCACACTAACTTTACTCTTACTTCACTCTAAATTCACTCTAACTTAGCTCTGGCTTGGCTCTGGCTTCCCTTGGAATTCCTCCAACCTCACTCTAACTTCACTCTAACTTCACTCTAACTTCACTCTAACTTCACACTAACTTCACTCTTACTTCACTCTAAATTCACTCTAACTTAGCTCTGGCTAGGCTCAGGCTTCCCTTGGAATTCCCCCCAACCTCACTCTAACTTCACACTAACTTAACTCTAACTTCACTCTAAATTCACTCTAACTTAGCTCTGGCTTGGTTCTGGATTCCCTTGGAATTCCCCCCAACCTCACTCTAACTTCACTCTAAATTCACTCTTACTTCACTCTAAATTCACTCTAACTTAGCCTTGGCTTGGTTCTGGCTTCCCTTGGAATTCCCCCAACCTAACTCTAACTTCACTCTAACTTCACTCTTACTTCACTGTAAATTCACTCTAACTTAGCTCAGGCTTGGCTCTGGCTTCCCTTGGAATTCCCCACAAACTCACTCTAAGTTCACTCTAAATTCACTCTTACTTCACTCTAAATTCACTCTTACTTAGCTCTGGCTTGGCTCTGGCTTCCCTTGGAATTCCCCACAACTTCACTCTAACTTCACTCTTACTTCACTCTAAATTCACTCTTACTTCACTCTAAATTCACTCTAACTTAGCTCTGGCTTAGCTCTGGCTTCTCTTGGAATTCCCCCAAACCTCACTCTAACTTCATCCTAACATCAATCTTACTTCACTCTAAATTCACTCTAACTTAGCTCTGGCTTAGCTCTGGCTTCCCTTGGAATTCCCCCCAACCTCACTCTAACTTCATCCTAACTTCACTCTAACTTCACTCTAACTTAGCCTTGGCTTGGCTCTGGCTTCCCTTGGAATTCACCCAACTTCACTCTAACTTCACTCTAACTTAGCTCTGGCTTGGCTCTGGCTTCCCTTGGAATTCCTCCAACCTCACTCTAACTTCACTCTAAATTCACTCTAACTTAGCTCTGGCTAGGCTCAGGCTTCCCTTGCAATTTCCCCCAAACCTCACTCTAACTTCACACTAACTTCCCTCTTACTTCACTCTAAATTCACTCTAACTTAGCTCTGGCTTGGCTCTGGCTTCCCTTGGAATTCCTCCAACCTCACTCTAACTTCACTCTAACTTCACTCTAACTTCACTCTAACTTCACACTAACTTCACTCTTACTTCACTCTAAATTCACTCTAACTTAGCTCTGGCTTAGCTCTGGCTTCTCTTGGAATTCCCCCAAACCTCACTCTAACTTCATCCTAACATCAATCTTACTTCACTCTAAATTCACTCTAACTTAGCTCTGGCTTAGCTCTGGCTTCCCTTGGAATTCCCCCCAACCTCACTCTAACTTCATCCTAACTTCACTCTAACTTCACTCTAACTTAGCCTTGGCTTGGCTCTGGCTTCCCTTGGAATTCACCCAACTTCACTCTAACTTCACTCTAACTTAGCTCTGGCTTGGCTCTGGCTTCCCTTGGAATTCCTCCAACCTCACTCTAACTTCACTCTAAATTCACTCTAACTTAGCTCTGGCTAGGCTCAGGCTTCCCTTGCAATTTCCCCCAAACCTCACTCTAACTTCACACTAACTTCCCTCTTACTTCACTCTAAATTCACTCTAACTTAGCTCTGGCTTGGCTCTGGCTTCCCTTGGAATTCCTCCAACCTCACTCTAACTTCACTCTAACTTCCCTCTAACTTCACACTAACTTCACTCTTACTTCACTCTAAATTCACCCTAACTTTGCTCTGGCCTGGCTCTGGCTTCCCTTGGAATTCCTCCAACCTCACTCTAACTTCACTCTTACTTCACTCTAACTTCACACTAACTTCACTCTTACTTCACTCTAAATTCACTCTAACTTAGCTCTGGCTAGGCTTAGGCTTCCCTTGGAATTCCCCCCAACCTCACTCTAACTTCACACTAACTTCACTCTTACTTCACTCTAAATTCACTCTAACTTAGCTCTGGCTTGGTTCTGGATTCCCTTGGAATTCCCCCCCAACCTCACTCTAACTTCACACTAACTTAACTCTAACTTCACTCTAAATTCATTCTAACTTAGCTCTGGCTTGGTTCTGGATTCCCTTGGAATTCCCCCCAACCTCACTCTAACTTCACACTAACTTAACTCTAACTTCACTCTAAATTCACTCTTACTTAGCTCTGGCTTGGTTCTGGATTCCCTTGGAATTCCCCCCAACCTAACTCTAACTTCACTCTAAATTCACTCTTACTTCACTCTAAATTCACTCTAACTTAGCTCTGGCTTGGTTCTGGCTTCCCTTGGAATTCCCCCAACCTAACTCTAACTTCACTCTAACTTCACTCTTACTTCACTGTAAATTCACTCTAACTTAGCTCCGGCTTGGCTCTGGCTTCCCTTGGAATTCTACCCAAACTCACTCTAAGTTCACTCTAAATTCACTCTTACTTCACTCTAAATTCACTCTTACTTAGCTCTGGCTTGGCTCTGGCTTCCCTTGGAATTCCCCCCAACCTCACTCTAACTTCACTCTAACTTTACTCTAAATTCACTCTAACTTAGCTCTGGCTTAGCTCTGGCTTCTCTTGGAATTCCCCCCAACTTCACTCTAACTTCACTCTAACTTCACCCTAAATTCACTCTAACTTAGCTCTGGCTTAGCTCTGGCTTCTCTTGGAATTCCCCCCAACTTCACTCTAACTTCACTCTAACTTCACTCTAACTTCACTCTAAATTCACTCTTACTTAGCTCTGGCTTGGTTCTGGCTTCCCTTTGAATTCCCCCCAACTTCACTCTAACTTCACTCTAACTTCACTCTAAATTCACTCTAACTTAGCTCTGGCTTAGCTCTGGTTTCTCTTGGAATTCCCCCAACTTCACTCTAACTTCACTCTAACTTCACTCTAAATTCACTCTAACTTAGCTCTGGCTTAGCTCTGGCTTCTCTTGGAATTCCCCCCAACTTCACTCTAACTTCACTCTAACTTCACTCTAAATTCACTCTAACTTAGCTCTGGCTTAGCTCTGGCTTCTCTTGGAATTCCCCCCAACTTCACTCTAACTTCACTCTAACTTCACTCTAAATTCACTCTAACTTAGCTCTGGCTTAGCTCTGGCTTCTCTTGGAATTCCCCCCAACTTCACTCTAACTTTACTCTAAATTCACTCTAACTTAGCTCTGGCTTAGCTCTGGCTTCTCTTGGAATTCCCCCCAACTTCACTCTAACTTCACTCTAACTTCACCCTAAATTCACTCTAACTTAGCTCTGGCTTAGCTCTGGCTTCTCTTGGAATTCCCCCCAACTTCACTCTAACATCATTCTAACTTCACTCTAACTTCACTCTAAATTCACTCTTACTTAGCTCTGGCTTGGTTCTGGCTTCCCTTGGAATTCCCCCCAACTTCACTCTAACTTCACTCTAACTTCACTCTAAATTCACTCTAACTTAGCTCTGGCTTAGCTCTGGTTTCTCTTGGAATTCCCCCCAACTTCACTCTAACTTCACTCTAACTTCACTCTAAATTCACTCTAACTTAGCTCTGGCTTAGCTCTGGCTTCTCTTGGAATTCCCCCCAACTTCACTCTAACTTCACTCTAACTTCACTCTAAATTCACTCTAACTTAGCTCTGGCTTAACTCTGGCATCTCTTGGAATTCCCCCCAACTTCACTCTAACTTCACTCTAAATTCACTCTTACTTAGCTCTGGCTTGGTTCTGGCTTCCCTTGGAATTCCCCCCAACCTCACTCTAACTTCACTCTAAATTCACTCTTACTTAGCTCTGGCTTGGTTCTGGCTTCCCTTGGAATTCCCCCCAACCTCACTCTAACTTCACTCTAAATTTACTCTTACTTAGCACTGGCTTGGTTCTGGCTTCCCTTGGAATTCCCCCCAACTTCACTCTAACTTCACTCTAAATTCACTCTTACTTAGCTCTGGCTTGGTTCTGGCTTCCCTTGGAATTCCCCCCAACCTCACTCTAACTTCACTCTAAATTCACTCTTACTTAGCACTGGCTTGGTTCTGGCTTCCCTTGGAATTCCCCCCAACCTCACTCTAACTTCACTCTAAATTCACTCTTACTTAGCTCTGGCTTGGTTCTGGCTTCCCTTGGAATTCCCCCCAACCTCACCCTAACTTCACTCTAAATTCACTCTTACTTAGCACTGGCTTGGTTCTGGCTTCCCTTGGAATTCCCCCCAACCTCACCCTAACTTCACTCTAAATTCACTCTAACTTGGTTCTGGCTTGGTTCTGGCTTCCCTTGGAATTCCCCCAACCTCACTCTAACTTCACTCTAAATTCACTCTTACTTAGCACTGGCTTGGTTCTGGCTTCCCTTGGAATTCCCCCCAACCTCACCCTAACTTCACTCTAAATTCACTCTAACTTGGTTCTGGCTTGGCTCTGGCTAGGGTTCGGCCCACTTACGGTCTCGCTCTGGCTCCGCTCTGGCTTTACTTTGGCTTTGCTTTGACTATATTTTGACTTTAATTTAATTTATTTATATAAGGGTCAAACAGAGATGTGAACCTTGTTTGGGCGTTTGGCATTAGCTCTCTCACCACTCAGAAGCACCCAGTGGAGAAATTTGGCTCGGGACACTGGGATCACCAATCCCGTACCAATCGCAGTAGGCCTCTGTGAAAACCTTTGATGAAAATAGCACAAAACCAAATTTAATGGGGTAGTTGCAGACAACAGGCCGACTCAGAAGAAATTTTGATTTACCAAATACTGTTACAATGCGACCTTAAGACTTGCTCCCTAACATTCGGACCTGAACCCAATAGAATTAAACGAGCAGATGTTAAACACTGGATTGCTTGTAGAAATGTAACTTTTGAAATAAAAGACAGTCAAATATGACGGAAATTTTTTTAGTAAATTGACAAATGCAGTGAAGCAAGGCATGATATTATGTGAATGAAATTGAAGAGGAGAACTGGAAGACAAGATGCACTATGAAAGAAAGACTTGAAAAAATTATATTTGAAGATGGAATGGAAACAGTGACGAGGATGACAACAATAATGACTAGACAATGAGAAGGAAAAGAAGAAGAGGGTTATGTCAGGCATAGAAGAACTAAAATATGATTAAAGGCAAATTTAATTCCTTGCTAAGTTAAACAAATAAACAAACATCTAGAATTATTGTCTTATGTTTGTTGGAGGCTGCACGATTTCCCTTAATTATAAACAACTCAGTAATGCATGAATGAAACTAAATGGGTTGAGCTCTTTCGTCCCTTGCACGTAGGCCGCATATTGGTCCCATTATGCCTTCTTACTGGAGTACTTATTCAAGTCCCGAGGCCTCCCAGAACGACAGGATAAGTCTTGGGTGAGCACTCCTTTCTCAGTTTGTCTGAGCCCAGAACTAAGTGTGGCAAGTGCTTCAGATTCACACAAAATGTGAGTTACCTGGGTAAGGTTTTTCCGGGATTTTCCCTTATCCTGAAAGAAGAATGTCAGGTAACTCTAAGCTCAATGGATCCGGGCTCATTTGAGCATCATTTCACCCATTCCATTCATCGTCCGATATGACTCAAGATTCACACAAAATATGTAGACAAGACTCATCCTCTCCGTCGCACTTCCTGCATGTGAAGTCTGCACTAGGCTTCATTACATTCAAGTGTCTCTTTGGGGTGGTGTGTCCTGCCAACACGTCTGAGTTGTACCCGATTGAAGGTTAGCAGAATCGTGTTGTTCTCATTCCTGGGTTCCACGATCATATGCCACGCCTGCCTAGCCGTGATAAGATTACGCCATGAAGTGCCATGTTGAAGTGATACCGAATCAAGGATCTTGGGGTAATACCTCGGACAAGAACCGAAAACACTAAACGCGTTGGCTAGTCTATCAGCAAGTTCATTTCCTCTGATCCCAGCATGCGCAGGAACTCAACAGAGCTGTACTGGCCGGTAAGAACAGAGAATATTCAAGGTCTCTTGGCACACTAGACCTTGATGTGCTAGCACATAGTGCCTTCAGGGCAGCCTTGCTGTCAGAACAGATACTGAACGGACCATGCAGCCAGATATCCCTAAGGTGTGATAAACGCAGGCCAAAATAGCATATATTTCGGCCTGTAATATGGTGGAATAACCTCCCAGTGAGTAGGATAGCCTCGTTTTAGGCCCATAAATGCCAGCTCCGGTACCCGAGTCAGTCTTGGAGCCGTTTGTGTACAAAATGGACCCCTTGACACACTCAGGAACCTCTGGGCTACGACTCCATTCCCGTCTGGGTAGAAAACTGACCCTATATTCAGAGCCAAAATTGTAAATAGGCTTCATAGTGCCGCAACGCTTCGCTAGGATATTTCGCGACTTGTGAAACCTGTTCAAAATCTCTCCGTGACTTTTAACCGTATTTTTAAAAGACCAGCAGTTCAAATTCCAGATACGATTAACAGACACGCCTGCCTCTCCTTAGATAAACAAATACAGAGTATGCAATCATAACAATCCAGTGATGCTTGTGAGGGTGACGTCATCAACATGAGATAAAACTGCCATTGAAGGTCAGGGAAAACAGGCATGAAACTCTTATCAAAGCTTTCATTCATATATTTCAGCGTTCAAGAATCTTTCCACGACCTTTAGTTGATGGTTGTCATAAGGAGTTGCCTTATTGCATTTCAGTCATTCATAAGAGCTGCTTAAAACCGTACATTTCTTGATATTTTAGAAATTATTAGATAAAATAAATTAGAAGTTAATCTTTCCTATTCTAAGATTCACTAGTAATGGAAGCGGACGGAAGCAGAAACTGCTAAGTCACTTGAGAGCTGCTTAAGGCTTCCACAAGAAATTTTAAATACCAAAATAGTAATAGAAATTAAAGAATTTTATGTTATGGGATCGCTTAGATGTAAAAAGTACTGTGTTGAAGTGTTTCTCACGGCTTGACATACGTAGCATGTGTGACAGGTTATTTGATTACTGGAACTTAACAGCTTATAATTTAAAATGGACGAAAAGTTAAGTCACTTGACTTAACAGCTTCTGATTATTAATGTTAAAGTTTTAGCATTATATAATGTTGTAATATGCAGCTATGGATAAACTATTATTTTGTTTTTACCAGTACATCTCTACCATGGACTAATCTAGTATACACTTCATGAATTGACATACAACATTGTCATCAAATCATCACTCCATCTCTACTACATCATCTTCTACATCACTCCCTTATGTCGTTGTGTCATAAAATGTGAAATGCTGTGCTTTATAATATATTCATAAACTACAAGAGCAATATATCACATCCTAGTGATTCTTTGTGGCATACATTAACAGAATTTCACATTTCCTAGGTTTATTTGCAGAAATCTATAATTGTTGTTCAACCACCCATAAAGAGTTAGTTGAAGAATGAATTGTTAGGAGGCCACGCCGTGGCTCAGTGGTTAGACCGCTTGGCTCTCACCAAGGCGGCCCGGGTTCGATCCCAGGCGACCGCAAAGTGAGATTTGTGGTGGACAACACGGCGTTGGGGCGGGTTTTCTCCGGGACCTCCGGTTTCCCCCACCATCTCATTCCACCGGTGCTCCAACTTCATTTCATGCATCATCAGTGTCACTGCCTGCGGTGCCGTATGCAGTAAAAGCTGGCGTTAAACACTACACATCTCACATTTTGAATTGTTAGGTTCAATGGACATTATAGCAGTTCGTTCATAAAATCGGGAACAAATGTGGGCGCTGGTGGTGAATCCAGCGGCTTTTACGTGCTTCGGATGTATACCGGATGTCTCTAAAGTCAATATCCATTTCAATGAAAACACAATATTTAGTTTCTTTTCTTTTCAGATACTGGTATCTTAGTGCAAGATGTTTAGCACAGAAGAATGGGTTGCCATTGTTTGTGCACGGATACGCGGAGTGTCATATGAAGACGCCAGAGCAGAATTTACCCTTAAACTGCACAAATCAGCCCCATCAAGGGCACACATTCGTATGCTTGTGAACAAATTTAAGCTACTGGCAGTGTGTGGTGAGACACATCCTGGACGACCACATTTTTTGGCAGAAAGAGAATAGCAGGTTCAAACTGCCAGTTTCTTTTTTTGTGATTTACGTCCTCCAACGTTAAGTCATATCTGACGATGAATGTGATGCATGAAATGATGCTCAAGTGAGTCCGGGTTCCATGGAGCTTACACTTACCCGACATTAGTCTTACAAAATAAGGGAAAACCCCGGAAAAACCTTATGCAGGTAACTCACCCTGACCGAGATTCGAACTCGGGAAATCTTGAACGTGAGGCAGACATTCTAACATCTACGCTACCAAGGCGCGCAAATTGCCAGTGATAAGTGTCTGAAGGCATCAATTGGACGCCTCAGTAGGGAATTGAACGTACCTCGCAACACAGCGTGAAAAATTCTACGTTTCACTCCACGAAAACGTCCGTATCACATTCAAGTTCTGCACCATCTTGAGGACGAGGATTTCGCCTGTCGTCAGGCAATGTGTTATGACCTCCTGGAATGTGAAGAGAATGAGAATTTAATGAACAACATTTTATTCTACGATGAAGCCACTTTCCATGTTTGTGGGAAAGTGCACAGACACAACAGCCGAATATGGACGTATGAAGAACCACATCAGGTATCGGCGAGGGAACGTGATAAACCGAAAGTTGGATATAACAAACGCAAAACTGTATGGCCCATTTTTCTTTACCGAAAAGTCAATAACAGGTAACACCTACCTCAAAATGTTAGAACTGTTCCTTAACCCGCAGCCTTAAGAGGATGGCATACTGGATACGGTTGTGTTTCAGCAAGATGGCGCGCCTCCACATTTTGCAAACATGGTTCGTGATTACCTGAACAGAACCTTTCTATGGAGATGGATAGGCAGAAGTTCTACTCGGCTGTGGGCTTCCCGTTCACCGGATCTTACTCCTTTAGACTTTCTTACATGAGGATACCTCAAATCTTTAGTGTACACTAACAAAGTAAATGGTCTGCCAGAGTTATGGAATCGTATCAGGGAAGTAGAAGGTCGAATTACGGCTGACATGTTACAGTCTACATTTCGTTCCACTACTGAAAAATGGCGTGTTTTGAGCTGGATGGAGGTCATGTAGAAGGGCACTAGAATATGTGTAACAATTCAAAATAATTTTGATATTTCAGTCACTGTCTTCCTTCATTGAAATGGATAGTGACTTTAGACACACCCTGTATATCCGAAGAAAAAAAAGCACATGCGACTGGAGTAGGTTTAGCTGAAAAGTTCTTTTACAACTGGGAGAAAAAGTATGTCTCACTGGTGTACTTCCGCAATTTTGGTACGAATCCTATGTTACAGCATCTCAAACTATGGAGTCAACAGAAATAAACAAATTTGTGCTAAACTAATAGGATCTGGCAGAGAACACATGCAAATAAAAGAATATACAGGGTGTTCAATTTTATTAATTATTTCGAGCCCTCCGATAGACCAAGAATAACGTCATAGTTGGCTGGTGAGTCTATCTTGAAAGCATAGTGCCCTCTACGCGAAAGAAGCCGTAATGTTTCCGCAACAGAAAGCAAAGCGCTTTGAGTGTGGTTGTACTGATAACTAACACATGTAGCCTCCCCTTTTACCCCCCTTACGGTAATCGTGATGAACATTCTAAGACATCAGTTGCACGTTTCTACTCCAGGATTAGCACCATGGCTATGAAGACAGAGGACTGCGTTTTCAAGTTTGAATGCTATTTTCGTACCAAAATTAAAATTGGTGTGATATACGAGAGCTGTTCAATAAAGAATGATAACACAGTTTTGACGGTCATAATTTTTCGCATTACAATTCACACTTATTATATTCTTTTAGCATAATGTGAAAGAAACACGCCGTAGTAGTTTCATTGCTGGTACTCCTGGTTCCCGCCTGTGAGAACCAGGCAAGTTTAAATATGTTCAGTATTGCCTACCGCTGCAATGGAGGTATAACTTAGTTAAAGTTGATGTTGGAGGAAAATTCGAAGTTTCTTTCAAAGGTAGTCACTGCTGATGAAACTTGGCTACATCATTTTGATCCTGAGAGCAAACAGCAGAGCTCAGTGTGGAAATCTCCTTCATCACCAATCTCCAAAAAGGCAAATGTGGTTGCTTCTGCTGGGAAAGTTATGGTTATCTCATTCTTTAGTATTCATGGAATGGTTTATCAGCATGTTGTACCTGCACACACATCAGTAACTGGACAATACTACAGGGATGACCTGAAAACATTGCAAGTCTATATCAGGCGCAAAAGACCACATTTCCGTGAAGCAGGCTGGATGCTGCATAACGACAATGCGCGGCCTCATATTGCCAATATTGTTGCTGGATATCTTGCAAAAAAGAACGTGAAGTGCATCCCTCACCCTCCTTATATTCTGGATTTAGCCCCACGTAACTTTTTTCTATTCCCTAACTTGAAGAAAAGCTTTCGTGGGATGCATTATCCATCATGTGAAGCAGTGGTGAAGGCTGCGGAGGCGATTTTGAAGGATCTCTCAAGAAATGGTGTCCAGCATGTCTTTCAAGACTGGTGGAAACACTGGGAAAAGTGCATCGCATTCAGGGGAGACTATTTTGAGATAAACCATCAAAATTATGAGGATGAGTAAAGGTACGTTGCAAAAAAATATGTGATCACTCTTAATTGATCAGCCCTTGTGCAAATATATTTTAAACCGCTACGTAGAGGAGTTAATGCGAAGCTATCCAGCATTCAGACAAATCCTTCGGAGCGTAATGTTGTCAAAAGTCGCAAAATGGGAGAAACTGTACGCTATAAAGTGAGTGGTAAAGTTTCTTGTCCGCCACGGTGGTGTGAGGTAGCATGTTTGCCCCACACTCAGCAGGTCGCAAGTTCGAATCTCGGTAAGGATGAGTTAATTGGATAAGGTTTCCTCCTTTATCCTACGAAGACGAATGTCGGAAATCTCTGAGCTTTAGGTTGCCTAGACTCATTTGAGTATCGTATCAGTCGATTCACTTATTTGTTCATTCATTCGTTCATTCATTCATTCATTCGTGTTCGATATGACGTGCACTGTTGAAAGGGCCAAAAATTGTGTTTCTGTATTAATAAAATGTTTCGAAACTAATATTGTTATTAATTTGACATTCTTTTATTATGTTAC
This sequence comes from Mantis religiosa, assembly GCA_030765055.1. NCBI lineage: Eukaryota > Metazoa > Arthropoda > Insecta > Mantodea > Mantidae > Mantis > Mantis religiosa. The sequence continues at coordinate 205,229,542 of CM060949.1, read as the reverse complement.
ATATCTTCACAGAGAGACACCAAATTGCAAGATATTGTTTAAATATCATTTGTAGTGTTGACATTCATTAAAACAAACTACAACAGTTACTGTATCAACGCACTAGGCGAAATGACGTACTTTTATATTACGTGGGCAGGACAATCTCTCAAATAGTATGTTCACCTGCCGGTAGAGGGAAGCCTCAAAGCTGCTGTCAGCACATCAAATACAATCTCGAGCCATATAGAGGAATCGTATATGGAACTGGATTTACGTCGAATCGTGTAGAAGGATGGTGAATTATTCCCTCGTTGAGGTGATCATTTGGAACAGGGTTGGAATTGATGATTCTTGAAGTCCCAGCTTACCTCGGCGTGGCTTCAGTCGGTTGAGCTAGATATCTTCTTTTACAGGGGTGGTACGGCGGAAGGAAATTTTACGTAAAATGAGTAATCATTTTCCTCTGTATTAAATAATGTAGAAACTTTTATTTCCTTACTTCAATTAACACCAGTTCGAACAAGATGTATGATACAACATTTATAACACTATTCTTACACAAGATTCACTTGATGTGACGCGTTTATCTGGATGCGTGCAAGAATCAAAAGTTTTATACGTTTTTTTACTACCGTGTATAATAATTAAATTGTGAGTCTTCTAGCGATGATATTTAATATAAAGATTATCTAGTTATAATCGATGATGGTTACGAGAATAAACTTATACTCTTTCGCACACAACGGCGTTTAAGAAGAGAACCTTACATCCGCTCACGGCGACTGTTAGGAGAAGAATGACCGGTTCCGCTTCTTCTACACATTAGCATTTCGCTAATAGTTCAATCCCTCTAGAGGAATATTGAATATCCTCCATGGCAACGTAAAATCTTCTATATCTGATTGGTCCACGTTTTACGATATACGCGTCACACCAATCACAAATAAGTTTGTTATTCCACACTTTTGTGACGTCATTTCCACTTACATAGCTTCTCTGTGCGTGACTCACTCTACATAACCTCACATAATACAATATTTGAAACTCTTTGGGGACAACATAAAATAACTGTTTCAGATGCCCCTCTTCAGAATATATGGAAAATTAACTTAAATCTCCCAATAATATTGTTCCATATATTCTGAAGAATGCCCCAATAATTAAACATTATTACAACAATGAACAATCAATACAATTTAAAATAACAATATAAAATCAGAAATTATTCGAACACAATAATAATAAACAAAACATTTTTCAGTAATTCATAAACATATTATTTTTTTTTTTTTTTAAATCATTTATTCTTGTGAGTGTCAAGGCTTTTGAATGGTTTTAAAAGTGTTTTGTGATATTTTCCTATCATTTTATTATCATCGTCTCTTAATTCGTACGTATGATCCCCAAATTTTCTTACTATTTTATATGGACCTTTATATAACAAATTCATTCTCCAATAGGATTTGATTTTAGAACTGGAGATATTAAATGTCTTTACGAGAACTTTATCATTTATTTCAGGATTCCATTTCGCTCCTTTTCTTTGTATCTTTGATAATCTTTTCTCTGCATTTTCTTTTATTCTTCGAAATGCTTCAGCACACTTTTCTTCTTCATTCAATTCCATTTCATCTACTTTTAAGGTTGTTGGTGCTTTTATTACTAGAGGTTCAGGTTGTAGTCCAGTCATTAATTCGATTGGTGAAAATTTGGTAGTAGAGTTTGGGGTATTGTTAATGATTTTCTCAATAATATGGCAGTATTTGTACCAGCCTCGGTGGTTAGAATGACACAGAATTCTGAAATACAAGCCTAAATCACGCATCACTCTCTCGCAAGGATTTCCTTGGGGAAAATATGCTGAAGAGTAATACATCTTAATGTTATTGTTCTTCATTTCTGAAGTAAACAATTTACTCCGGTGAACCGTTGCGTTGTCTGATAATATTGCCTTTATTGGCCCATACTTTGGTACCCAATCTTTTAAAATTTTATTTACGCACGTTCTGCTTTTGATATTTTGTACAGGATAAATTTTTACGAATTTAGAAAAAATATCAAACATTACAAAAATGTATTTGCAATTGTGTTGACTAGCTGGCATTTCTCCATGAGCATCAATAGCAACTAGTTCGTTCTTTCTATCCCTGATGATAGTTTGAGGTTCAAAATCATATCTGACGTTTATTGGTTTAGCTTTCTGACACAACTCACATGTTGAAATTAATTTCCTAACCTTCTTGTCAATATGTTTAATGTACAATTGTTCTTTTATAGTCATAGCAGTTTTTTCACATCCTGAATGTGCTAAATTTTGATGAAAAGAAATTATTACATTTTCTTCCAAACTACTCGGAACTATCACTTTCCATTTTCGTATTACATCCCCATGTAATTTGTAAAGAATACCATTTTTCTTTGCTATGTTACAATTTATATTTTCTCCAATTTCTGGAACATGTTGTAGCAATAAAGACAATTTTGGATCATTTTGTTGGGTTTCCGAAATATTCTTAAACTTTTGGGTTAGGTCTTTATTCCATTTAAAATTTAATTCGAACAATTTAATCTCATGATGTGGATGTGATAATGTTTCTGGGATTTCCCCTTCCCATCTTAGTCTTGATAATAAATCACTAAAGATGTTTTCTTTTCCTGGAATGTGCCTAATCTCAATATCATACGAAGTAATTTCATGAATATAACGAGATATTTTTGAGCTAGTTAATTTACATTTCTTTATAAATAATAAACTAATGTGATCTGTATACACAATAACTTTGGTATTGTACACATATTGCCTAAATTTTTGTAAAGCAAAATATATAGCTCCAATTTCCAATTCGGTTATGCAAGCATTAGCTTCTATTTTGTGCAATGCTCTGGAAGCAGTAGCAATTACATGATTATTTCCAGATACATCAATCTGCGTTAGTACAGCTGCATAAGCTTGAATGCTAGCATCAGAATATATATTGAATGGTTGATTTTGAATGGGTCTTTCCAAAAGAATGGTATTTTTAAATAATTCTTTCACGTTTTGAAAAGCCTGTTGATGTTCTTCAGTCCATTTCCAAATTGAATTTTTCTTAAGAAGTTCCCTCAAAGGACTAAGCTCTTTGGCATAATTTATAACGAACCTACTCTCATATTGTAGTATTCCCATAAATCTTCTTAATTGCTTGATGTTCTTGGGTGGAGGGATAGCTTCAATCGATATGATTCTTTCTGGATTCGGTGTCATGCCTTTTTCAGATATAATATAACCTAGAAATTCAATCTCTTTGGCAATAAATTGCGATTTATCCAGATTTATTGTCATACCACTTTCAGAAAATTTTGTAAATATATAATTTAGATGTGATATATGGTCGTCAAAATTTTGATCAAAAATAAGAAAATCATCCATATATTGTAGAGCGAAATTTTCTATGGTATCTCCGAAAATATTATGTAACGCTCGAAGTAATGCACTTCCGCTAGTGGATAATCCAAAACCACATGTTTTGAATTGGTATATTTTTCCTCCAAAATTGAATCCTGTGTATTTTCGAACAGATTCATCTAGTGGTATCTGCCAATACGATGAAACCAAATCTAATTTTGAAAAATATTTTCCATGTCCTAATTTTGATAATACCTCATCAACTCCAAGAGGTCTGAAGTGATCGGGTTGTGTTAGTGAGTTTATCTTTCTTGCGTCAATCGTCATACGCAGTGTTCCGTTCGATTTATGTACCCAGCACAAAGGATTTAGGTAAGGCGAATTAGAAATCTCTATAATTCCATTTTCTAGCATATCGTTTATTACTTCAGATGCTTGTTGTCTAATAGCGATAGGCACAGATCTACTTTTATGAGTATAAGGAGCAATGTCGTTCACCTTAAATGTATGTATGTACTTATTACACAATCCAGGTTTCGTACTAAAAACGTTCCTGTTCTTTAGTATACATAACCTCAATTGTTCTCTTTGCGCGTGATTTAAATTGTATGTTTTCCCTAACTTTTCTTTCAAAGTTCTTTGGAATATCATTTCTTCCTCTTCTTGTTTTCGCTCGGTGTCGGTATTTAATGTGTTTATTTGGCAACAATGATCTCCAAGGTCAAACGTCTCATTTTCTTTATTATTTAAAAGTAAATTTTCTTTACCACTATCCTCTTCTTCATTATTTATTATATCTTCTTCGTATAATATTATATTTTCTACAAAAAACCTATCATTATTTATACTATCCTTCTCATCTTCTTTTAATATAATTTCTTCTAACAAATTTATTTTGATTACTTCATTATCTCCTTTGACCTTCATTTCATGTTTTTCGAAATCTATCACACTTTGCCAACCATACAATACATCATTGCCAATAATAATATCACGAGCTAAGTTTGGTATTACCAATACGATAAAATTGAAATTCCAATCATCTATTCGCGCAGGAATTAACGCTTGATATTTAACTTTATCTTTCTTTTTCCCAATAGCTGTGCTACAGTATACATTACACACGTTTAAATATTCAATCCTAAACTTGGATAGTAATTCCTTGAATAAGTTCTCACTTATTACTGATGAACTAGCTCCTGTGTCTATCAATACTTTATATTCGCTATCGCCTATACGAAGGTTAATCTGAGGTGGATTTACTAATTCCCGATCTTTACTTCTGGAGAGAGTGAGCTTATCTTCTGGTAAATTTTGAATTTTGATTTTGCCCTGTGTCATTTCTACCGAACCACTTTCCAAGGCACAAAATGATTTGGTACTCAGTTTTCCGCATTAGTGCGGTCGGTAGTTACACTAGCAGTTGGGTTGGTACTACTGTTATTTATTTCTCTTTCTATTCCCTGAGTCTGTGTCCTTTCTAGGTTATTGTCTGCCCTTTCAAACCTAGGACCCCCAAAATCTCTTAATGAAGAGTCTTCGATGCTAGTTCCTCTTCCTCTACTTTGATAACCCGTTCTTAAGTTATTTCCCCTGTAAAACCTCAGTTGATTCACCTGATTACTCCTCACATTTCCCACAGGTTGGTCATTATTATAATTCCTCCTAGGAGTATTTGGAATTCTCCTTCCTATACCTGGCACTACCGATTCATATGTCTTTCTGGGGTTGTACTCTCTTCGTTCATAGTTGTCTCTTGAACGTGCCCCGCCCCAATTTTGGTTAAAACTATTTTGGTTTTGGTTAGTATGGTTGTGATTTTCCCTGAATGTTGGTCTTACTTCCTGTCTATTTACTTGCTTTTGTTCTATATGAGTCTTGTCAGGATCAACTTGACTATGAGTAGAATCAGAATTAAGGTTATGAGCCTCAAATTCTGATAATAACTCAATCATATCGGTAAAGTCGACGGGCTTAGCCACAATTAGGTGGTTTCTAATGTGCGGTGGATAATGTCGTATTAGCATATTCACGATCTCGGTTTCTGACATATCTGGATTCACAAGTTTACTTTTGTTAGCAAGTTTTAGGAAATATTCTGTCATGGACACACCCTTCTTGAACTCGAATTTACCAGTGGCCAGTTCGACTTTAATTCTTCTCTGTCTTTCTGGACCCCAGAACCTATTTATAAACACATTCCTAAACATACTATACGTTTCATGTGATGCTAGTGTTAACCTCAGCCATTCTAAAGCATTTTTCTTCAAACACCTTTTAACAATCATCATCCTAAATTCATTTGGAATCTTTTTAATTTTAAAATATTCTTCTAATTCCTTTAGAAATATTTTGGGATTGTCTCCCGATTCTTCTTCGAAAGTAGGTGGACTTATGTCATGCAACAAATAATTTGTACAATTTGTGTTACCTTGACTGTGTAACTGTGTATGTGTGTGCATGTTTTGTATTTGTCCATTACCATTTACTTCACAATCAGGTGACAAAGATTCTGTATCGTCACTCTCCAAATAATTCTCTAAGTTTTGTACAATATTACCTGAATTACCAGGTGAGTCAATACATGTAATATTCTTAGATTTTATTACCCTCTGGTTCTCAGAAATTTTGCTTGCCTGTAATGCAACCACAACTTGATTCAGCTTGCTAATGTTTTCTTTCTCTCTCTCAAAACTTTCCTGTGCCAAATCTATTCTTGTAATCATTTCACTATTCAACTTACTGACTTCATCATATTTAACTTTTAGTTCATCTTGTTGTGTTTGGACCTCAGTAGCAATTAGTTTAACATCATTTCTGATACTATTTACCTCTCTTACAAAATTATTCTGTATTTCAATATTTTCCTCATGGTATTTCCGTGAATTATCTAATAAGACTACATCTATTTCTTGTCTTATTCTATTCTCTAATTCCCCTATTTCTACTTTTTGTTTTTCTACAAATTCTACTTGTTGTTGCTTAAGGATTTCTGACTCCCTAGCCAATTCACTTCTTATATCTTTTACTACATTTTCCTGACTTATTTTCATTTCCTGAAACATCTCTTTTAACTTAGACATTTCTCCATCATGAGATTCTATTTTCTGTTTTAAAGATTTTATGCCTTCTCTACACTCTTCTCTTCCTTTCTCAATTTCATTTCTTAGGTTACCTAAACCTTGATCTATCCTAGCTTCTAACTTCTCTGAATTTTGATCTACCTTTTCTGAATTTTGATCTACCTTAGCATTTAAATTACTCATTTCCTGCCTTAAATTTTGATCTGCCTTTTCTGAATTTTGATCTACCTTAGCATTTATTTCCTGTCTAAAACTATTTAAATTTTCTGAATTTTGTTTTATTTCCTGTCTTATTTCCTGTCTAAAACTATCCATTTTAGCATCAAAATTACTCATCATTTTCTCTAACCTGTCTATTATCATTTCATTACCTTTACTCTGCATAATTTCTGTTCTACTTGTTCCTGCATCATCACTACTCATTCCTTCCACTACTTCCCTGACTTCTTGTATTTCTGCTCTCTTATCACTAACTAGTCTTTCCACTCCTTCCCCAACATTTTTATTCTTATTGTCTGTTAATTTTTTACCTTCCATTTTAGGTAATATTTTTCCCTTTCTTAATAACATAAAAAAATGAAAATTATAATTTTGTCACTTTTTCTATTAATTATCTATTAATATTTTCCGTACTCACTTTTCTTCTTTCTTCTTTCTTGATTCGAAGTTACCTGTCTATTACACTATTTATTCTCCTGTGGTGTAATCCTCCTTCTGCCTATTCGAGCCATACAGTTGGGCGCCATTTTGGAACTGGATTTACGTCGAATCGTGTAGAAGGATGGTGAATTATGCCCCTCGTTGAGGTGATCATTTGGAACAGGGTTGGAATTGATGATTCTTGAAGTCCCAGCTTACCTCGGCGTGGCTTCAGTCGGTTGAGCTAGATATCTTCTTTTACAGGGGTGGTACGGCGGAAGGAAATTTTACGTAAAATGAGTAATCATTTTCCTCTGTATTAAATAATGTAGAAACTTTTATTTCCTTACTTCAATTAACACCAGTTCGAACAAGATGTATGATACAACATTTATAACACTATTCTTACACAAGATTCACTTGATGTGACGCGTTTATCTGGATGCGTGCAAGAATCAAAAGTTTTATACGTTTTTTTACTACCGTGTATAATAATTAAATTGTGAGTCTTCTAGCGATGATATTTAATATAAAGATTATCTAGTTATAATCGATGATGGTTACGAGAATAAACTTATACTCTTTCGCACACAACGGCGTTTAAGAAGAGAACCTTACATCCGCTCACGGCGACTGTTAGGAGAAGAATGACCGGTTCCGCTTCTTCTACACATTAGCATTTCGCTAATAGTTCAATCCCTCTAGAGGAATATTGAATATCCTCCATGGCAACGTAAAATCTTCTATATCTGATTGGTCCACGTTTTACGATATACGCGTCACACCAATCACAAATAAGTTTGTTATTCCACACTTTTGTGACGTCATTTCCACTTACATAGCTTCTCTGTGCGTGACTCACTCTACATAACCCCACATAATACAATATTTGAAACTCTTTGGGGACAACATAAAATAACTGTTTCATATATAAACGATGTCAGGAATGCTACTGATGACGTCAAATTTTGCGCAGTTAAAACACCGATAACAATGAACACCATGTATAGTAACGATTTCCACATTTGTCAAAGAAATTAAATTAAAATTTGGAAATAGCGAACCAGAAAGAGAATGGCTTAAATTTAATAAACATAAAACTTTTGATTATTCTCAGCATTCTGTTTATTGGAACTATAAGAAGTGAAGGAAGCTGAGATATTATAAAATATATAACAAGCGTATATAATCCAAAGGCAACGACAGTGAAAAACGGACCAAAGGATTCAGGACTCAGGAAAGCTGACAGCGACAGAATGACTAGAGGGACTTGCCCTAAGAGACCCTATCAAGACGTAGTCATAGGAATCACTTTGGTCTAGACTATCTTCCGGCTAACTTGGTCCAGACCAAAGACTGTCTAATTCTTTGGTACGAGGGCGAGTAAAATGTAAACCTTAAATTTGTAATAACAAATGGAAATTTTGCATAGTTATCCTGTAAGTTGGTAAGCGTGCTACAAACAGCGTGGAGAATGGTCTGTAGATGAGAGCATAGTGCACATGCACATATACCGCCACAGTATCATTTGCGACTTGCACCAGGACAAACCAGCGTTATGTTATTCGGTTTTTGCGTAGTGAAAGTGTCAACCTATTGAAATTCATCGATGAATGAAGGTTCAGTACGGTGATGCATGTCGGTCACAGCTGCAAGTCTACGAATGGAGTAGGAAGTTTGCAAATGGTGTGAGTTCAGTGGAAGATGTTCCACGTCCAGGTCAGGCACGAGTTGTGACTCCACAGAACCTATCAGCAGTTGAAGCCATAGTGAATGAAAACCGCCTAGTGATACTAAATGATATTGCAGCATGTTTACAGATTAGTCATGAATCAGCACACCACATTGTGCATGATGTCCAGTTTTACAAAGGGTCTGTAAGACACGTTGGTCCGACTCAAATTTTGGTCCGCCTACGAGGGGTAGATTAAAGGCGGACTATCTTTGCAGCATGGACGGCAGTGAAGTGATGAATGTATAGGTAGCGATAGTACGTAGAATTCGTGAAATATAACGACGGAGCAAAACTTATCTACCAAGAATAGAAATTATTGCGAAGTACGACGACCTAAACTACAAAAGCAGATACAGGTTTAGTAAAGCGAACGTCGTAACCTGTACGTCAGGGACGATAACAGAGGCCTGACACTCAAATCCTAACAGCACTTCGGTGTTATGTAAGACAACACTGCTGACCTGCAACAGTAAGCCGTATTATTAGCAAACTCGTTATAAATTTCTCTCCATGCCTCCTCCTTTCTCACATTTGTATTCGTGGACACGGATTTATTTTCTATAATGTTCATTCTTTTTTGGACTAGAGAAAACATTGATCATCCTCTGACCAATTGATACCACGCTTCTTCATATTATCCATATTTACAGCACACCGAACTTTGTTACCTAACCTCAAACAGCAGCAGCAACTGTAGGAATGATTAAGAAACAGCTGCGAAACTATAACACAGAGATTTATAAACTTGTAGGTACACTGGTTTGTTTACCACTCTATTGGACTCGCGCATGCGCAGAAGAACCTTTCTACATCGCTTGCTCCGTGCTGGTCCACGGCTTTATTGGTCCGAGCCTTTTTATTGTGTATGAATACCAAAAAGTTAGACCACATGGAAATCACTTGGGGCAAGATCTGGTGAGTTTGGTGGATGAGGAAGACACTCATAATGCAGTTCTGTGATTGTTGCAACTGTTGTATGGGCAGTGTGGGTCCTTGCATTGTCATGTTGCAAAAGGACACCTGCTGACAGCAATCCACGTCGGTTTGATTTCATTGATTTCATTTCAGATGTTTTTTAGGAGAACTGTGTATGATTTACTGGTGACAGTGTTCCCTCTAAACATGTAATGCTCCAAAATGACGCCCTTTTCGTCCCAAAAGAGAATCAGGATAACCTTTCCTGCTGATGGTTCTGTTCGAAACTCCCTTGGTTTTCGTGATGAGGGATAGCGCCATTCCTTGCTCGCTCTCTTCGTTTCCGGTTGGTGGAAGTGAACCCAGGTTTCGTCCCCAGTAACGATTCTTGCAAGGAAACATCATTACCCGACATTCGTCTTTCAGGATAAGGGAAAACCCCGGACAAACCTTATCCTGATAACTCACCCTGACAGAGATTCGAACTCGGGACCTCTTGAACGTGAGGCAGACACACTACGCTACAGAGGCGGGCAGATTTGGAGTAGACATGTGTCTCATTGCACTAGGGAACATGATTTTTATACCCGAAACAAAATAGGACATTTTAAATATTGGTGTTGGTGTGTCAAAAAGCTCATAATTACAGATCCCACGTATATTACAACATCTGCATAAATACGATATATAATCTTTACTAATTTGTTAAATTATTTACCTGTTTACAAGTAAATGATACAAATATCTCCTTAAACATTATGCAAGCTTTGGATAGTTCGCTCGAGAATGCTGAGCGGGATGAGTCAGGCGGTTTCACGTGTGGCCCGCATTCGAGAGGCCCGGGTTCAATTCCAGTGACTGACCTACCTGACCGTTGGAATTTTTCAAGGTGTTCTCCGGGTCGCTAGGCGAATGCTGGATAGGTTAATTACATCCCCCGAATTTCCTGTCCCTCCATTTCATCTCCATTATCATTTCATACCAGCCCTTATCTAGTAGTCTCTTTCAGGGTAGAAGTATCGGTGGGTGTCTCGGCGGTGTATGGCAGGATGACATGCTCTGTGGGAAACTACTTCGTCCTCCGGTATATCGGTTGCCGGCCTCAGCTCCTCTGCTGGGACCACTGGGCCGAACATTCGAACCCCTTCCTGATAGGGAGTTGTTCGGATTGGGTTGGACTCGAGTGGGCAGTGGTTGCCGATACCCGTGGGAGATCAGGTACGTCTCTGGACATGGTTGAGGGAAGCCATTAATATTCCCGCGTACTAGCCAGCAGAGCTAGTAGAAGGTGTGCTAGATCACTAGGCGGCCCCACCGAGGTCATATCGGTAGCCTTCCCATTATGGATTTGGCGCACGTAAGTGGTGTATCCACTTCCATCTCGTCTTGAGTCCATAGGACCAGATGGGGGGGCTTGTTAGTCTCTAGGATTTGTCCTATGGAATGCCCCACGAAGTCACCGGGCGCACTTTGGGGACAGCTCGGTAACTCCCTGGGCTAAGGAGGCCCGGGTCCTTGGTCCTACGTGTCCAGGACTAATGGGAGTAGATCCTCTGGCATTAACAAATTAATATTTCGGGACCGTAGCCTGGGACCTTTGGACCTCGGCTGCTGGGTTCGTCGCTGTCCCGCTGTGGGGGAGCATGTCCGTTGTCCCGGCCTGTCGGGGGAAGTCTATCCAAGTAAACTGTAGGCACTCTGCCCTCTTTAGTGTCGTGACTCCTTAGGTCGGTCACCCCCTGTCTCCTTCGCCTCATCCTTCCTCCCGGGGATACCTCCACCTGGGCCACAGGAAAAATGGGCCCAGCATGGTAGCCTACGTACCAAATCCCCACCGTAATGAAATCTGAATCCAATCCAATCCAATCCCTCGAGAATTAAAGGAATTTAATCTTTTTTCACTTTCTGGATATTCTTAGACATAAAAGACCAACATAAGTTATCGAGGAACCCAAATAGTTAGTCACAAAAATCAAAATGAAGTGTTAAACTGCCTACCGCACATTTATGTAGCTATGTTTAAACTAAAACCTATATAAGTGTAGAGTCTTGGTTACCAAAACAATCACCAAGTTGTAGTCTAAGGAGAAAAAGTCAAATTCTGGATGTACAATAACATCACCAGCTGGATGAAGAGAACCGCCAGCTTCTCTTAAGCTACTACCAGCACGTAAACTGACTTCCCGACAATCTGGAAATTAAACTTCAGTTTAGATCTCCACCTTCATTTTATTTAAAAACAAATGAAACAATGGGTTCAGCTAGCTTTCTAATTTATGTGAACTGTAGCAAGCGGAATCCAATATTTAAAAAATCGAATTAAAAAGTCTAATTCAGGATATTTGTTTTATTATTGTATTATGTTCATTTGGGCACATAGATTAAGTAACACAAAAAATATTAATGTACTTAGATCTACACAGAGGAGAGCTTTGCTTCGGAGGACCGGTGCAGCTTCTGCTACAGGAACATTATCGTTATCGTGACTCTGGCTATCTGGCCGATAGAGGTACTAATTCTTATGAGAGCGAAGAAGAAATATTTAAGAAGAGTAGAAGATATTTTCGGAGAATGCTGTAGGACCTAAACAGAAGAACGACGGTGTCTAATACAACGATATCAACAACAATGGAATGATATGACAATTAGTAGCCGAACCTACCATTTATTCCCCAAAATAAAAGAAAGGTTGAATCATAAAAGGATACTACCCAGTAAGGGTGGAATATTATATATAACAGGACACGGCCCTTTCAAAGTATATTTCAAGAAGATAGGAAAGATACCAAACGACATTTGTGATGAATGTCAAGTGCAAGACCCACCAGAACATGCCACCTTTGAATGCATCAAATATGACGCAATTTTACAAGAATATAGAAAGCTATTAGCCGGGAAACAAGTATACTATATCATTAGAAACGAACATGATTTTAAAATCCTAGAGAAAATGGTCCTCACAGTTTCTGACATAATAATGGAACAGTACAAGACCAATAGACGTCAGAATCTGGAAGGGAGAGTGCGTCAACATAGTCCCAATGGAGAAGAGCTCGCAACTACAAGATCCAGTAGATTATGACGAAATCGAGAAGCAGAAGCAGATAGGACACAGAAGTAATTCAGGAAGACGATCAGGATACAGACGCAGTTGTGGAAAGAGATTTGGATACAAATGCAGTCCAGGAAACAGATCCAGATCCAGATGCAGTTCAGGAAGTCATTCAGGATACAGACGCAGCCCAGGAAGCAGACCCGGATACAGATGCAGCTCAGGAAGTCGTACAGGATACTTTCAGAGGAATCAACCAAAGAAGACAATTTTGGATCTCCACAGGCAGAATAGAGGTAATTAGAAGGAGGTACAGGATTCAGGATCAGGAACTGGACGTCGATATAGAAGAGACAGGCTAATCGGACTAACATCCTAATGATTCTCCTAGACGTTCTCGGGCTTCGAGCCAGGTAAGTAGATGTTGCGACATCGACGTTTCGGGACCGTGCATCTCTCCCATCATCAGGATGTTGAATGACTTAGGCAGACCAGCAGAACCAGCAGACCAGCAGAAGAGTCGAGTCGTCCAGGTTTACCTGGACGGAGTGTTTGCTGCCCAGCACCTAGCCGCTTTTTGCGGCTTTATCTGGGCAGTATAGAAGAGTCGTTTTTGACTCAGACGGTTGTCTTAGGCAGTGGTATGTCTAGCCTTATGCGCGCTGTCGCCCCGTGAGGGGTTGTGTGCCCAGTGCTGGCTGCACCCTTCCACCTGCCTGGGAGGCATCTGAGCACAGTCTGCTTAACAGGCTAGAGGAAAAGGAACAGTGTTTAGGTATTGGACTTACCAAGCTCGTTTCTGGGCTTGGGGGGTTGAAGTCAGGGGAATGTGACGCTGTTCAGTTCTGGTTACCCAAAACATCTTTGGGCGACTGTTACCTCGGTCGGCGGCGAGGAGCCCTGTTGGGATGGGACTCCAGCTTATCGTAGATGGTACGGGATCTCCACCACGTCCACGATGTACGGGACTCCGGAGTAGGTGTGGAGGATGTGGGACGGGAATCTACGCCCGGTATCGTGGATCATGCGCATTGCGGTGGGGCGACCCATATATATATATATATATATACTGGTCGCCAAGGAAAATGACGCGGACCAATCAGCTAGCCGGCTCCCGATGGTGTAATGTGACGGACTTCTCAGAAGACACTTCTGCCCTAGTCGCTACTCAGTAAGCCAAATCTGTGTTTCCTGAGTCTCTCTTTTTAGATTTTTAATGCAGGATTCCATGCTGCACTAAATTGTAGCCCAGCATCTCGGTTAAGAGTGACTCTCTCTGAAGAGATAGCCAACGCCTTCTTAATTCTGCGCTCCAAGTAGCCAATGCATTTTGCCAAAATAGTGGTGTGACGGAAGCTAGCCCTATGGTCTTGCTGGAAGCAATGTTCCGCCAGCCCAGACCTTTCAGGTTGCAACAGTCTGATGCTTCTATCGTGTTCTTTAATCCTTGTAGTTATGGTCCTGCCAGTTTCTCCGATGTACGGCACTCCACATTCACATGGAATGCGGTACACCCGCGGAGCGTTTAGTCGTAATTGGTATTTGACCGGTCTCATCAAGTGTCTGATTTTTGTAGGCGGTTTATGAATAGTTTTTATGGAAAAATCGGCAGAATACTGGCAAGACACACCATTATTATTTGCTATTTGTAAATTCATATCAAGTAATTAAATAAATTAAATAAATCTTTAAATAATTGTGTCCAGGTTTAGGATCTAGATGCCTGGACAACAGAATAGCAGATGTTATTTTTCCATTTTTCTGTATATATATATATATATATATATATATATATATATATATATATATATATATATATATATATATATATTTTACTTTTTATTTTTATTATTACTCCTTGGAGAAGAGCTAGAAAGCTTTTTATATGAAATGGCAACAACAATGTTAATTATTCACATGCACATTTAACGTACGGGGATCGGTTGATAGGTCCCTGGCATTAAAATGAAGAACGAAAAATTAAAACTTCTTTTGTTTTTATTTCTCAACAATCTCCAGAAGGGCTTCTAAATTTGTGTTTTGTGTTCTGATTTAATGAAAGCATCTCTTTAGTAGATTTATCAAGGTCCACAATATAGCTGTTTACCGCATCAAACGACCTCGCTTTGCTGTGAACTCTCCACCCTCCCAGATACTTTTTTTCTTTTTCTTTTGTTCTGGATAGGTGAACTTGTGAAAAGGTTGGATTTTCAGGCAGTTCTACACTTAATTCGCACAATTTTCTCATTGCAACAACTGACCGATGGCCAGAGAATTGTCATGTGGAAACAAGGTTTTTTTTTTTCTTTTCCAAGTGGAGTCTTTTTATTTTCACCTCATCACTCAAACGTTGTAGTAAGCTTGCGTCACAGCCATCAGTGATACATTTACCGTTTTCCAACTAATCAATATAAAAATTCCCTGTGCATCCCAGAAAACTCTCACCATAAACTTGTTGACTTTACCTTATTTGGAAATTCACTGTTTTAACTGTGATTTTCAGACATTGGAGCCCGTACACCTTTAAAGTGATATGAAGTTGACGAATCTCGCAGTATATAACTACTGATGTCAGTCCCGGGGACAACACGCAGGGATAATCTGGTTCACAACACGTACCTTTAGTTTCATTACAACTACTGCTCGCCACGCAGGTAGATCTGTCTTCCAGAGGGTGCAAGTTGTTTGATATATTGTGTTAATAACATTACTGCCACAACAATTATTGTATTATCTCCATTTTATAAATCAAAAGTTTTGGGTATTATCAACAACCACTAAACAGCTTGAAGAATATATTGTCACCCGAACTTCGGAATTCCCGATAGAACCGGCCGGCAGTAGGACCAGACGGGAGACATTGAGACCACGCCTACCCATTTATCTCGTCTCACTAACTGAGGGGATAATTAGAAGAGCGGCACGAGCCCTGTACCCTCTCTTTCACCTCCCACCAGACGTCTGGAAATATCGGGATAATAGTGCGCGCCATGAACCTTCCAGAAACGGCGGTCTTCCCTATATAAGACCTGCAGTGGACGAGTCAGTCAGTTCTTGGCGAGCAGCCGTGAGGAGCGCCGAGTGAGTGAACGGACCGAAGACTATGTACGTGCATCAGAGGAGTTGTACGTAACTGTGAGGTAGAGTGGACCTGCGGCAGACGAACGGACGAATTGTAATTGTGTGCGCTACGTAATTCTGTGTAATAGGTAAGTTTTCCAACTGTAATTCGGTGGAAATAAAGAACATTTTGAGTTGTGCAATTGGACTTTTAATTTCACGAACCCACAAAGTCACAATACTTTCGAGGTGTCTAAAAGCAGTCGAGGAGGTGTCTGCAAAAATTAACAATAAAGAGAATGTACCATTTACCAAACGAACAAAAAGTAAATTGTCCAGTATTCAACACAAAAATACTAGATTTTCCATGCTGCGTAATACAAGAAATAAACTAAGTCTCGGACAAACATATGAAAATGATTTGTACTACTCATATACACCATTAACGTCATATGACATTGAAGGAACTTTCTCCCAATATTTTTATATTGTTTCTGTGAGAGGCGCAGAAAGTTCACATTCGACAATTTACGAATCTACATGGTTGTTCACTGTAATTCCCGCAACGAAAGCAATGAGGAGGATGGCATGTTGTAACGTAGCTTACACTTTATATTCGTACCGGACTGTACACACACAGCACTTCGGTTTACTTGTTGACATCGGACGTCTGTTGATGTCGCACTTGAACCTGTATGGTACCTGTGCACGTACAGATGTATCTTTTATCTTGAAAATTGCAGAGCGATGCGCAGTGGTATCTGGACGAGTCTACCTCAGAACGGTTGCAACTGGAGGGGAGGGCAGGTCAGTTGTGCACTAGCTGCGAGCAAATAAACACGTGCAGAGCTACTCGGTAACACTACAGCTTGTTTCAAAATGTGTGTGTCTCCTGTTTCCAAGAGAGCATATATAAATGATGCCTCCTACCAGCACATTAGGAAATAAAGTGCTACATTTAAAAACAAGAGAATACCTAATATCCATAGATTTATAAAAAAGGAACAATGCCCTGGTTCAGCTATAAAAATCTGGGGAAGGGTATCTGAGGCAACAGTTGTGTCTTAAAGCAGTTTAAGTGAGTTATTAAGGAAAGAGAAGCCATTGGTGCTAGTGCAACAACGTCCTTCTCTATGCCCAGTAAACAAAGATTAGGAACATGTCCAAATCTAATTTGGATGTTTTAATTCAGAAATAGGCGAACTGTGAATAAATTTTAAAACACAGAAAAACAAAGACCAACTTTGAAGAAAGTGCTTATTTAGCTTAAAATTCTACTGACTTCCAAGGCAGTGTCTGAACATAGAAGAGTTATTTTGAATCTAGGATTATTTGAAAAAAAAAATACACTAAGCGTGACAGACAAATTTTACTCGAACATTGCACCATACGTGCAAAAAGGCTTAAGTATTTACCAATCATTCGGAGATATAGAAGTGACGTTTATATAGTTTATATGGATGAAACTTGTATAAATACAGCACATATTGGACCATATGCCTGGAGTGAAATACGTTACAGGGACTATGCAGCGATATTGAAAGGCCGACAGTTGTTTATCATGCCTGCTGGAGGAGAACAGGTTTTGTTCCAAATGCCTATGTACTATTTAAGATCCAACGAAAGCGTGGAGAGTTATACCATAGTAAGAGTTACAACTTAGTTTATAACAGCTGCAAAACTGGCTTCAAGAATGAAATTTGCTTTTGGACACCTTATGCACCGCCCTCCCCTCTCGTAATCTTATACGCGTGGGACGCATTGTGGCGATAGGTGCACTATCCCCACCACATTTGCTACTAATCCTTAACGCGCAGGATTCCTGTCAGGATAACATAATACATCTGTGCATTGATTGCTAATGTGTACGACATCCGGTATCTGTTTTTTTTTAATTTACCTCCTACAACGTTAAGTCATATCGGGCGAGGTATACAATGGGTGAAATGATGCTCAAATGAGCCCGAGATTCATAGAGCTTAGAGTTACCGGACATTCGTCTTTCAAGATAAGGGAAAACCCTGGAAAAGCCTTATACAGGTAACTCACCCTGACCGAGATTCGAACTCGGGACCTCTTGAACGTGAGGCAGACATATTACCATCTACGCTACCGAAGCGGGCTCCGATGTCTGGTGATTTGCTTTCTGGGGTGTAGTGATGTATCCAAGTTTCATCCAGGCTAACAAGTCATCTCAAAAATTTACTATTATTTTGAACCTAGGGCTCCCAATTCATAACAGAAATAATTTTCCTTTGCAGTTTTTGATGAGGTGTCAACATACGCGGCACCCATCCAGCACAGACCCCGTGAAAGCCCAATGAACTTTACGTAATTTTGATATGATTACAGCCTCTGCTATCTCAAACAACTTTAACCTACGGTCTTCCAGTACTAAACGATGAATTTTTTCAGTAATCTCTTGATTTGTGACTTTCACAGGGCCTCCAGTGCGAGGCCCATCACTAGTGCTTGTATGTTCCAATTTAAACTCTGCAACGTACCCTTTTATCACCGTATATTGAGGGACAGAGTCTTTCAATGTACCGTTCATACCCTCTTTGCTTTCTCTACTGTCAAACCTTTCAAATGGAAGTATTAAATTTAGTCACTGCGCCTTTCGCCAAAACCTCTATTTTCATGAAACTTCGACATTTATCTTGTTTAAAATGCTGTGACTCAAAATCTCTAACTATAGATAAAAGCTAGTCTAGAGTTATACTATATGCTGCTACTCGTCAAACTGCACCAGTAGCGCACTCTCTATGTGAGCCCCCGGACTTATCTGCCGATCCACATTTTTTGCATCTTTAAGTTAGATTTTGAGGTAATAACCATGTCGCAGTTCCGTATTATCTGACAAAGTTTCCTGCAATTCGTCTGTATGACATACAGTCGATATGGTGAATGATTTCAAAGCTGATCTAATTGATGGTCAGATGTTTAAGCAACAAAGTTAGTAGCTCTGTTTCAATAAAGGCATTTGTTACAATTCAATATTTCATTATGATCAAATAATGTGAATGAGTAAAACCTAACAGAACCAGTTAGTGTATATATTAAGCAAAGTAAAATTTAGGAATACCTTAAGGAACGTTATTTCCGGAGATGTTCAATATGTAAATATAGAACGGTAGTATAAAACTGTACCTTTTTATACTATGTTTAGCATCTTGTTTTACAATAAATATATCTTTACACCAACTAGTGTTACTTGCGCCGGGCTTATGCTACGCCTTTAGTGTATACAACCACAATGACATCTTTAGCGACAGTTGACGATGACCAGGTAATTCTTGCTGCATGCGCTAGATTTCGCCAGCGCCTAGTAATCCACTGGCGCCACTAGCGCACACCGAAACGCTACACCACCGCCTTCCAGGAGTCTTAGCAGGACATTGACGAGTCAAAGAACTGACCCCAGGCCGATTGACTCTGAATGTGCTACTAAGAGTTTCGGAGAGGCAACTCGACGATGTGCCAAGGAAACCACCAGACCAAAGTGTAGTAAAAGTGTAGCTTAAAAAGTGAAAATAATCGACACGGACTTGAGCAGAACTAGGTGACACAATTATAGTTTATTACATAGACATTTTGGAGGGAAGTTCATGAAAGGGTTACTTAATGTGAAATTAATGTGATTCCATACAGTATAAATACATATACACTGTGTTCAATATTATCTGTGATTTTACGTTTCAAAATTTGACGTCATGAATAGCATTGTTAATGGATCGACTTTATCTACGATTCCCCTAACGGCTTCCGATCGTACTTGATGTGCTGACAGTAGCTTTGTGACCTCCCTCTACCGGCACGTAAATATAATATTTGAGAGGTGCGTCTGCACGCATAATATAAAGGCACGTAATTTCGCCTGGAACGTAGGTACGATAACTGGTTTAAAAAAAAGCTATGTAATGCAATGCAATGCACTGCAAAGCTGAGTTATCCAGCCTTACAAGTATACCATGAAGAATATACGAAATGATAGGTCAATGAACACTTATTTCATAATGGACATCTGTTTTTCTGTTATAGTAGACATATATGTATACTGTAAACCTGTCACATAAAATAGAAATATTTCAATTTGATCTCAAATCTTTTCTATCACTCACAGTTTCCTCACAATGTAACTTCATTACAAACCAGAAAATTAACAGAACATGTTTTAGGAGTGAAAAAATAAATTAGTGTTATAATATGCAGAAAGCTTTTATCCAAGTCTAAACAAGAAAATATCTCTAGTACATAGTCTTATGTGTCCATTTTCTTATATTTCCTTTCCCTCTTCCCCTTAAACACTGTCTGTATTGCAAGAAGGTATGCTTGAGGTCTCTCTGTCATAACATTATTTATTGCTTCTATATTGGGACTAGTCACTTTACAGCATCCAGTGTCTCTCTTTTTGCGTGTACCTGATCCTGTATCTTGGAAATGTTTGATTCATCTATTAGTTTTAAAAGACATAAGGATAGCAACAATAATAGACATTTTAATTAAGCGTGAGAATGACAAATAATTTATATCGTATACTTATAAAACGTAAGACGTTTATGTTACAAACAAAAGAAAGTCAATTTGACGTTACCTGGACACTTGACAACATTACGCTCCGAGGGACTTGTCTGAATGCTGGATAGTGTTGAATAAACTCCTCGATGCTGCAATTTAAATTATAATTATATATCGCACCAATTTTAATGCCGGTGCGAAAGTAGTTCAACCATGAAGACGCGGTGCTCTGTGATCATATCCAGGGAGAGCTGTTTGTGTTAGCTACCAGGACAACCACACTGAGAGCGCTGTAATATGCTTACTTTTCAGCAAACATTACCGCTTCTTCTCCGTAGATGTCACAATGATTTAAAGATAGACTCACGAGTCAATTATGAAGCCATTGTTGCACAATTGGAGGGCGGAAAATAACTAATAAAAATGAAAACCGTATATATTTTTAAATTTATATTTGCTGGGAGTAAATAAATAAAGTGAGAGGGTCGTTAATTTTTGTGCCTAAAATTATCTGCCATTCTTCCTTGCAACTCCCTAGATGACGCTTCCACTAAACATAGGGAAATTGAATAAAGCTACAAATTAACGTCTCATTCTTCAACTTAATCAGAAAGAACTTGTAAAAGTTCAGTTTTGTTGAACTGTAACTAAACAAAAGTTACTGGAATTTTTTTGTAAGTGCAGAACCGCATTATGTACGGCATATATATTATATAAGTATATATAAACTATAGGTGCCCTCATCTTTCTTCTACATACATTTTCAGTGATACATTAACATTTGAAACATTTCTTTCACACAATAACAAAATGACTTATTCACATCTAACGTACCCTTACTACCTGCTTGCCTTGAGGCCCGGTCTCAATACATAAAAGCCCTAGTTCTCCGTGTATTGGTGACTCTCCCCTCCTTTGTATCCCTCGTTCTAGTTTTCCAGCCCTTAATTGTTAGTTATCCTTCATCAATCTTAACCATTTGTCTCTAAATTTCTCCAGATATTCATATATATTTCTTACATTCTTTTCTCCTTTTGTGAGTAAAATTTTCTTTCTTATTAATATCTTCCCACTCTCCCTAAAACCGTCCCATTGCCACAATTGTTCTCTTCATATCTTTGTTTTGCAATAAAGTATACTATGCCAATCTGTATCCACTTCTCCACACATTGGACACTTCCCTGTACCCTTTTTATATCTAGTACCTTTCAAATTTCTAACTCCTGTCCTTGCCCAGGCAAATACTTCTCGCCCTGATATATTACACACATATATGTGCTTCCCCCTCCCCCACACTGTCTTTATATCCCTATATGTACATATAGTAGCAAATATATACTTTTTGGTTATACTAAGGTGCAATATTCTTAGAAACCTTGGTCATAAATATATCTGTTTACACCATATTTTTAAGGTGAAACTCATAAAGTATAACAACTCTGGGAGGAATTAGCTGCTCTTGTAGGACAAATTGAGAATTTAAGATTACGTGTAGATTGTCATTTGCTGAAATTTCTTAGGAATGGAGAATAGATCACCAAGAACGGAACTGCTGCAATTGTTTAAAAAAGGAACTTGAGATTTCATTTGTCTAACTGGAGAACCATAGGGTTATGTGTTAGTTACAGAAGCTACTATATTTAAAAATGCGTGTGTATTGTTATAATATATCTAAGGTTGTGATGGCCAAGTAATGTAGGAGAGTATAATGAAGAACTTACCCATCAATACAATGTGCAGCTTTGACAGCAAATGACTCCTGTACGATAGCTGCACCGCAAATGTCACTTCATTCGTACTCTAAATACAGCTGTAACATTTAAACAGAAAGTTAATTATTATAAATGATGTTAAACATTACGTTCAAGTGTTGTATGTGTATCATAAATCAGTAAATACTTAAAGAACTAATTCAGAGAGATTCATAATAACTGTTTAAGACATCTAGGGTAGCACAGGTGGCTAAGTAGATGTTTCTATTATGATTCTAGTCCGAGAAACGTAAAGCTTCCATGCCAAATAAGATTTGGAGATTGGATTCATTTTATATCTGCCACTGGACTCGAAAATTCGTTACCTATGTGTATTATAGGAGTGGGTTACTTGTGGCAAGTCTGATATCCATTTGCAGAGTGTACAAGTATGTTTGCAAGTACACGCGTTGCGCGTTGAATAATTTCTTCTACCTCAGAAAGTTGTGCAAGAGCATTGTAATCCGTCTCTGCTGGAGTGGGATAAACAGGAACCTTCTTTGGCCTCAGAGGATGAAAGAGTGTGTGATAATGTTCAGTGAGGTCTACCC
Organism: Mantis religiosa; assembly: GCA_030765055.1. Lineage (NCBI taxonomy): Eukaryota > Metazoa > Arthropoda > Insecta > Mantodea > Mantidae > Mantis > Mantis religiosa. The sequence continues at coordinate 205,206,871 of CM060949.1, read as the reverse complement.
GAAATTCCAAAGACCCCGGCCTCTGTTACCCGGAAGCGATGGAAAACTCCGGGGGTCTTTCCTACGCGCAATACCTCGAGTCTAAAATGCCCCCCTATCGACAACGTCAAGACGGGTGGAAGTAGATACGCCATATAGGCGCGTAAACCTCGCAGGGAGGACTACCGAATAACCTCGGTGGGGCCGCCTGGTGATCTAGCACTCCTTCTACTAGCTCTACATGCTAGTATGCGGGCCTTATTAGGCAACCCTCTACCTCCTCCGAGCGGCCGAATTCTGGCACGACGTACACGATCTCCCGCAGGTGTCGGGAACAGGCTGTCCCCTCGAGTCAAACCCAATCCGTACAACTCCAATTCAGAGAGGGGCTCGGATGTTCGGCCAGAGGTGCCTCTAGTAACGTCAGAGCTGCCACGAGTTTTACGGGTCCACAGCGCACGTACCACAACTGCTGAAGATGATAATTCCCCTCCCATTCGGGAAGACTGTGTGATAGCCAAGAACATGGATCGCGTCATTCTATGCACCTTATCCCGATACCTCAGTAGACTCTAAGGGGAGGGAATCCGTCTACTTCATTTGCCTTAGTGCCAAGGCTGCAAACCCTTAGCACTCGTAGTAATTCTGATAATGAAATTAAACATAATTCAAATTGATTAATTACACAATCTAAATAATAAATAAAATTTCAGCAATGAAAACCGTAACTTTAAGTTTAACCTGATTACTTTCTAGGTACACCTTCCGATACACCTACCTTATCAAGACATATCTTAATATCGATACTAGATCAACTTCGGGCCAAAATTCCAAGCCCCTCCCGCAGGGGAGTTGCTCGCATTGGGTGGCACTTGATGGGTCAGTATGTTCGTGACACCCGCGGGATATCGGATACCTCCGGCCAGGCTTCGGTAGCCCAGGGGTTAGAGGGTTGGCTAGAACTCCCGGTACTAACCTGCAGATCTAGTAGAAGGTTTGCTAGATCACCAGGCTTCGGCCAGCTGGAGGGGATAGAGTGTTGCATAGAAGTCCCTGTACTAGCCAACAGATCTAGTAGAAGGTATGCTAGATAACCAGACTTGGGCCGCCCGGAGGGGATAGAGGGTTGCCTAGAAGTCCCGGTACTAGACTGCAGATCTAGGATAAGGTGTGCTAGATCAAGAGGCTTCAGCCGCCCGGAGAGGGTAGAGGGTTGCCTAGAAGTCCCGGTACTAACCTGCAGAGCTAGTAGAAGGTATGCTAGATCACCAGGCTTCGGTCGCCCGGAGATGATAGAAGATAGCCTAGAAGTTCCGGTACTGCCCTGCAGAGTTAGTAGAAGGTGTGCTAGATCACCAGGCTTCGGCCGCCCGGAGGGAGTAGAGGGTTGACTAGAAGTTCCGGTACTAGCCTGCAGATCTAGTAGAAGGTGTGCTAGTTCACCAGGCTTCGGTCGTCCGGAGGGGGTAGAGATTTGCCTCATAAATCCCGGGTGCTAGCCTGCAGAGCTGGTAGAAGGTGTAATAGATCACCGGGCTTCGGCCGCCCGGAGGGAGTAGAGCGTTGCCTAGAAATCCCGGTACTATTCTTCAGATCTAGTGGAAGGTGTGCTAGCTCACCAGGCTTCGGCCGCCCGGAGGGAGCAGAGCTTTGCCTAGAAATCCCGGGTACTATTCTGCAGATCTAGTGGAAGGTGTGCTAGCTCACCAGGCTTCGGCCGCCCGGAGGGAGCAGAGCTTTGCCTAGAAATCCCGGGTACTATTCTGCAGATCTAGTGGAAGGTGTGCTAGCTCACCAGGCTTCGGCCGCCCGGAGGGAGCAGAGCGTTGCCTAGAAATCCCGGTACTATTCTTCAGATCTAGTGGAAGGTGTGCTAGCTCACCAGGCTTCGGCCGCCCGGAGGGAGCAGAGCTTTGCCTAGAAATCCCGGGTACTATTCTGCAGATCTAGTGGAAGGTGTGCTAGCTCACCAGGCTTCGGCCGCCCGGAGGGAGCAGAGCTTTGCCTAGAAATCCCGGTACTATTCTGCAGATCTAGTGGAAGGTGTGCTAGCTCACCAGGCTTCGGCCGCCCGGAGGGAGCAGAGCTTTGCCTAGAAATCCCGGGTACTATTCTGCAGATCTAGTGGAAGGTGTGCTAGCTCACCAGGCTTCGGCCGCCCGGAGGGAGCAGAGCTTTGCCTAGAAATCCCGGTACTATTCTGCAGATCTAGTGGAAGGGGTGCTAGCTCACCAGGCTTCGGCCGCCCGGAGGGAGCAGAGCTTTGCCTAGAAATCCCGGGTACTATTCTGCAGATCTAGTGGAAGGGGTGCTAGATCACCAGGCTTCGGCCGCCCGGAGGGAGCAGAGCTTTGCCTAGAAATCCCGGTACTATTCTGCAGATCTAGTGGAAGGGGTGCTAGCTCACCAGGCTTCGGCCGCCCGGAGGGAGTAGAGCGTTGCCTAGAAATCCCGGTACTATTCTGCAGATCTAGTGGAAGGTGTGCTAGCTCACCAGGCTTCGGCCGCCCGGAGGGAGCAGAGCTTTGCCTAGAAATCCCGGGTACTATTCTGCAGATCTAGTGGAAGGTGTGCTAGCTCACTAGGCTTCGGCCGCCCGGAGGGAGCAGAGCGTTGCCTAGAAGTCCCGGTACTATTCTTCAGATCTAGTGGAAGGGGTGCTAGATCACCATTCGGCCCCACCGAGGTTTTACGGTAGTCTTTGCTCCGGGGTTGAGGTGCGTAAGTGGCGTATCTATTTCCACCCGCCTTTTCTTGACGTTGTGGTCGATGGGGGTTTAGACTCAAGGTTTTTCCATATTGAAAGGGCTCCGGAGTTTTCCATCGCACCCGGATTACTTTCTTTCTCAAATAAAGTCTTCTTCTTTTCACCTCATCACTCAAAATTTGCAGTTAGCTTACGTAGTAGTCATCAGGTACATTCTTACCGTTTTCCAAATAACCAATTAAAATAGTTCCTTGTGCATGCCTAAACTTGTTGACCTTCTCTTATTTGGAGTTGATTCACCTGGGGCAATCCACTGTTTTAACTGTGTTTACCTTCTGGAGTGCCGTGATGTGTCCAGGTATCATCCAAGGTAACACGCTGCCTCAAAAATTCACTGGAACTTTGATGGTATGGCCTTCAATTCATAACAGGAACAGTATTTCTCTGCAACTATTGATCAGCTGTCACCAAATGCGGCACCCATACACTACACACCTTTTGGGAGCACAAAATATTACTTAAAATGCAGCTGCATATTTGTTTGATATGCTTATAGCCTCTGATATTTCAAGCAACTTTAACCCACGGTATTCCAGTACAAAACGTTAACCTTTTTCAGTAATCTCTGGAGTTGTGACTTCCATAGTGCCTCCAGAGCGTGGCTCATCACCAGTGCTTGCATGTTCCATTTAAAACTCTGCCACCCATCTTTTAATCACTATATATGAATGGGCAGAGTCTTTAAATGTGCTGTTCATACCTTCCATGCTTTCGTCATACGTTAAGGCTTTAAAATGGAAGTATTTTACCAAACCCACTATTTTCGTGAAACTTCTACATTTGACTTGTTTAAAATGCTGAGATTCAAAAGCCCTAACTATGGATAAAAGGTAGTCCAGAGTTCAACTATATGCTGCTATACGTCAAACTGGCCCAGTAGCGTATTCTATATGTGATATGCGGGTCTTACCTGCCGATCGTCATTTATTGCATCTTTTGGTTAGATTTTGAGGGAACGACCATGTCGCACTTCTGTATAATCAGACAAAGTTTTCAGCAAGTCGTCTGCAAGAGATATAGTTGATACGAACAATGATTGCAAAGCTTATCTAATTGATTGTCACAGATTTAAGTAACAAAACTAGTAATTGGATTGTTCCCAAAAAGGCAGTTTTTACAATTAAGTATTTCATTATGATCAAATAATGTGAATGAGTAAAAACTTAACAGAACCAGTTGGTGTATAGATTAAGAAAAGGAAACTTTAGAAATACCTTAAGGAAGTTTACTTCCGGAGATGTTCAACTTGTTAATATAGAACGGTAGTATAAAACTGTACCTTTTTATTCTATGTTTGGCATCCTGTTTTACCATAAATATGTCTTTATAAGAACTGGTGTTCCTTGCGCCGGGCTTATGATGCGCCTTTAAAGTATGCTACCACACTGCCTTCTTTATCGAAAGTAGCCGACGACCAGCTAATTCTTGCTGAAGGCGTTAGAGGTCACCAGCGCACAGTAATCCAATGCCGCCACTAGCGTACACCGATACGCTGCACCACCGCCTCCCAGGAGTCTTTGCGGGACACCGTCGGGTGAAAGGGCTGACCCCAGGCCGAAGGACTGTGAGTATGCAGCTACGAGTCTAGGAGAAGGAACTCCACGAAGTGACAAGGAAACCAACAGAGCGGAGGGTAGTAAAAGTGTAATTTAAAAAGTGAATGTGATCTGCACGGACTTGAGCAGAACTAGGTGACACAATTATAGATTTTAACAAAAACATTTGATTTTACCGCCCAAAACTTGATGTCATCAATAGCATCGGCGATAGTGCGAGTTTTGTCTACAATTCCCCTAGCAGCTTTCGATCGTATTTGATGTGCTGACAGCAGCTATGTGGTCTCCCTCTATCGGCAGGTAAATTTACCATATGAGAGGTGGGTCTGCATAATTACGTCTGGTGCGTAGACACGATAACTGTCCTTAAAAAAGCTATATCCTGCAATGCAATGGACTCTAAGGCTAATTATGCAGCTATTAGAGTATACCATCATGAATATACGAAATAATAAGTCAATGAACATTTATTTAACGATGAACAACTGTGTTCCTGTTATAACAGACGTATATTCATATTGTAAACCTGTCACATAAAATAGAAATATTTCAATTTGATCTCAATTCTTTTCTATTACCCACAATTACCTCACAATGCAATTTCATTACAAACCAGAAAATAAGTAGAACATTTTCTAAGAATGATAAATACATTAGTGTTACAAGGTGTACAAAGCTTTTATCCAAGGGTACAAAAGAAAATATCTCTAGTACATAGTCTTAAGTGTCGAATTTCCTTATATTTCCTTTCCCTCTTCCCCTTAAACATTGTCTGTATTGCGACAAGGTATGCTTGAGGAATTTGTGTCATAACATTATTTATTGCTCCTAGATTGAGACCAGACACCTTATAGCGGTTAGTGTCTCTGTTTTTGCGAGTAACTAATCCCGTATCTTCCACATGTTTGATAAATGAAATGAAATGTGTAATGTTTAACGCCCGCTTTTACTACATACGGCACCGCAGGCGGTGACACTGATGGTACATGAGATGAAGATGGAGCACCGGTGGAATTAGATGGCGGGGAAACCGAAGATCCCAGAGAAAACCCACCCCAGCGCCGTGTGAAAGACAAGCTGTCTAACCACTGAGCCACGGCGCGGCTAACATGTGTGATGCACCTATGGGTTTTAAAAGACATAAGAATACCATTTTAATTAAGCAAGAGCATGCCAATTTATATCGTACACTGATAAAACGTAAGAGGTTTATGTTACAAACAAAAGAATGTCAATTTGACGTTACCTGGGCGCTTGAGAACATTACACTCTGAGGGACTTGTCTGAATGTTGGATAGCTTTGTATAAAATCCAATATGCAGCGTTTTAAATTATATTTATATGTCGTACCAATTTTAATGTCGACACTAAGGTAGCATTCAAACATGCAGACACAGTGCTATGTGTTCATATTCAGGGGAAGCTGGCTGTATTAGTTATCGCAGCAACCACACTCACAGCGCCGTACTTAGCTTACTGTCCCGCAAACATTAGTGCTTGTTCTCCGTAGAAGGCACTATGATTTCAAGATAGACTGAGTAGTGAACTATGACGTCATTGGTGCTCAATCGGAGGGCTGGAAATAACGAATAAAAATGAAAACAGTATATATTTTAAAATTCATATTTTCTGGGAGTAAATAAGTCAAGTGGGTTGGTCGTTAAATTTGAGCTTAAAATTATTTGTCATTTTTTCCTTGCAAATCCGTAGATCACGCTGCCACTAAACAAAGGGAAGTTGAATAAGCCTACAAATTAGTCGCTCATTCTTCAACTTAATCAGAAAGAACTTGTAAAACTTCAGTTTTGTTGTACTGTATTTAAACAAAAGGTACTGGAATTTTTGTAAGTGCAGAGTCGCATTATATATGGCATATATATGTATATATAAAATATAGGTGCCCTCATCTTACTTCTACATACATTTTCAGTGGGTCATTGACATTTGTAACATTTCTTTCACACAAAGCAAAATGTTTTATTCACATTTAACATACCCTTTCTACCTGCTTGCCCCAAGTCTCGGTCTCAATACACCTAACCCTGGTTTTCCGTGTATCGATGGCCCTCCTCTCCCTTGTATCCCTCGTTCTAGTTTTCTAACGCTTAATTGTTATTTATTCTTCATCAATCTTAACCATTTCTCTCTAACTTCCCCAGATATTCACCTATATTTCTTATATTCTTTTCTCCTTTTATGAGTAAAATTGTCTTTATTATTAACACCTTCCCGTCTCACTAAAATCGTCCCATTGCCAAAATTTTTCTCTTCATATCTATGTCTGTTTGCAATAAAGTATAAAATACCAACCTGTATTCTTTTCTCCACATATTGGACATCTCCCTGTATCCTTTTCATATCTAATACCTTTCAAACTTCTAACTCCTCTCCTTGCCCAGGAAAGTCCTTCTCGCCCTGACATATTACACACATATATGTACTTCTCCCTCCCCCACACCGCCTGTATTTCCCTATATGTACATATAGTAACAAATATATACTTTTTGGTTGTACTCAGGTGCAATATTCTTAGAAACCTTGGTCATAAATATATCTGTATACATCATATTAATAAAGTGAAATTCATAAATAAAGTATAATAACTTCGGAAAGCAATTAGCTGCTCTTGTAGAAAAAATTGAGAATTTAAGATTACATGTGGATTGTCATTTGCAGTAATTTCTTAGGAATTGAGAATAGATCACCAAGAACGGAACTGCTGCAATTGTTTAAAAAAGGAACTTGAGATTTCATTTGTCTAACTGGAGAACCATAGGGTTATGTGTTAGTTACAGAAGCTACTATATTTAAAAATGCGTGTGTATTGTTATAATGTATCTAAGGTTGTGATGGCCAAGTAATGTAGGAGAGTATAATGAAGAACTTACCCATCAATACAATGTGCAGCTTTGACCGCAAATGACTCCTGTACGATAGCTGCACCGCAAATGTCACTTCATTCGTACTCTAAACACAGCTGTAACATTTAAACAGAAAGTTAATTATTATAAATAATGTTAAACATTACGTTCAAATGTTGCACATGTGTCATAAATTAGTAAATAATTAAACCACTAATTCAGAGAGATTCATGATTACCTTTTAAGGCAGCTAGGGTAGCACAGGTGGCTAAGTAGATGTTTCTATTAAGATGCTAGTCCGAGAAACGTAAAGCTTCCATGCAAAATATGTTTTGGAGACTGGAGTCATTTTATATCTGCCACTAGACTAGAAAAACCGTTACCGATATGTATTGTAGGAGTGGGTTACTTGTGGCTAGTCTGATATCCATTGCACAGTGTTTAAGCATGTTTGCAAATACACATTTTGCGCGTTGAATAATTTCTTCACCCTCAGAAATCTGTGCAAGAGCATTGCAATCCGTCTCTGCTGGAGTAGGATAAACAGGAATCTTCTTTGGCCTCAGAGGATGAAAGACTGTGTGATAATGTTCAGTGAGTTCTACCCGAAATTCCAAAGAACCCGGACTCTGTTACCCGGGAGCATGGAAAACTCCGGGGGTCTTTCCTTCGGGGAATACCTCGAGTCTAAATAGCCCCCCACACTCTATCGACAACTTCAAAACGGGTGGAAGTAGATACACCAATTATGCGCGTCAACCCCAAAGGGAGGACTACCGAATAACCTTGGTGGGGCCGGCTGGTGATATAGCACACCTTCTACTAGCTCTACGCGGGACATATTAGGCAACCCTCTACCTCCTCCGGGCGGCCGAAGTCTGGCACGAGGTACACGATCTACCGCAGGTGTCGGGAACACGCTGTCCCCTCCAGTCAAACCCAATCCGTACAACTCCAATTCAGAGAGGGACTCGAATGTTCGGCCAGAGGTGCCTCTAGTAACGTCAGAGGTGCCACGAGTGTTAGGGGTCCGCAGCGCACGTACCACAGCTGCTGAAGATGATGGATATCTCCCCTTCGGGAAGACTGTGTGATAGTCAAGAATATGGATCGCGTCATTTTATGCACCTTTTCTCGATGCCTCAGTAGTCTCTAAGGGGAGGGAATCCTACTTCAGTTGCTTTAGTGCCAGCGCTGCGAACCCTTAGCACTCGTAGTAACTCTGATAATGAAATTAAACATAATTCAAATTGATTAATTACACAATCTAAATAATAAATAGAATTTCAGCAATGAAAACCTTAACTTTAAGTTTAACCTGATTACTTTCTAGGTACACCTTCAGATACACCTACCTTATCAAGTAATATCTCATCTTAATAACCTTCCGAGAACAACCTCGGGGTGAATTGCCGAGCCCGTCCCGTAGGGGAGTTGTACGGATTGGGTTGCACTCGAGGGGTCAGTATGTTCCTGACACCCGCGGGAAACCGGATCCTCCGGCCAGGCTTCGGCCAACCGAAGTGGGCAGAGGGTTGCCTAAAACGTCCCGGTACTAGTCTGCAGAGCTAGTAGAATGTGAGCTAGATCACCAGGCTACGACCGGCCGGAGGGGGTAGAGGCTTGCCTAGAAGTCCCGGGTACTAGCCTGCAGAGCTAGTAGAAGGTGTGCTAGATCACCAGGCTTCGGTCGCCCGGACGGGTAGAGGGTTGCCTAAATAGTCACGGTACTAGCCTGCAGAGGTAGTAGAGTGTGTGCTAGAACACCAGGCTCCGGTCTCCCGGAGAGGGTAGAGGGTTGCCTAGAGGTCCCAGCACTAGCCTGCAGAGCTAGTAAAAGGTGTGCTAGATCACCAGGCTTCGGCCGCCCGGAGAGTGTAGAGGGTTGCCTAGAGTCCCGGTACTAGCCTGCCGAGCTAGTAGAAGTTGTGCTAGATCACCCGGCTTCGGTCCCCCGGAGAGGTTAGATGGTTGCCTATAAATCCCGGTACTAGCCTGCAGATCTAGTAGAATGTGTGCTAGCTCACCAGGCTTCGGTCGTCCGGAGGGGGTAGAGGGTTGCCTAGAAATCCCGGTACTATTCTGCAGATCTAGTAGAAGGTGTGCTAGATCACCAGTCGGCCCCACCAAGGTTTTACGGTAGTCTTCGCTCCGGGGTTGAGGTGCGTAATTGGCGTATCTAATTCCACCCGTCTTGTCTTGATGTTGTTGGCAAGGGGCGGTTTGGACTCAAGGTTTTACCATATGGAAAGAACTCCGGAGTTTTCCACCTCACCAGGATTATTTTCTTTCTGAAATAAAGTCTACTTCTTTACAACTCATCACTCAAAATTTGCAGTTTGCTTGCGTAGTAGTCATCAGTTATACTCCTACCGTTTTCCAAATAACCAATAAAAATAATTCCTTGTGCATGCCAGAAAGCACTCGCCATAAACTGTTGACCTTCCCTTATTTGGAGTTGATTCACTTGGCGCAATCCACTGTTTTAACTGTGAATTACTTTCTGGAGTGTTGCGATGTGTCCAAGTATCATCCATGGTAACCCGCTACCTCAAAAATTCACTGGAACTTTGATGGCAAGGCCTCCAGTTCATAACAGGAACAGTATTTCTTTGCAACTATTGATCAGGTGTCACCAAACGTGGCGCCCATACAGTACACACCTCATGGGAGCACAAAATATTACTTATAAATTTACCTGCACGTTCCCATAACTTGCTTGCAGCCTCTGCTATTTCAAACAGCTTTAATCTGTGGTCTTTCCGTACTAAAAGATAATTTTTTTCAGTAATGTCTGGAGTTGGAACTTCCACAGGGCCTCCAGAACGAGGCTCATCACTAGTGCTTGCATGTTTTATTTTATGCTCTGAAACCCACATTTTTATAATTGTATATAAAGGGACAGAATCTTTCAATGTGATGTTCATAACTTCCTTGCTTTCTTTATATTTTAAGGATCTCAAATGAAAGTATTAAGTTTAGCCACTGCTCATTTTTCCCAAACCTTCATTTTCATGAAACATCTACATTTGACTTGTTTAAAATGCTGAGATTCAAAAGCCCAAACTATGGATAAAGGCTAGTCTAGAGTTCAACTATATGCTGCTATACGTCAAACTGGCCCAGTAGCGCATTCTCTATGTGAAATGCGGGTCTCACCTGCCGATCGTCATTTATTGCATCTTTAGTTTAGATTTTGAGGGAACGACAATACCGCAGTTCTGTATAATCTGACAAAGTTTCCAGCAAGTCGTCTGCAGGAGATATAGGTGATACGGTCAATGATTTCAAATCTGATTTAATTGATAGTCACGTGTTTAATCAACAAAATAAGTAGTTATATTGTTTCCATATGTGCATTTGTTACAACTCAATATTTCATTATGAACAAATAATGTGAATGAGTAAAAGCCTAACAGAACCGGTTAGTGTATATATTAAGCAAGGGAAAATTTAGGAATACCTTCAGGAACGTTATTTCGGGAGATGTTCAGCTTGTAAATATAGAACGGTGCTATAAACCTGTACCTTTTTATACTATGTTTAGCATCTTGTTTTACAATAAATATGTCTTTATACCAACTAGTGTTTCTTGCGCCGGGCTTATGCTGCGCCTTTAGGGTATGCTACCACAATGCTTTCTGTATCGAAAATAGTCCACGGCCAGCTAATTCTTGCTGAAGGCGTTAGATGTCACCAGCTCACAGTAGTCCAATGGCGCCACTAGCGCACACCGATACGTTGCCCCGAGCATCCCAGGAGTCTTTGCGGGACATCGTCGGGTCAAAGGGCTGACCCCAGGTCAAAGGACTGTGAGTATGGTGCTACGAGTCTAGGAGAAGGAACTCCACGATGTGGCAAGGAAACCAACAGATCGGAGGATAGTAAAAGTGTAATTTAAAAAGTGAATGTGATCTGCACGGTCTTGAGCAGAACTAGGTGACACAATTATAGTTTATTACAAAAACATTATGGAGGGAAGTTCATGAAAGTGTGACTTAATGTGAAATTTATATGATGCCATACCGCTATAAATACATATTCATGACGTTCATTATTATCTGTGAATTTATCGCCCAAAACTTGATGTCATCATTAGCATCGGTGACAGTGCGAGTTTTGTCTACAATTCCCCTAGCAGCTTGCGATTGTATTTGATGTGCTGACAGCAGCTATGTGGTCTCCCTCTACCGGCAGGTAAATTTACCATATGAGAGTTGGGTCTGCATAATTACGTCTGGTGCGTAGACACGATAACTGTCCTTAAAAAAGCTATATCCTGCAATGCAATGGACTCTAAGGCTAATTATGCAGCTATTAGAGTATACCATCATGAATATACGAAATAATAAGTCAATGAACATTTATTTAACGATGAACAACTGTGTTCCTGTTATAACAGACGTATATTCATATTGTAAACCTGTCACATAAAATAGAAATATTTCAATTTGATCTCAATTCTTTTCTATTACCCACAATTACCTCACAATGCAATTTCATTACAAACCAGAAAATTAGTAGAACATGTTCTAAGAATGATAAATAAATTAGTGTTACAAGGTGTACAAAGCTTTTATCCAAGTGTACAAAAGAAAATATCTCTAGTACATAGTCTTAAGTGTCGAATTTCCTTATATTTCCTTTCCCTCTTCCCCTTAAACATTGTCTGTATTGCGACAAGGTATGCTTGAGGAATTTGTGTCTTAACATTATTTATTGCTCCTAGATTGAGACCAGACACCTTATAGCGGTTAGTGTCTCTGTTTTTGCGAGTAACTAATCCCGTATCTTCCACATGTTTGATAAATGAAATGAAATGTGTAATGTTTAACGCCCGCTTTTACTACATACGGCACCGCAGGCGGTGACACTGATGGTACATGAGATGAAGATGGAGCACCGGTGGAATTAGATGGCGGGGAAACCGAAGATCCCAGAGAAAACCCACCCCAGCGCCGTGTGAAAGACAAGCTGTCTAACCACTGAGCCACGGCGCGGCTAACATGTGTGATGCACCTATGGGTTTTAAAAGACATAAGAATACCATCATTAGTAGACATTTTAATTAAGCAAGAGCATGCCAATTAATATCGTACACTGATAAAACGTAAGAGGTTTATGTTACAAACAAAAGAATGTCAATTTGACGTTAGCTGGGCGCTTGAGAACATTACACTCTGATGGACTTGTCTGAATGTTGGATAGCTTTGTATAAAATCCAATATGCAGCGTTTTAAATTATATTTATATGTCGCACCAATTTTAATGTCGACACTAAGGTAGCATTCAAACATGCAGACACAGTGCTATGTGTTCGTATTCAGGGGAAGCTGGCTGTATTAGTTATCGCAGCAACCACACTCACAGCGCCGTACTTAGCTTACTGTCCCGCAAACATTAGTGCTTGTTCTCCGTAGAAGGCACTATGATTTCAAGATAGACTGAGTAGTGAACTATGACGTCATTGGTGCTCAATCGGAGGGCTGGAAATAACGAATAAAAATGAAAACAGTATATATTTTAAAATTCATATTTTCTGGGAGTAAATAAGTCAAGTGGGTTGGCCGTTAAATTTGAGCTTAAAATTATTTGTCATTCTTCCTTGCAAATCCGTAGATAACGCTGCCACTAAACAAAGGGAAATTGAATAAGCCTACAAATTAGTCGCTCATTCTTCAACTTAATCAGAAAGAACTTGTAAAACTTCAGTTTTGTTGTACTGTATTTAAACAAAAGGTACTGGAATTTTTGTAAGTGCAGAGTCGCATTATATATGGCATATATATGTATATATAAAATATAGGTGCCCTCATCTTACTTCTACATACATTTTCAGTGGGTCATTGACATTTGTAACATTTCTTTCACACAATAACAAAATGTTTTATTCACATTTAACATACCCTTTCTACCTGCTTGCCCCAAGTCTCGGTCTCAATACACCTAACCCTGGTTTTCCGTGTATTGATGGCCCTCCTCTCCCTTGTATCCCTCGTTCTAGTTTTCTAACGCTTAATTGTTATTTATTCTTCATCGATCTTAACCATTTCTCTCTCAATTTCTCCAGATATTCATCTATATTTCTTACATACTTTTCTCCTTTTATGAGTAAAATTTTCTTTTTTATTAATACCTTCCCCCTCTCCATAACACAGTCCCAGTACCAAATTTGTTCTCCTCATATCTTTGTTTGTTTGCAATTAAGTATACTATGTCAATCTGTATCCTCTTCTCCACACATTCGGCATGTCCCTGTATCCTTTTCATATCTAATACCTTTCAAATTTCTAACTCCTCTCCTTGCCCAGGCAAATCCTTCTCGTCCTGACTTATTACACACATCTACATACTTCTCCCTCCCCCACACTGTCTTTATATCCCTATGTGTACATATGGTAACAAACATATACTTTTTGGTTGTACTCAGGTGCAATATTCTTAGAAACCTTGGTCATAAATATATCTGTATACACCATATTTATAAAGTGAAATACATATATAAAAATAATAAATTCGGGAGCAATTAGCTGATCTTGTAGAAACAATTGAGAACTTAAGATTACGTGTAGATGGTCATTTGCATCCGTTTCTTAGGAATCACCAAGAACGTTACTGCTGCAATTGTTTAGGAAAAGGAGCTTGAGATTTCATTTGTCTGACTGGAGAACCATAGAACTATATGTTAGTTACAGAAGCTATTATATTTGAAAATTCGTGTGAATTGTTATAATGTATCTAAGGATGTGATGGCCATGTAATGTAGGAGTGTATAAGGAAGAACTTACATATAAATACAATGTGCAGGAGTGACCGCTAATGACTCCTGTACGATAGCTGCACCGCAGATGTGACTTCATTCGTACTCTAAATACAGCTGTAACATTTAGACAGAAAGTTAATTATTATAAATGATGTTAAACATTACGTTCAAGTATTGTATGTGTATCATAAATCAGTAAATACTTAAAGAACTAATTCAGAGAGATTCATAATAACTGTTTAAGACATCTAGCGTAGCACAGGTGGCTAAGTAGATGTTTCTATTATGATTCTAGTCCGAGGAACGTAAAGCTTCCATGCCAAATAAGATTTGGAGATTGGATTCATTTTATATCTGCCACTGGACTCGAAAATTCGTTACCTATGTGTATTATAGGAGTGGGTTACTTGTGGCAAGTCTGATATCCATTGCACAGTGTTTAAGCATGTTTGCAAATACACATTTTGCGCGTTGAATAATTTCTTCACCCTCAGAAATTTGTGCAAGAGCATTGCAATCCGTCTCTGCTGGAGTGGGATAAACAGGAATCTTCTTTGGCCTCAGAGGATGAAAGACTGTGTGATAATGTTCAGTGAGTTCTACCCGAAATTCCAAAGAACCCGGACTCTGTTACCCGGGAGCGATGGAAAACTCCGGGGGTCTTTCCTTCGGGGAATACCTCGAGTCTAAATAGCCCCCCACACTCTATCGACAACTTCAAAACGGGTGGAAGTAGATACACCAATTACGCGCGTCAACCCCGCAGGGAGGACTACCGAATAACCTCGGTGGCGCCGCCTGGTGATATAGCACACCTTCTACTAGCTATACGCGGGACATATTAGGCAACCCTCTACCTCCTCCGGGCGGCCGAAGTCTGGCACGAGGTACACGATCTACCGCAGATGTCGGGAACACGCTGTCCCCACCAGTCAAACCCAATCCGTGCAACTCCAATTCAGAGAGGGACTCGAATGTTCGGCCAGAGGTGCCTCTAGTAACGTCAGAGGTGCCACGAGTGTTAGGGGTCCGCAGCGCACGTACCACAGCTGCTGAAGATGATGGATATCTCCCCTTCGGGAAGACTGTGTGATAGTCAAGAATATGGATCGCGTCATTCTATGCACCTTTTCTCGATGCCTCAGTAGTCTCTAAGGGGAGGGAATCCTACTTCAGTTGCTTTAGTGCCAGCGCTGCGAACCCTTAGCACTCGTAGTAACTCTGATAATGAAATTAAACATAATTCAAATTGATTAATTACACAATCTAAATAATAAATAGAATTTCAGCAATGAAAACCTTAACTTTAAGTTTAACCTGATTACTTTCTAGGTACACCTTCAGATACACCTACCTTATCAAGTAATATCTCATCTTAATAACCTTCCGAGAACAACCTCGGGGTGAATTGCCGAGCCCGTCCCGTAGGGGAGTTGTACGGATTGGGTTGCACTCGAGGGGTCAGTATGTTCCTGACACCCGCGGGAAACCGGATCCTCCGGCCAGGCTTCGGCCAACCGAAGTGGGCAGAGGGTTGCCTAAAACGTCCCGGTACTAGTCTGCAGAGCTAGTAGAATGTGAGCTAGATCACCAGGCTACGACCGGCCGGAGGGGGTAGAGGCTTGCCTAGAAGTCCCGGGTACTAGCCTGCAGAGCTAGTAGAAGGTGTGCTAGATCACCAGGCTTCGGTCGCCCGGACGGGTAGAGGGTTGCCTAAATAGTCACGGTACTAGCCTGCAGAGGTAGTAGAGTGTGTGCTAGAACACCAGGCTCCGGTCTCCCGGAGAGGGTAGAGGGTTGCCTAGAGGTCCCAGCACTAGCCTGCAGAGCTAGTAAAAGGTGTGCTAGATCACCAGGCTTCGGCCGCCCGGAGAGTGTAGAGGGTTGCCTAGAGTCCCGGTACTAGCCTGCCGAGCTAGTAGAAGTTGTGCTAGATCACCCGGCTTCGGTTCCCCGGAGAGGTTAGATGGTTGCCTATAAATCCCGGTACTAGCCTGCAGATCTAGTAGAATGTGTGCTAGCTCACCAGGCTTCGGTCGTCCGGAGGGGGTAAAGGGTTGCCTAGAAATCCCGGTACTATTCTGCAGATCTAGTAGAAGGTGTGCTAGATCACCAGTCGGCCCCACCAAGGTTTTACGGTAGTCTTCGCTCCGGGGTTGAGGTGCGTAATTGGCGTATCTAATTCCACCCGTCTTGTCTTGATGTTGTTGGCAAGGGGCGGTTTGGACTCAAGGTTTTACCATATGGAAAGAACTCCGGAGTTTTCCACCTCACCAGGATTATTTTCTTTCTGAAATAAAGTCTACTTCTTTACAACTCATCACTCAAAATTTGCAGTTTGCTTGCGTAGTAGTCATCAGTTATACTCCTACCGTTTTCCAAATAACCAATAAAAATAATTCCTTGTGCATGCCAGAAAGCACTCGCCATAAACTGTTGACCTTCCCTTATTTGGAGTTGATTCACTTGGCGCAATCCACTGTTTTAACTGTGAATTACTTTCTGGAGTGTTGCGACGTGTCCAAGTATCATCCATGGTAACCCGCTACCTCAAAAATTCACTGGAACTTTGATGGCAAGGCCTCCAGTTCATAACAGGAACAGTATTTCTTTGCAACTATTGATCAGGTGTCACCAAACGTGGCGCCCATACAGTACACACCTCATGGGAGCACAAAATATTACTTATAAATTTACCTGCACGTTCCCATAACTTGCTTGCAGCCTCTGCTATTTCAAACAGCTTTAATCTGTGGTCTTTCCGTACTAAAAGATAATTTTTTTCAGTAATGTCTGGAGTTGGAACTTCCACAGGGCCTCCAGAACGAGGCTCATCACTAGTGCTTGCATGTTTTATTTTATGCTCTGAAACCCACATTTTTATAATTGTATATAAAGGGACAGAATCTTTCAATGTGATGTTCATAACTTCCTTGCTTTCTTTATATTTTAAGGATCTCAAATGAAAGTATTAAGTTTAGCCACTGCTCATTTTTCCCAAACCTTCATTTTCATGAAACATCTACATTTGACTTGTTTAAAATGCTGAGATTCAAAAGCCCAAACTATGGATAAAGGCTAGTCTAGAGTTCAACTATATGCTGCTATACGTCAAACTGGCCCAGTAGCGCATTCTCTATGTGAAATGCGGGTCTCACCTGCCGATCGTCATTTATTGCATCTTTAGTTTAGATTTTGAGGGAACGACAATACCGCAGTTCTGTATAATCTGACAAAGTTTCCAGCAAGTCGTCTGCAGGAGATATAGTTGATACGGTCAATGATTTCAAATCTGATTTAATTGATAGTCACGTGTTTAATCAACAAAATAAGTAGTTATATTGTTTCCAAATGTGCATTTGTTACAACTCAATATTTCATTATGAACAAATAATGTGAATGAGTAAAAGCCTAACAGAACCGGTTAGTGTATATATTAAGCAAGGGAAAATTTAGGAATACCTTCAGGAACGTTATTTCGGGAGATGTTCAGCTTGTAAATATAGAACGGTGCTATAAACCTGTACCTTTTTATACTATGTTTAGCATCTTGTTTTACAATAAATATGTCTTTATACCAACTAGTGTTACTTGCGCCGGGCTTATGCTGCGCCTTTAGGGTATGCTACCACAATGCTTTCTGTATCGAAAATAGTCCACGGCCAGCTAATTCTTGCTGAAGGCGTTAGAGGTCACCAGCTCACAGTAGTCCAATGGCGCCACTAGCGCACACCGATACGTTGCCCCGAGCATCCCAGGAGTCTTTGCGGGACATCGTCGGGTCAAAGGGCTGACCCCAGGTCAAAGGACTGTGAGTATGGTGCTACGAGTCTAGGAGAAGGAACTCCACGATGTGGCCAGGAAACCAACAGATCGGAGGATAGTAAAAGTGTAATTTAAAAAGTGAATGTGATCTGCACGGTCTTGAGCAGAACTAGGTGACACAATTATAGTTTATTACAAAAACATTATGGAGGGAAGTTCATGAAAGTGTGACTTAATGTGAAATTTATATGATGCCATACCGCTATAAATACATATTCATGACGTTCGTTATTATCTGTGAATTTATCGCCCAAAACTTGATGTCATCATTAGCATCGGTGACAGTGCGAGTTTTGTCTACAATTCCCCTAGCAGCTTGCGATTGTATTTGATATGCTGACAGCAGCTATGTGGTCTCCCTCTACCGGCAGGTAAATTTACCATATGAGAGTTGGGTCTGCATAATTACGTCTGGTGCGTAGACACGATAACTGTCCTTAAAAAAGCTATATCCTGCAATGCAATGGACTCTAAGGCTAATTATGCAGCTATTAGAGTATACCATCATGAATATACGAAATAATAAGTCAATGAACATTTATTTAACGATGAACAACTGTGTTCCTGTTATAACAGACGTATATTCATATTGTAAACCTGTCACATAAAATAGAAATATTTCAATTTGGTCTCAATTCTTTTCTATTACCCACAATTACCTCACAATGCAATTTCATTACAAACCAGAAAATTAGTAGAACATGTTCTAAGAATGATAAATAAATTAGTGTTACAAGGTGTACAAAGCTTTTATCCAAGTGTACAAATGAAAATATCTCTAGTACATAGTCTTAAGTGTCGAATTTCCTTATATTTCCTTTCCCTCTTCCACTTAAACATTGTCTGTATTGCGACAAGGTATGCTTGAGGAATTTGTGTCTTAACATTATTTATTGCTCCTAGATTGAGACCAGACACCTTATAGCGGTTAGTGTCTCTGTTTTTGCGAGTAACTAATCCCGTATCTTCCACATGTTTGATAAATGAAATGAAATGTGTAATGTTTAACGCCCGCTTTTACTACATACGGCACCGCAGGCGGTGACACTGATGGTACATGAGATGAAGATGGAGCACCGGTGGAATTAGATGGCGGGGAAACCGAAGATCCCAGAGAAAACCCACCCCAGCGCCGTGTGAAAGACAAGCTGTCTAACCACTGAGCCACGGCGCGGCTAACATGTGTGATGCACCTATGGGTTTTAAAAGACATAAGAATACCATCATTAGTAGACATTTTAATTAAGCAAGAGCATGCCAATTTATATCGTACACTGATAAAACGTAAGAGGTTTATGTTACAAACAAAAGAATGTCAATTTGACGTTAGCTGGGCGCTTGAGAACATTACACTCTGATGGGCTTGTCTGAATGTTGGATAGCTTTGTATAAAATCCAATATGCAGCGTTTTAAATTATATTTATATGTCGCACCAATTTTAATGTCGACACTAAGGTAGCATTCAAACATGCAGACACAGTGCTATGTGTTCGTATTCAGGGGAAGCTGGCTGTATTAGTTATCGCAGCAACCACACTCACAGCGCCGTACTTAGCTTACTGTCCCGCAAACATTAGTGCTTGTTCTCCGTAGAAGGCACTATGATTTCAAGATAGACTGAGTAGTGAACTATGACGTCATTGGTGCTCAATCGGAGGGCTGGAAATAACGAATAAAAATGAAAACAGTATATATTTTAAAATTCATATTTTCTGGGAGTAAATAAGTCAAGTGGGTTGGCCGTTAAATTTGAGCTTAAAATTATTTGTCATTCTTCCTTGCAAATCCGTAGATAACGCTGCCACTAAACAAAGGGAAATTGAATAAGCCTACAAATTAGTCGCTCATTCTTCAACTTAATCAGAAAGAACTTGTAAAACTTCAGTTTTGTTGTACTGTATTTAAACAAAAGGTACTGGAATTTTTGTAAGGGCAGAGTCGCATTATATATGGCATATATATGTATATATAAAATATAGGTGCCCTCATCTTACTTCTACATACATTTTCAGTGGGTCATTGACATTTGTAACATTTCTTTCACACAATAACAAAATGTTTTATTCACATTTAACATACCCTTTCTACCTGCTTGCCCCAAGTCTCGGTCTCAATACACCTAACCCTGGTTTTCCGTGTATTGATGGCCCTCCTCTCCCTTGTATCCCTCGTTCTAGTTTTCTAACGCTTAATTGTTATTTATGCTTCATCGATCTTAACCATTTCTCTCTCAATTTCTCCAGATATTCATCTATATTTCTTACATACTTTTCTCCTTTTATGAGTAAAATTTTCTTTTTTATTAATACCTTCCCCCTCTCCATAACACAGTCCCAGTACCAAATTTGTTCTCCTCATATCTTTGTTTGTTTGCAATTAAGTATACTATGTCAATCTGTATCCTCTTCTCCACACATTCGGCATGTCCCTGTATCCTTTTCATATCTAATACCTTTCAAATTTCTAACTCCTCTCCTTGCCCAGGCAAATCCTTCTCGTCCTGACTTATTACACACATCTACATACTTCTCCCTCCCCCACACTGTCTTTATATCCCTATGTGTACATATGGTAACAAACATATACTTTTTGGTTGTACTCAGGTGCAATATTCTTAGAAACCTTGGTCATAAATATATCTGTATACACCATATTTATAAAGTGAAATACATATATAAAAATAATAAATTCGGGAGCAATTAGCTGATCTTGTAGAAACAATTGAGAACTTAAGATTACGTGTAGATGGTCATTTGCATCCGTTTCTTAGGAATCACCAAGAACGTTACTGCTGCAATTGTTTAGGAAAAGGAGCTTGAGATTTCATTTGTCTGACTGGAGAACCATAGAACTATATGTTAGTTACAGAAGCTATTATATTTGAAAATTCGTGTGAATTGTTATAATGTATCTAAGGATGTGATGGCCATGTAATGTAGGAGTGTATAAGGAAGAACTTACATATAAATACAATGTGCAGGAGTGACCGCTAATGACTCCTGTACGATAGCTGCACCGCAGATGTGACTTCATTCGTACTCTAAATACAGCTGTAACATTTAGACAGAAAGTTAATTATTATAAATGATGTTAAACATTACGTTCAAGTATTGTATGTGTATCATAAATCAGTAAATACTTAAAGAACTAATTCAGAGAGATTCATAATAACTGTTTAAGACATCTAGCGTAGCACAGGTGGCTAAGTAGATGTTTCTATTATGATTCTAGTCCGAGGAAAGTAAAGCTTCCATGCCAAATAAGATTTGGAGATTGGATTCATTTTATATCTGCCACTGGACTCGAAAATTCGTTACCTATGTGTATTATAGGAGTGGGTTACTTGTGGCAAGTCTGATATCCATTGCACAGTGTTTAAGCATGTTTGCAAATACACATTTTGCGCGTTGAATAATTTCTTCACCCTCAGAAATTTGTGCAAGAGCATTGCAATCCGTCTCTGCTGGAGTGGGATAAACAGGAATCTTCTTTGGCCTCAGAGGATGAAAGACTGTGTGATAATGTTCAGTGAGTTCTACCCGAAATTCCAAAGAACCCGGACTCTGTTACCCGGGAGCGATGGAAAACTCCGGGGGTCTTTCCTTCGGGGAATACCTCGAGTCTAAATAGCCCCCCACACTCTATCGACAACTTCAAAACGGGTGGAAGTAGATACACCAATTACGCGCGTCAACCCCGCAGGGAGGACTACCGAATAACCTCGGTGGCGCCGCCTGGTGATATAGCACACCTTCTACTAGCTATACGCGGGACATATTAGGCAACCCTCTACCTCCTCCGGGCGGCCGAAGTCTGGCACGAGGTACACGATCTACCGCAGGTGTCGGGAACACGCTGTCCCCACCAGTCAAAGCCAATCCGTGCAACTCCAATTCAGAGAGGGACTCGAATGTTCGGCCAGAGGTGCCTCTAGTAACGTCAGAGGTGCCACGAGTGTTAGGGGTCCGCAGCGCACGTACCACAGCTGCTGAAGATGATGGATATCTCCCCTTCGGGAAGACTGTGTGATAGTCAAGAATATGGATCGCGTCATTCTATGCACCTTTTCTCGATGCCTCAGTAGACTCTAAGGGGAGGGAATCCTACTTCAGTTGCTTTAGTGCCAGCGCTGCAAACCCTTAGCACTCGTAGTAACTCTGATAATGAAATTAAACATAATTCAAATTGATTAATTACACAATCTAAATAATAAATAGAATTTCAGCAACGAAAACCTTAACTTTAAGTTTAACCTGATTACTTTCTAGGTACACCTTCAGATACACCTACCTTATCAAGTAATATCTCATCTTAATAACCTTACGAGAACAACCTCGGGGTGAATTGCCGAGCCCGTCCCGTAGGGGAGTTGTACGGATTGGGTTGCACTCGAGGGGTCAGTATGTTCCTGACACCCGCGGGAAACCGGATACCTCCGGCCAGGCTTCGGCCAACCGAAGTGGGCACAGGGTTGCCTAAAACGTCCCGGTACTAGTCTGCAGAGCTAGTAGAATGTGAGCTAGATCACCAGGCTACGACCGCCCGGAGGGGGTAGAGGCTTGCCTAGAAGTCCCGGGTACTAGCCTGTAGAGCTAGTAGAAGGTGTGCTAGATCACCAGGCTTCGGTCGCCCGGACGGGTAGAGGGTTGCCTAAATAGTCACGGTACTAGCCTGCAGAGGTAGTAGAGTGTGTGCTAGAACACCAGGCTTCGGTCTCTCGGAGAGGGTAGAGGGTTGCCTAGAGGTCCCAGCACTAGCCTGCAGAGCTAGTAAAAGGTGTGCTAGGTCACCAGACTTCGGCCGCCCGGAGAGTGTAGAGGGTTGCCTAGAGTCCCGGTACTAGCCTGCCGAGCTAGTAGAAGTTGTGCTAGATCACCCGGCTTCGGTCCCCCAGAGAGGTTAGATGGTTGCCTATAAATCCCGGTACTAGCCTGCAGATCTAGTAGAATGTGTGCTAGATCACCAGGCTTCGGTCGTCCGGAAGGGGTAGAGGGTTGCCTAGAAATCCCGGTACTATTCTGCAGATCTAGTAGAAGGTGTGCTAGATCACCAGTCGGCCCCACCAAGGTTTTACGGTAGTCTTCGCTCCGGGGTTGAGGTGCGTAATTGGCGTATCTAATTCCACCCGTCTTGTCTTGATGTTGTTGGCGAGGGGGGGTTTGGACTCAAGGTTTTACCATATGGAAAGAACTCCGGAGTTTTCCATCTCACCCGGATTATTTTCTTTCTGAAATAAAGTCTACTTCTTTTCACCTCATCACTCAAAATTTGCAGTTTGCTTGCGTAGTAGTCATCAGTTATATTCTTACCGTTTTCCAAATAACCAATAAAAATAATTCCTTGTGTATGCCAGAAAGCACTCGCCATAAACTGTTGACCTTCCCTTATTTGGAGTTGATTCACTTGGCGCAATCCACTGTTTTAACTGTGAATTACTTTCTGGAGTGTTGCGATGTGTCCAAGTATCATCCATGGTAACTCGCTACCTCAAAAATTCACTGGAACTTTGATGGCAAGGCCTCCAGTTCATAACAGGAACAGTATTTCTTTGCAACTATTGATCAGGTGTCACCAAACGTGGCACCCATACAGTACACACCTCGTGGGAGCACAAAATTTGACTTAAAATATACCTGCATATCCTTTACGTATGCTTATAGCTTCTGATATTTCCAACAAATTTAACCAAAGGTGTTCCAGTGCAAAACGATGATCTTTTTCAGTAATCTCTGTAGTTGTGTCTTCCACAGTGCCTCCAGAGTGAGGCACATCACTAGTGCTTGCATGTTCCATTTAAAACTCTGCCACCCATCTTTTAATCACTAAATATGAAGAGGCAGAGTCTTTAAATGTATTGTTCCTACGTTTCCTGCTTTATTTTAAGTTAGGGCTTTCAAATGGAAGTATTAAATTTAGTCACTGCTCATTTTTCCCAAACCTCCATTTTCTTGAATCTTCTACATTTGACTTGTTTAAAATGCTGAGATTCAAAAGCCCTAACTATGGATAAACGCTAGTCTGGAGTTCACCTATATGCTGCTATACGTCAAGCTGTCCAAGTGGCGCATTCTCTATTGTGAAATGCGGGTCTCATCCGCCGATCGTCATTTATTGCATCTTTAAGTTAGATTTTTCGGGATCGAACATATCGCAGTTCTGTATAATCTGACAAAGTTTCCAGCAAATTGTCTGCAAGAGATATAGTCGATACGGTCAATGATTCCAAAGCTGATTTAATTGATATCCACTTGTTTAAGAAACAAAGTTAGCAGCTCTGTTGTTTCCAAAGAGGCATTTTTTACAACTTAATATTTCATTATGATCAAATAATGTGAATAAGTGAAAACCTAAAGCCAGTTAGTGTATATGTTAAGCAAAGGAATATTTAAGAACACCTTAAGCAACGTTATTTCCGGAGATGTTCAGCTTGTAAATATAGAACGGTAGAATAAAACTGTACCTTTTTAAACTATGTTTGGCATCCTCTTTTACAAAGAATATGTCTTTATACCAACTAGTGTTTCTTGCGCCGGGCTAATGCTGCGCCTTTAAAGTATGCTACCACACTGCCTTCTTTATCGAAAGTAGCCGACGACCAGCTAATTCTTGCCGAAGGCGTTAGAGGTCACTAGAGCACAGTAATCCAAAGACGCCACCATCCAACAGCCATAAGCTGCACCACCGCCTCCCATGAATCTTGCGGGTCATCGACGGGTCAAAGGGCTGAACCCAGGCCGAAGGACTGTGAGTCTCCTGCTGAGTTTCGGAGAGGTAACTCGACGATGTGCCAATTAAACCACCAGACCGAAGTGTAGTCAAAGTGTAATTTAAAAATTGAAAATGATCTACATGTACTAGAGCAGAACTAGGTGACACAAAACAAAACATTATGGAGGACATTCCATGAAAATGTTACTAACTGTGAAATCTTACTGACTCCATACATCTATAAATACATATGCAGAGCGTTCATTTTTATCTGTGATTATACCACGCAAAATTTGATATCATGAATAGCATTGTTAATGGATCGACTTTACCTACGATTCCCCTAGCGGCTTCCGATCGTACTTGGTGTGCTGACGGCAGCTTTGAGGTCTCCCTCTACAGGCAGATAAATATACTACTTGAGAGGTACGTCTGCCCGCGTAATAAAGGTACGTAATTTTGCGAGGTGCGTAGATACGGTAACTGGTTTTAAAAAAATATATACTGCAATGCAATGCAATGCAGAGCTAATTATGCAGCCATAAAAGTATACCATGAACAACATACGAAATGATAAATCAATGAACACTTATTTCCAAATGAGCATCTGTTTTTCTGTTATAATAGACATATATGCATATTGTAAACCTGTCACATAAAATAGAAATATTTCAATTTGATTTCAATTCTTTTCTATCACCCACATTTCCTCACAATGTAACCTCATTTCTAACCAGAAAATTAGCAGAACATGTTCTAGGAGTGAAAAAGTAAATTAGTGTTATAATATGCACAAAGCTTTTATCCAAATCTAAACAAGAAAATATCTCTAGTACATAACATCATGTGTCCATTTTCTTATATTTCCTGTCTCTCTTCCCCTTAAACATTGTCTGTATTGCGAGAAGGTATGCTTGAGGTCTTTCTGTCATAACATTATTTATTGCTTCTAGATTGGGACCAGTCACTTTACAGCATCCAGTGTCTCTCTTTTTGCGTGTACCTGATCGTGTATCTTGGAAATGTTTGATTCATCTATTAGTTTTAAAAGACACAAGGATAGCAACAATAATAGACATTTTAATTAAGCGTGAGAATGACAATTTATATTGTATACTGATAAAACGTAAGACGTTTATGTTACAAACAAAAGAAAGTCAATTTGACGTTACCTGGACATTTGACAACATTACGCTACGAGGCACTTGTCTGAATGCTGGATAGTGTTGAATAAACTCCTCGATGTTGCAATTTAAATTATATTTATATGTCGCACCAATTTTAATGCCGGTACGAATGTAGCATTCAACCATGAAGACGCGGTGCTCTGTGATCATATCCAGAGACAGCTGTTTGTGTTAGTTACCGGAACAACCACACTGAGAGCGCTGTAATATGCTTACTTTTCAGCAAACATTACCGCTTCTTCTCCGTAGATGTCACAATTATTTAAAGATAGACTCACGAGTCAATTATGAAGCTATTGTTGCACAATCGGAGGGTGGGAAATAACGAATAAAAATGAAAACAGTATATATTTTAAAATTCATATTTTCTGGGAGTAAATAAATCAAGTGGGTTTTTCGTTAAATTTGAGCTTAAAATTATCTGCCATTCTACCTTGCAAATCCGGAGATCACGCTGCCACTAAACAAAGGGAAGTTGAATAAACTTACAAATTAACGGCTCATTCTTCAACTTGTATACAGTTTTGTTGAACTGTAATTAAACAAAAGCTACTGGAATTTTTGTAGGTGCAGAATCGCAGTATATATGGCATATATATTATATATGCATATATAAACTATAGGTGCCCTCATCTTTTTTCTACATACATTTCTGTGGGTCATTGATATTTGTAACATTTCTTTCACACAATAACAAAATGACTTATTCACATCTAACGTACCCTTACTACCTGCTTGCCTTGAGGCCCGGTCTCAATACAGAAAACCCCTGGTTCTCCGTGTATTGATGACCCTCCTCTCCCTTGTATCCCTCGTTCTAGTTTTCCAGCCCTCAATTGTGATTTGTTCTTCATCAATCTTAACTATTTCTCTCTAACCTTCTCCAGATATTCACCTATGTTTCTTAGCTTCTTTTCTCCTTTTATGAGTAAAATTTTATTTATTATTAATACCTTCCCCCTCTCCCTAAAATCGTCCCATTGCCAAAATCGTTCTCTTCATATCTTTGTTTGTTTGCAATAAAGTATAAAATACAAATCTGTATCCCCTTCTTCACACATTGGACATTTCCCTGTACCCTTTTCATATCTAATACCTTTCAAATTTCTAACTCCTGTCCTTACCCAGGCAAATACTTCTCGCCCTGATATATTACACACATCTATGTGCTTCCCCCTACCCCACACTGTCTTTATATCCCTATATGTACATATAGTAGCAAATATTTACTTTTTGGTTATACTATGGTGCAATATTCTTAGAAATCTTGGTCATAAATATATCTGTTTACACCATATTTTTAAGGTGAAATTCATAAATAAAGTATAACAACTCGGGGAGGAATTAGCTGCTCTTGTAGAAAAAATTGAGAATTTAAGATTACATGTGGATTGTCATTTGCAGTAATTTCTTAGGAATTGAGAATAGATCACCAAGAACGGAAATGCTGCAATTGTTTAAAAAAGGAACTTGAGATTTCATTTGTCTAACTGGAGAACCATAGGGTTATGTGTTAGTTACAGAAGCTACTATATTTAAAAATGCGTGTGTATTGTTATAATATATCTAAGGTTGTGATGGCCAAGTAATGTAGGAGAGTATAATGAAGAACTTACCCATCAATACAATGTGCAGCTTTGACCGCAAATGACTCCTGTACGATAGCTGCACCGCAAATGTCACTTCATTCGTACTCTAAATACAGCTGTAACATTTAAACAGAAAGTTAATTATTATAAATGATGTTAAACATTACGTTCAAGTGTTGTATGTGTATCATAAATCAGTAAATACTTAAAGAACTAATTCAGAGAGATTCATAATAACTGTTTAAGACATCTAGGGTAGCACAGGTGGCTAAGTAGATGTTTCTATTATGATTCTAGTCCGAGAAACGTAAAGCTTCCATGCCAAATAAGATTTGGAGATTGGATTCATTTTATATCTGCCACTGGACTCGAAAATTCGTTACCTATGTGTATTATAGGAGTGGGTTACTTGTGGCAAGTCTGATATCCATTTGCAGAGTGTACAAGCATGTTTGCAAGTACACGCGTTGCGCGTTGAATAATTTCTTCTACCTCAGAAAGTTGTGCAAGAGCATTGTAATCCGTCTCTGCTGGAGTGGGATAAACAGGAACCTTCTTTGGCCTCAGAGGATGAAAGAGTGTGTGATAATGTTCAGTGAGGTCTACCCGAAATTCCAAAGACCCCGGCCTCTGTTACCCGGAAGCGATGGAAAACTCCGGGGGTCTTTCCTACGCGCAATACCTCGAGTACAAAATGCCCCCCTATCGACAACGTCAAGACGGGTGGAAGTAGATACGCCATATACGCGCGTAAACCTCGCAGGGAGGACTACCGAATAACCTCGGTGGGGCCGCCTGGTGATCTAGCACTCCTTCTACTAGCTCTACATGCTAGTATGCGGGCCTTATTAGGCAACCCTCTACCTCCTCCGAGCGGCCGAATTCTGGCACGACGTACACGATCTCCCGCAGGTGTCGGGAACAGGCTGTCCCCTCGAGTCAAACCCAATCCGTACAACTCCAATTCAGAGAGGGGCTCGA
The DNA here is from genome assembly GCA_030765055.1 of Mantis religiosa. Lineage (NCBI taxonomy): Eukaryota > Metazoa > Arthropoda > Insecta > Mantodea > Mantidae > Mantis > Mantis religiosa. Next base: position 205,178,654 of record CM060949.1, on the reverse strand, counting down.
ATGTTCGGCCAGAGGTGCCTCTAGTAACGTCAGAGCTGCCACGAGTGTTAGGGGTCCACAGCGCACGTACCACAACTGCTGAAGATGATGGATCCCCTCCCATTCGGGAAGACTGTGTGATAGCCAAGAACATGGATCGCGTCATTCTATGCACCTTATCCCGATACCTCAGTAGACTCTAAGGGGAGGGAATCCGTCTACTTCATTTGCCTTAGTGCCAAGGCTGCAAACCCTTAGCACTCGTAGTAATTCTGATAATGAAATTAAACATAATTCAAATTGATTAATTACACAATCTAAATAATAAATAAAATTTCAGCAATGAAAACCGTAACTTTAAGTTTAACCTGATTACTTTCTAGGTACACCTTCCGATACACCTACCTTATCAAGACATATCTTAATATCGATACGAGATCAACTTCGGGCGAAACTTCCAAGCCCCTCCCGCACGGGAGTTGCTCGGATTGGGTGGCACTTGATGGGTCAGTATGTTCGTGACACCCGCGGGATATCGGATACCTCCGGCCAGGCTTCGGTAGCCCAGGGGTTAGAGGGTTGGCTAGAACTCCCGGTACTAACCTGCAGATCTAGTAGAAGGTTTGCTAGATCACCAGGCTTCGGCCAGCTGGAGGGGATAGAGGGTTGCCTAGAAGTCCCTGTACTAGCCAACAGATCTAGTAGAAGGTGTGCTAGATAACCAGACTTGGGCCGCCCGGAGGGGATAGAGGGTTGCCTAGAAGTCCCTGTACTAGACTGCAGATCTAGGATAAGGTGTGCTAGATCAAGAGGCTTCAGCCGCCCGGAGAGGGTAGAGGGTTGCCTAGAAGTCCCGGTACTAACCTGCAGAGCTAGTAGAAGGTATGCTAGATCACCAGGCTTCGGTCGCCCGGAGATGATAGAAGATAGCCTAGAAGTTCCGGTACTGCCCTGCAGAGCTAGTAGAAGGTATGCTAGATCACCAGGCTTCGGTCGCCCGGAGATGATAGAAGATAGCCTAGAAGTTCCGGTACAGCCCTGCAGAGCTAGTAGAAGGTGTGCTAGATCACCAGGCTTCGGTCGCCCGGAGATGATAGAAGATAGCCTAGAAGTCCCGGTACTGCCCTGCAGAGCTAGTAGAAGGTATGCTAGATCACCAGGCTTCGGTCGCCCGGAGATGATAGAAGATAGCCTAGAAGTCCCGGTACTAACCTGCAGAGCTAGTAGAAGGTATGCTAGATCACCAGGCTTCGGTCGCCCGGAGATGATAGAAGATAGCCTAGAAGTTCCGGTACAGCCCTGCAGAGCTAGTAGAAGGTGTGCTAGATCACCAGGCTTCGGCCGCCCGGAGGGAGTAGAGGGTTGACTAGAAGTCCCGGTACTAGCCTGCAGATCTAGTAGAAGGTGTGCTAGTTCACCAGGCTTCGGTCGTCCGGAGGGGGTAGAGATTTGCCTCATAAATCCCGGGTGCTAGCCTGCAGAGCTAGTAGAAGGTGTAATAGATCACCGGGCTTCGGCCGCCCGGAGGGAGTAGAGCGTTGCCTAGAAATCCCGGTACTATTCTGCAGATCTAGTGGAAGGTGTGCTAGCTCACCAGGCTTCGGCCGCCCGGAGGGAGCAGAGCTTTGCCTAGAAATCCCGGGTACTATTCTGCAGATCTAGTGGAAGGGGTGCTAGATCACCAGGCTTCGGCCGCCCGGAGGGAGCAGAGCTTTGCCTAGAAATCCCGGTACTATTCTGCAGATCTAGTGGAAGGGGTGCTAGCTCACCAGGCTTCGGCCGCCCGGAGGGAGCAGAGCTTTGCCTAGAAATCCCGGGTACTATTCTGCAGATCTAGTGGAAGGGGTGCTAGATCACCAGGCTTCGGCCGCCCGGAGGGAGCAGAGCTTTGCCTAGAAATCCCGGTACTATTCTGCAGATCTAGTGGAAGGGGTGCTAGCTCACCAGGCTTCGGCCGCCCGGAGGGAGTAGAGCGTTGCCTAGAAATCCCGGTACTATTCTGCAGATCTAGTGGAAGGTGTGCTAGCTCACCAGGCTTCGGCCGCCCGGAGGGAGCAGAGCTTTGCCTAGAAATCCCGGGTACTATTCTGCAGATCTAGTGGAAGGTGTGCTAGCTCACTAGGCTTCGGCCGCCCGGAGGGAGCAGAGCGTTGCCTAGAAGTCCCGGTACTATTCTTCAGATCTAGTGGAAGGGGTGCTAGATCACCATTCGGCCCCACCGAGGTTTTACGGTAGTCTTTGCTCCGGGGTTGAGGTGCGTAAGTGGCGTATCTATTTCCACCCGCCTTTTCTTGACGTTGTGGTCGATGGGGGTTTAGACTCAAGGTTTTTCCATATTGAAAGGGCTCCGGAGTTTTCCATCGCACCCGGATTACTTTCTTTCTCAAATAAAGTCTTCTTCTTTTCACCTCATCACTCAAAATTTGCAGTTAGCTTACGTAGTAGTCATCAGGTACATTCTTACCGTTTTCCAAATAACCAATTAAAATAGTTCCTTGTGCATGCCTAAACTTGTTGACCTTCTCTTATTTGGAGTTGATTCACCTGGGGCAATCCACTGTTTTAACTGTGTTTACCTTCTGGAGTGCCGTGATGTGTCCAGGTATCATCCAAGGTAACACGCTGCCTCAAAAATTCACTGGAACTTTGATGGTATGGCCTTCAATTCATAACAGGAACAGTATTTCTCTGCAACTATTGATCAGCTGTCACCAAATGCGGCACCCATACACTACACACCTTTTGGGAGCACAAAATATTACTTAAAATGCAGCTGCATATTTGTTTGATATGCTTATAGCCTCTGATATTTCAAGCAACTTTAACCCACGGTATTCCAGTACAAAACGTTAACCTTTTTCAGTAATCTCTGGAGTTGTGACTTCCATAGTGCCTCCAGAGCGTGGCTCATCACCAGTGCTTGCATGTTCCATTTAAAACTCTGCCACCCATCTTTTAATCACTATATATGAATGGGCAGAGTCTTTAAATGTGCTGTTCATACCTTCCATGCTTTCGTCATACGTTAAGGCTTTAAAATGGAAGTATTTTACCAAACCCACTATTTTCGTGAAACTTCTACATTTGACTTGTTTAAAATGCTGAGATTCAAAAGCCCTAACTATGGATAAAAGGTAGTCCAGAGTTCAACTATATGCTGCTATACGTCAAACTGGCCCAGTAGCGTATTCTATATGTGATATGCGGGTCTTACCTGCCGATCGTCATTTATTGCATCTTTTGGTTAGATTTTGAGGGAACGACCATGTCGCACTTCTGTATAATCAGACAAAGTTTTCAGCAAGTCGTCTGCAAGAGATATAGTTGATACGAACAATGATTGCAAAGCTTATCTAATTGATTGTCACAGATTTAAGTAACAAAACTAGTAATTGGATTGTTCCCAAAAAGGCAGTTTTTACAATTAAGTATTTCATTATGATCAAATAATGTGAATGAGTAAAAACTTAACAGAACCAGTTGGTGTATAGATTAAGAAAAGGAAACTTTAGAAATACCTTAAGGAAGTTTACTTCCGGAGATGTTCAACTTGTTAATATAGAACGGTAGTATAAAACTGTACCTTTTTATTCTATGTTTGGCATCCTGTTTTACCATAAATATGTCTTTATAAGAACTGGTGTTCCTTGCGCCGGGCTTATGATGCGCCTTTAAAGTATGCTACCACACTGCCTTCTTTATCGAAAGTAGCCGACGACCAGCTAATTCTTGCTGAAGGCGTTAGAGGTCACCAGCGCACAGTAATCCAATGCCGCCACTAGCGTACACCGATACGCTGCACCACCGCCTCCCAGGAGTCTTTGCGGGACACCGTCGGGTGAAAGGGCTGACCCCAGGCCGAAGGACTGTGAGTATGCAGCTACGAGTCTAGGAGAAGGAACTCCACGAAGTGACAAGGAAACCAACAGAGCGGAGGGTAGTAAAAGTGTAATTTAAAAAGTGAATGTGATCTGCACGGACTTGAGCAGAACTAGGTGACACAATTATAGATTTTAACAAAAACATTTGATTTTACCGCCCAAAACTTGATGTCATCAATAGCATCGGCGATAGTGCGAGTTTTGTCTACAATTCCCCTAGCAGCTTTCGATCGTATTTGATGTGCTGACAGCAGCTATGTGGTCTCCCTCTATCGGCAGGTAAATTTACCATATGAGAGGTGGGTCTGCATAATTACGTCTGGTGCGTAGACACGATAACTGTCCTTAAAAAAGCTATATCCTGCAATGCAATGGACTCTAAGGCTAATTATGCAGCTATTAGAGTATACCATCATGAATATACGAAATAATAAGTCAATGAACATTTATTTAACGATGAACAACTGTGTTCCTGTTATAACAGACGTATATTCATATTGTAAACCTGTCACATAAAATAGAAATATTTCAATTTGATCTCAATTCTTTTCTATTACCCACAATTACCTCACAATGCAATTTCATTACAAACCAGAAAATAAGTAGAACATGTTCTAAGAATGATAAATACATTAGTGTTACAAGGTGTACAAAGCTTTTATCCAAGGGTACAAAAGAAAATATCTCTAGTACATAGTCTTAAGTGTCGAATTTCCTTATATTTCCTTTCCCTCTTCCCCTTAAACATTGTCTGTATTGCGACAAGGTATGCTTGAGGAATTTGTGTCATAACATTATTTATTGCTCCTAGATTGAGACCAGACACCTTATAGCGGTTAGTGTCTCTGTTTTTGCGAGTAACTAATCCCGTATCTTCCACATGTTTGATAAATGAAATGAAATGTGTAATGTTTAACGCCCGCTTTTACTACATACGGCACCGCAGGCGGTGACACTGATGGTACATGAGATGAAGATGGAGCACCGGTGGAATTAGATGGCGGGGAAACCGAAGATCCCAGAGAAAACCCACCCCAGCGCCGTGTGAAAGACAAGCTGTCCAACCACTGAGCCACGGCGCGGCTAACATGTGTGATGCACCTATGGGTTTTAAAAGACATAAGAATACCATTTTAATTAAGCAAGAGCATGCCAATTTATATCGTACACTGATAAAACGTAAGAGGTTTATGTTACAAACAAAAGAATGTCAATTTGACGTTACCTGGGCGCTTGAGAACATTACACTCTGAGGGACTTGTCTGAATGTTGGATAGCTTTGTATAAAATCCAATATGCAGCGTTTTAAATTATATTTATATGTCGTACCAATTTTAATGTCGACACTAAGGTAGCATTCAAACATGCAGACACAGTGCTATGTGTTCATATTCAGGGGAAGCTGGCTGTATTAGTTATCGCAGCAACCACACTCACAGCGCCGTACTTAGCTTACTGTCCCGCAAACATTAGTGCTTGTTCTCCGTAGAAGGCACTATGATTTCAAGATAGACTGAGTAGTGAACTATGACGTCATTGGTGCTCAATCGGAGGGCTGGAAATAACGAATAAAAATGAAAACAGTATATATTTTAAAATTCATATTTTCTGGGAGTAAATAAGTCAAGTGGGTTGGTCGTTAAATTTGAGCTTAAAATTATTTGTCATTTTTTCCTTGCAAATCCGTAGATCACGCTGCCACTAAACAAAGGGAAGTTGAATAAGCCTACAAATTAGTCGCTCATTCTTCAACTTAATCAGAAAGAACTTGTAAAACTTCAGTTTTGTTGTACTGTATTAAACAAAAGGTACTGGAATTTTTGTAAGTGCAGAGTCGCATTATATATGGCATATATATGTATATATAAAATATAGGTGCCCTCATCTTACTTCTACATACATTTTCAGTGGGTCATTGACATTTGTAACATTTCTTTCACACAAAGCAAAATGTTTTATTCACATTTAACATACCCTTTCTACCTGCTTGCCCCAAGTCTCGGTCTCAATACACCTAACCCTGGTTTTCCGTGTATCGATGGCCCTCCTCTCCCTTGTATCCCTCGTTCTAGTTTTCTAACGCTTAATTGTTATTTATTCTTCATCAATCTTAACCATTTCTCTCTAACTTCCCCAGATATTCACCTATATTTCTTATATTCTTTTCTCCTTTTATGAGTAAAATTGTCTTTATTATTAACACCTTCCCGTCTCACTAAAATCGTCCCATTGCCAAAATTTTTCTCTTCATATCTATGTCTGTTTGCAATAAAGTATAAAATACCAACCTGTATTCTTTTCTCCACATATTGGACATCTCCCTGTATCCTTTTCATATCTAATACCTTTCAAACTTCTAACTCCTCTCCTTGCCCAGGAAAGTCCTTCTCGCCCTGACATATTACACACATATATGTACTTCTCCCTCCCCCACACCGCCTGTATTTCCCTATATGTACATATAGTAACAAATATATACTTTTTGGTTGTACTCAGGTGCAATATTCTTAGAAACCTTGGTCATAAATATATCTGTATACATCATATTAATAAAGTGAAATTCATAAATAAAGTATAATAACTTCGGAAAGCAATTAGCTGCTCTTGTAGAAAAAATTGAGAATTTAAGATTACATGTGGATTGTCATTTGCAGTAATTTCTTAGGAATTGAGAATAGATCACCAAGAACGGAACTGCTGCAATTGTTTAAAAAAGGAACTTGAGATTTCATTTGTCTAACTGGAGAACCATAGGGTTATGTGTTAGTTACAGAAGCTACTATATTTAAAAATGCGTGTGTATTGTTATAATGTATCTAAGGTTGTGATGGCCAAGTAATGTAGGAGAGTATAATGAAGAACTTACCCATCAATACAATGTGCAGCTTTGACCGCAAATGACTCCTGTACGATAGCTGCACCGCAAATGTCACTTCATTCGTACTCTAAACACAGCTGTAACATTTAAACAGAAAGTTAATTATTATAAATGATGTTAAACATTACGTTCAAATGTTGCACATGTGTCATAAATTAGTAAATAATTAAACCACTAATTCAGAGAGATTCATGATTACCTTTTAAGGCAGCTAGGGTAGCACAGGTGGCTAAGTAGATGTTTCTATTAAGATGCTAGTCCGAGAAACGTAAAGCTTCCATGCAAAATATGTTTTGGAGACTGGAGTCATTTTATATCTGCCACTAGACTAGAAAAACCGTTACCGATATGTATTGTAGGAGTGGGTTACTTGTGGCTAGTCTGATATCCATTGCACAGTGTTTAAGCATGTTTGCAAATACACATTTTGCGCGTTGAATAATTTCTTCACCCTCAGAAATCTGTGCAAGAGCATTGCAATCCGTCTCTGCTGGAGTAGGATAAACAGGAATCTTCTTTGGCCTCAGAGGATGAAAGACTGTGTGATAATGTTCAGTGAGTTCTACCCGAAATTCCAAAGAACCCGGACTCTGTTACCCGGGAGCATGGAAAACTCCGGGGGTCTTTCCTTCGGGGAATACCTCGAGTCTAAATAGCCCCCCACACTCTATCGACAACTTCAAAACGGGTGGAAGTAGATACACCAATTATGCGCGTCAACCCCAAAGGGAGGACTACCGAATAACCTTGGTGGGGCCGGCTGGTGATATAGCACACCTTCTACTAGCTCTACGCGGGACATATTAGGCAACCCTCTACCTCCTCCGGGCGGCCGAAGTCTGGCACGAGGTACACGATCTACCGCAGGTGTCGGGAACACGCTGTCCCCTCCAGTCAAACCCAATCCGTACAACTCCAATTCAGAGAGGGACTCGAATGTTCGGCCAGAGGTGCCTCTAGTAACGTCAGAGGTGCCACGAGTGTTAGGGGTCCGCAGCGCACGTACCACAGCTGCTGAAGATGATGGATATCTCCCCTTCGGGAAGACTGTGTGATAGTCAAGAATATGGATCGCGTCATTTTATGCACCTTTTCTCGATGCCTCAGTAGTCTCTAAGGGGAGGGAATCCTACTTCAGTTGCTTTAGTGCCAGCGCTGCGAACCCTTAGCACTCGTAGTAACTCTGATAATGAAATTAAACATAATTCAAATTGATTAATTACACAATCTAAATAATAAATAGAATTTCAGCAATGAAAACCTTAACTTTAAGTTTAACCTGATTACTTTCTAGGTACACCTTCAGATACACCTACCTTATCAAGTAATATCTCATCTTAATAACCTTCCGAGAACAACCTCGGGGTGAATTGCCGAGCCCGTCCCGTAGGGGAGTTGTACGGATTGGGTTGCACTCGAGGGGTCAGTATGTTCCTGACACCCGCGGGAAACCGGATCCTCCGGCCAGGCTTCGGCCAACCGAAGTGGGCAGAGGGTTGCCTAAAACGTCCCGGTACTAGTCTGCAGAGCTAGTAGAATGTGAGCTAGATCACCAGGCTACGACCGGCCGGAGGGGGTAGAGGCTTGCCTAGAAGTCCCGGGTACTAGCCTGCAGAGCTAGTAGAAGGTGTGCTAGATCACCAGGCTTCGGTCGCCCGGACGGGTAGAGGGTTGCCTAAATAGTCACGGTACTAGCCTGCAGAGGTAGTAGAGTGTGTGCTAGAACACCAGGCTCCGGTCTCCCGGAGAGGGTAGAGGGTTGCCTAGAGGTCCCAGCACTAGCCTGCAGAGCTAGTAAAAGGTGTGCTAGATCACCAGGCTTCGGCCGCCCGGAGAGTGTAGAGGGTTGCCTAGAGTCCCGGTACTAGCCTGCCGAGCTAGTAGAAGTTGTGCTAGATCACCCGGCTTCGGTCCCCCGGAGAGGTTAGATGGTTGCCTATAAATCCCGGTACTAGCCTGCAGATCTAGTAGAATGTGTGCTAGCTCACCAGGCTTCGGTCGTCCGGAGGGGGTAGAGGGTTGCCTAGAAATCCCGGTACTATTCTGCAGATCTAGTAGAAGGTGTGCTAGATCACCAGTCGGCCCCACCAAGGTTTTACGGTAGTCTTCGCTCCGGGTTGAGGTGCGTAATTGGCGTATCTAATTCCACCCGTCTTGTCTTGATGTTGTTGGCAAGGGGCGGTTTGGACTCAAGGTTTTACCATATGGAAAGAACTCCGGAGTTTTCCACCACACCAGGATTATTTTCTTTCTGAAATAAAGTCTACTTCTTTACAACTCATCACTCAAAATTTGCAGTTTGCTTGCGTAGTAGTCATCAGTTATACTCCTACCGTTTTCCAAATAACCAATAAAAATAATTCCTTGTGCATGCCAGAAAGCACTCGCCATAAACTGTTGACCTTCCCTTATTTGGAGTTGATTCACTTGGCGCAATCCACTGTTTTAACTGTGAATTACTTTCTGGAGTGTTGCGATGTGTCCAAGTATCATCCATGGTAACCCGCTACCTCAAAAATTCACTGGAACTTTGATGGCAAGGCCTCCAGTTCATAACAGGAACAGTATTTCTTTGCAACTATTGATCAGGTGTCACCAAACGTGGCGCCCATACAGTACACACCTCATGGGAGCACAAAATATTACTTATAAATTTACCTGCACGTTCCCATAACTTGCTTGCAGCCTCTGCTATTTCAAACAGCTTTAATTTGTGGTCTTTCCGTACTAAAAGATAATTTTTTTCAGTAATGTCTGGAGTTGGAACTTCCACAGGGCCTCCAGAACGAGGCTCATCACTAGTGCTTGCATGTTTTATTTTATGCTCTGAAACCCACATTTTTATAATTGTATATAAAGGGACAGAATCTTTCAATGTGATGTTCATAACTTCCTTGCTTTCTTTATATTTTAAGGATCTCAAATGAAAGTATTAAGTTTAGCCACTGCTCATTTTTCCCAAACCTTCATTTTCATGAAACATCTACATTTGACTTGTTTAAAATGCTGAGATTCAAAAGCCCAAACTATGGATAAAGGCTAGTCTAGAGTTCAACTATATGCTGCTATACGTCAAACTGGCCCAGTAGCGCATTCTCTATGTGAAATGCGGGTCTCACCTGCCGATCGTCATTTATTGCATCTTTAGTTTAGATTTTGAGGGAACGACAATACCGCAGTTCTGTATAATCTGACAAAGTTTCCAGCAAGTCGTCTGCAGGAGATATAGTTGATACGGTCAATGATTTCAAATCTGATTTAATTGATAGTCACGTGTTTAATCAACAAAATAGGTAGTTATATTGTTTCCAAATGTGCATTTGTTACAACTCAATATTTCATTATGAACAAATAATGTGAATGAGTAAAAGCCTAACAGAACCGGTTAGTGTATATATTAAGCAAGGGAAAATTTAGGAATACCTTCAGGAACGTTATTTCGGGAGATGTTCAGCTTGTAAATATAGAACGGTGCTATAAACCTGTACCTTTTTATACTATGTTTAGCATCTTGTTTTACAATAAATATGTCTTTATACCAACTAGTGTTTCTTGCGCCGGGCTTATGCTGCGCCTTTAGGGTATGCTACCACAATGCTTTCTGTATCGAAAATAGTCCACGGCCAGCTAATTCTTGCTGAAGGCGTTAGAGGTCACCAGCTCACAGTAGTCCAATGGCGCCACTAGCGCACACCGATACGTTGCCCCGAGCATCCCAGGAGTCTTTGCGGGACATCGTCGGGTCAAAGGGCTGACCCCAGGTCAAAGGACTGTGAGTATGGTGCTACGAGTCTAGGAGAAGGAACTCCACGATGTGGCAAGGAAACCAACAGATCGGAGGATAGTAAAAGTGTAATTTAAAAAGTGAATGTGATCTGCACGGTCTTGAGCAGAACTAGGTGACACAATTATAGTTTATTACAAAAACATTATGGAGGGAAGTTCATGAAAGTGTGACTTAATGTGAAATTTATATGATGCCATACCGCTATAAATACATATTCATGACGTTCATTATTATCTGTGAATTTATCGCCCAAAACTTGATGTCATCATTAGCATCGGTGACAGTGCGAGTTTTGTCTACAATTCCCCTAGCAGCTTGCGATTGTATTTGATGTGCTGACAGCAGCTATGTGGTCTCCCTCTACCGGCAGGTAAATTTACCATATGAGAGTTGGGTCTGCATAATTACGTCTGGTGCGTAGACACGATAACTGTCCTTAAAAAAGCTATATCCTGCAATGCAATGGACTCTAAGGCTAATTATGCAGCTATTAGAGTATACCATCATGAATATACGAAATAATAAGTCAATGAACATTTATTTAACGATGAACAACTGTGTTCCTGTTATAACAGACGTATATTCATATTGTAAACCTGTCACATAAAATAGAAATATTTCAATTTGATCTCAATTCTTTTCTATTACCCACAATTACCTCACAATGCAATTTCATTACAAACCAGAAAATTAGTAGAACATGTTCTAAGAATGATAAATAAATTAGTGTTACAAGGTGTACAAAGCTTTTATCCAAGTGTACAAAAGAAAATATCTCTAGTACATAGTCTTAAGTGTCGAATTTCCTTATATTTCCTTTCCCTCTTCCCCTTAAACATTGTCTGTATTGCGACAAGGTATGCTTGAGGAATTTGTGTCTTAACATTATTTATTGCTCCTAGATTGAGACCAGACACCTTATAGCGGTTAGTGTCTCTGTTTTTGCGAGTAACTAATCCCGTATCTTCCACATGTTTGATAAATGAAATGAAATGTGTAATGTTTAACGCCCGCTTTTACTACATACGGCACCGCAGGCGGTGACACTGATGGTACATGAGATGAAGATGGAGCACCGGTGGAATTAGATGGCGGGGAAACCGAAGATCCCAGAGAAAACCCACCCCAGCGCCGTGTGAAAGACAAGCTGTCTAACCACTGAGCCACGGCGCGGCTAACATGTGTGATGCACCTATGGGTTTTAAAAGACATAAGAATACCATCATTAGTAGACATTTTAATTAAGCAAGAGCATGCCAATTAATATCGTACACTGATAAAACGTAAGAGGTTTATGTTACAAACAAAAGAATGTCAATTTGACGTTAGCTGGGCGCTTGAGAACATTACACTCTGATGGACTTGTCTGAATGTTGGATAGCTTTGTATAAAATCCAATATGCAGCGTTTTAAATTATATTTATATGTCGCACCAATTTTAATGTCGACACTAAGGTAGCATTCAAACATGCAGACACAGTGCTATGTGTTCGTATTCAGGGGAAGCTGGCTGTATTAGTTATCGCAGCAACCACACTCACAGCGCCGTACTTAGCTTACTGTCCCGCAAACATTAGTGCTTGTTCTCCGTAGAAGGCACTATGATTTCAAGATAGACTGAGTAGTGAACTATGACGTCATTGGTGCTCAATCGGAGGGCTGGAAATAACGAATAAAAATGAAAACAGTATATATTTTAAAATTCATATTTTCTGGGAGTAAATAAGTCAAGTGGGTTGGCCGTTAAATTTGAGCTTAAAATTATTTGTCATTCTTCCTTGCAAATCCGTAGATAACGCTGCCACTAAACAAAGGGAAATTGAATAAGCCTACAAATTAGTCGCTCATTCTTCAACTTAATCAGAAAGAACTTGTAAAACTTCAGTTTTGTTGTACTGTATTTAAACAAAAGGTACTGGAATTTTTGTAAGTGCAGAGTCGCATTATATATGGCATATATATGTATATATAAAATATAGGTGCCCTCATCTTACTTCTACATACATTTTCAGTGGGTCATTGACATTTGTAACATTTCTTTCACACAATAACAAAATGTTTTATTCACATTTAACATACCCTTTCTACCTGCTTGCCCCAAGTCTCGGTCTCAATACACCTAACCCTGGTTTTCCGTGTATTGATGGCCCTCCTCTCCCTTGTATCCCTCGTTCTAGTTTTCTAACGCTTAATTGTTATTTATTCTTCATCGATCTTAACCATTTCTCTCTCAATTTCTCCAGATATTCATCTATATTTCTTACATACTTTTCTCCTTTTATGAGTAAAATTTTCTTTTTTATTAATACCTTCCCCCTCTCCATAACACAGTCCCAGTACCAAATTTGTTCTCCTCATATCTTTGTTTGTTTGCAATTAAGTATACTATGTCAATCTGTATCCTCTTCTCCACACATTCGGCATGTCCCTGTATCCTTTTCATATCTAATACCTTTCAAATTTCTAACTCCTCTCCTTGCCCAGGCAAATCCTTCTCGTCCTGACTTATTACACACATCTACATACTTCTCCCTCCCCCACACTGTCTTTATATCCCTATGTGTACATATGGTAACAAACATATACTTTTTGGTTGTACTCAGGTGCAATATTCTTAGAAACCTTGGTCATAAATATATCTGTATACACCATATTTATAAAGTGAAATACATATATAAAAATAATAAATTCGGGAGCAATTAGCTGATCTTGTAGAAACAATTGAGAACTTAAGATTACGTGTAGATGGTCATTTGCATCCGTTTCTTAGGAATCACCAAGAACGTTACTGCTGCAATTGTTTAGGAAAAGGAGCTTGAGATTTCATTTGTCTGACTGGAGAACCATAGAACTATATGTTAGTTACAGAAGCTATTATATTTGAAAATTCGTGTGAATTGTTATAATGTATCTAAGGATGTGATGGCCATGTAATGTAGGAGTGTATAAGGAAGAACTTACATATAAATACAATGTGCAGGAGTGACCGCTAATGACTCCTGTACGATAGCTGCACCGCAGATGTGACTTCATTCGTACTCTAAATACAGCTGTAACATTTAGACAGAAAGTTAATTATTATAAATGATGTTAAACATTACGTTCAAGTATTGTATGTGTATCATAAATCAGTAAATACTTAAAGAACTAATTCAGAGAGATTCATAATAACTGTTTAAGACATCTAGCGTAGCACAGGTGGCTAAGTAGATGTTTCTATTATGATTCTAGTCCGAGGAACGTAAAGCTTCCATGCCAAATAAGATTTGGAGATTGGATTCATTTTATATCTGCCACTGGACTCGAAAATTCGTTACCTATGTGTATTATAGGAGTGGGTTACTTGTGGCAAGTCTGATATCCATTGCACAGTGTTTAAGCATGTTTGCAAATACACATTTTGCGCGTTGAATAATTTCTTCACCCTCAGAAATTTGTGCAAGAGCATTGCAATCCGTCTCTGCTGGAGTGGGATAAACAGGAATCTTCTTTGGCCTCAGAGGATGAAAGACTGTGTGATAATGTTCAGTGAGTTCTACCCGAAATTCCAAAGAACCCGGACTCTGTTACCCGGGAGCGATGGAAAACTCCGGGGGTCTTTCCTTCGGGGAATACCTCGAGTCTAAATAGCCCCCCACACTCTATCGACAACTTCAAAACGGGTGGAAGTAGATACACCAATTACGCGCGTCAACCCCGCAGGGAGGACTACCGAATAACCTCGGTGGCGCCGCCTGGTGATATAGCACACCTTCTACTAGCTATACGCGGGACATATTAGGCAACCCTCTACCTCCTCCGGGCGGCCGAAGTCTGGCACGAGGTACACGATCTACCGCAGATGTCGGGAACACGCTGTCCCCAACAGTCAAACCCAATCCGTGCAACTCCAATTCAGAGAGGGACTCGAATGTTCGGCCAGAGGTGCCTCTAGTAACGTCAGAGGTGCCACGAGTGTTAGGGGTCCGCAGCGCACGTACCACAGCTGCTGAAGATGATGGATATCTCCCCTTCGGGAAGACTGTGTGATAGTCAAGAATATGGATCGCGTCATTCTATGCACCTTTTCTCGATGCCTCAGTAGTCTCTAAGGGGAGGGAATCCTACTTCAGTTGCTTTAGTGCCAGCGCTGCGAACCCTTAGCACTCGTAGTAACTCTGATAATGAAATTAAACATAATTCAAATTGATTAATTACACAATCTAAATAATAAATAGAATTTCAGCAATGAAAACCTTAACTTTAAGTTTAACCTGATTACTTTCTAGGTACACCTTCAGATACACCTACCTTATCAAGTAATATCTCATCTTAATAACCTTCCGAGAACAACCTCGGGGTGAATTGCCGAGCCCGTCCCGTAGGGGAGTTGTACGGATTGGGTTGCACTCGAGGGGTCAGTATGTTCCTGACACCCGCGGGAAACCGGATCCTCCGGCCAGGCTTCGGCCAACCGAAGTGGGCAGAGGGTTGCCTAAAACGTCCCGGTACTAGTCTGCAGAGCTAGTAGAATGTGAGCTAGATCACCAGGCTACGACCGGCCGGAGGGGGTAGAGGCTTGCCTAGAAGTCCCGGGTACTAGCCTGCAGAGCTAGTAGAAGGTGTGCTAGATCACCAGGCTTCGGTCGCCCGGACGGGTAGAGGGTTGCCTAAATAGTCACGGTACTAGCCTGCAGAGGTAGTAGAGTGTGTGCTAGAACACCAGGCTCCGGTCTCCCGGAGAGGGTAGAGGGTTGCCTAGAGGTCCCAGCACTAGCCTGCAGAGCTAGTAAAAGGTGTGCTAGATCACCAGGCTTCGGCCGCCCGGAGAGTGTAGAGGGTTGCCTAGAGTCCCGGTACTAGCCTGCCGAGCTAGTAGAAGTTGTGCTAGATCACCCGGCTTCGGTTCCCCGGAGAGGTTAGATGGTTGCCTATAAATCCCGGTACTAGCCTGCAGATCTAGTAGAATGTGTGCTAGCTCACCAGGCTTCGGTCGTCCGGAGGGGGTAGAGGTTGCCTAGAAATCCCGGTACTATTCTGCAGATCTAGTAGAAGGTGTGCTAGATCACCAGTCGGCCCCACCAAGGTTTTACGGTAGTCTTCGCTCCGGGGTTGAGGTGCGTAATTGGCGTATCTAATTCCACCCGTCTTGTCTTGATGTTGTTGGCAAGGGGCGGTTTGGACTCAAGGTTTTACCATATGGAAAGAACTCCGGAGTTTTCCACCTCACCAGGATTATTTTCTTTCTGAAATAAAGTCTACTTCTTTACAACTCATCACTCAAAATTTGCAGTTTGCTTGCGTAGTAGTCATCAGTTATACTCCTACCGTTTTCCAAATAACCAATAAAAATAATTCCTTGTGCATGCCAGAAAGCACTCGCCATAAACTGTTGACCTTCCCTTATTTGGAGTTGATTCACTTGGCGCAATCCACTGTTTTAACTGTGAATTACTTTCTGGAGTGTTGCGACGTGTCCAAGTATCATCCATGGTAACCCGCTACCTCAAAAATTCACTGGAACTTTGATGGCAAGGCCTCCAGTTCATAACAGGAACAGTATTTCTTTGCAACTATTGATCAGGTGTCACCAAACGTGGCGCCCATACAGTACACACCTCATGGGAGCACAAAATATTACTTATAAATTTACCTGCACGTTCCCATAACTTGCTTGCAGCCTCTGCTATTTCAAACAGCTTTAATCTGTGGTCTTTCCGTACTAAAAGATAATTTTTTTCAGTAATGTCTGGAGTTGGAACTTCCACAGGGCCTCCAGAACGAGGCTCATCACTAGTGCTTGCATGTTTTATTTTATGCTCTGAAACCCACATTTTTATAATTGTATATAAAGGGACAGAATCTTTCAATGTGATGTTCATAACTTCCTTGCTTTCTTTATATTTTAAGGATCTCAAATGAAAGTATTAAGTTTAGCCACTGCTCATTTTTCCCAAACCTTCATTTTCATGAAACATCTACATTTGACTTGTTTAAAATGCTGAGATTCAAAAGCCCAAACTATGGATAAAGGCTAGTCTAGAGTTCAACTATATGCTGCTATACGTCAAACTGGCCCAGTAGCGCATTCTCTATGTGAAATGCGGGTCTCACCTGCCGATCGTCATTTATTGCATCTTTAGTTTAGATTTTGAGGGAACGACAATACCGCAGTTCTGTATAATCTGACAAAGTTTCCAGCAAGTCGTCTGCAGGAGATATAGTTGATACGGTCAATGATTTCAAATCTGATTTAATTGATAGTCACGTGTTTAATCAACAAAATAAGTAGTTATATTGTTTCCAAATGTGCATTTGTTACAACTCAATATTTCATTATGAACAAATAATGTGAATGAGTAAAAGCCTAACAGAACCGGTTAGTGTATATATTAAGCAAGGGAAAATTTAGGAATACCTTCAGGAACGTTATTTCGGGAGATGTTCAGCTTGTAAATATAGAACGGTGCTATAAACCTGTACCTTTTTATACTATGTTTAGCATCTTGTTTTACAATAAATATGTCTTTATACCAACTAGTGTTACTTGCGCCGGGCTTATGCTGCGCCTTTAGGGTATGCTACCACAATGCTTTCTGTATCGAAAATAGTCCACGGCCAGCTAATTCTTGCTGAAGGCGTTAGAGGTCACCAGCTCACAGTAGTCCAATGGCGCCACTAGCGCACACCGATACGTTGCCCCGAGCATCCCAGGAGTCTTTGCGGGACATCGTCGGGTCAAAGGGCTGACCCCAGGTCAAAGGACTGTGAGTATGGTGCTACGAGTCTAGGAGAAGGAACTCCACGATGTGGCCAGGAAACCAACAGATCGGAGGATAGTAAAAGTGTAATTTAAAAAGTGAATGTGATCTGCACGGTCTTGAGCAGAACTAGGTGACACAATTATAGTTTATTACAAAAACATTATGGAGGGAAGTTCATGAAAGTGTGACTTAATGTGAAATTTATATGATGCCATACCGCTATAAATACATATTCATGACGTTCGTTATTATCTGTGAATTTATCGCCCAAAACTTGATGTCATCATTAGCATCGGTGACAGTGCGAGTTTTGTCTACAATTCCCCTAGCAGCTTGCGATTGTATTTGATATGCTGACAGCAGCTATGTGGTCTCCCTCTACCGGCAGGTAAATTTACCATATGAGAGTTGGGTCTGCATAATTACGTCTGGTGCGTAGACACGATAACTGTCCTTAAAAAAGCTATATCCTGCAATGCAATGGACTCTAAGGCTAATTATGCAGCTATTAGAGTATACCATCATGAATATACGAAATAATAAGTCAATGAACATTTATTTAACGATGAACAACTGTGTTCCTGTTATAACAGACGTATATTCATATTGTAAACCTGTCACATAAAATAGAAATATTTCAATTTGGTCTCAATTCTTTTCTATTACCCACAATTACCTCACAATGCAATTTCATTACAAACCAGAAAATTAGTAGAACATGTTCTAAGAATGATAAATAAATTAGTGTTACAAGATGTACAAAGCTTTTATCCAAGTGTACAAATGAAAATATCTCTAGTACATAGTCTTAAGTGTCGAATTTCCTTATATTTCCTTTCCCTCTTCCCCTTAAACATTGTCTGTATTGCGACAAGGTATGCTTGAGGAATTTGTGTCATAACATTATTTATTGCTCCTAGATTGAGACCAGACACCTTATAGCGGTTAGTGTCTCTGTTTTTGCGAGTAACTAATCCCGTATCTTCCACATGTTTGATAAATGAAATGAAATGTGTAATGTTTAACGCCCGCTTTTACTACATACGGCACCGCAGGCGGTGACACTGATGGTACATGAGATGAAGATGGAGCACCGGTGGAATTAGATGGCGGGGAAACCGAAGATCCCAGAGAAAACCCACCCCAGCGCCGTGTGAAAGACAAGCTGTCTAACCACTGAGCCACGGCGCGGCTAACATGTGTGATGCACCTATGGGTTTTAAAAGACATAAGAATACCATCATTAGTAGACATTTTAATTAAGCAAGAGCATGCCAATTTATATCGTACACTGATAAAACGTAAGAGGTTTATGTTACAAACAAAAGAATGTCAATTTGACGTTACCTGGGCGCTTGAGAACATTACACTCTGAGGGACTTGTCTGAATGTTGGATAGCTTTGTATAAAATCCAATATGCAGCGTTTTAAATTATATTTATATGTCGTACCAATTTTAATGTCTACACTAAGGTAGCATTCAAACATGCAGACACAGTGCTATGTGTTCATATTCAGGGGAAGCTGGCTGTATTAGTTATCGCAGCAACCACACTCACAGCGCCGTACTTAGCTTACTGTCCCGCAAACATTAGTGCTTGTTCTCCGTAGAAGGCACTATGATTTCAAGATAGACTGAGTAGTGAACTATGACGTCGTTGGTGCTCAATCGGAGGGCTGGAAATAACGAATAAAAATGAAAACAGTATATATTTTAAAATTCATATTTTCTGGGAGTAAATAAGTCAAGTGGGTTGGTCGTTAAATTTGAGCTTAAAATTATTTGTCATTTTTCCTTGCAAATCCGTAGATCACGCTGCCACTAAACAAAGGGAAGTTGAATAAGCCTACAAATTAGTCGCTCATTCTTCAACTTAATCAGAAAGAACTTGTAAAACTTCAGTTTTGTTGTACTGTATTTAAACAAAAGGTACTGGAATTTTTGTAAGTGCAGAGTCGCATTATAGATGGCATATATATGTATATATAAAATATAGGTGCCCTCATCTTACTTCTACATACATTTTCAGTGGGTCATTGACATTTGTAACATTTCTTTCACACAATAACAAAATGTTTTATTCACATTTAACATACCCTTTCTACCTGCTTGCCCCAAGTCTCGGTCTCAATACACCTAACCCTGGTTTTCCGTGTATTGATGGCCCTCCTCTCCCTTGTATCCCTCGTTCTAGTTTTCTAACGCTTAATTGTTATTTATTCTTCATCAATCTTAACCATTTCTCTCTCAATTTCCCCAGATATTCATCTATATTTCTTACATACTTTTCTCCTTTTATGAGTAAAATTTTCTTTTTTATTAATACCTTCCCCCTCTCCATAACACAGTCCCAGTACCAAATTTGTTCTCCTCATATCTTTGTTTGTTTGCAATAAAGTATACTATGTCAATCTGTATCCTCTTCTCCACACATTCGGCATGTCCCTGTATCCTTTTCATATCTAATACCTTTCAAATTTCTAACTCCTGTCCTTGCCCAGGCAAATCCTTCTCGTCCTGACTTATTACACACATCTACATACTTCTCCCTCCCCCACACTGTCTTTATATCCCTATGTGTACATATGGTAACAAACATATACTTTTTGGTTGTACTCAGGTGCAATATTCTTAGAAACCTTGGTCATAAATATATCTGTATACACCATATTTATAAAGTGAAATACATATATAAAAATAATAAATTCGGGAGCAATTAGCTGATCTTGTAGAAACAATTGAGAACTTAAGATTACGTGTAGATGGTCATTTGCATCCGTTTCTTAGGAATCACCAAGAACGTTACTGCTGCAATTGTTTAGGAAAAGGAGCTTGAGATTTCATTTGTCTGACTGGAGAACCATAGAACTATATGTTAGTTACAGAAGCTATTATATTTGAAAATTCGTGTGAATTGTTATAATGTATCTAAGGATGTGATGGCCAAGTAATGTAGGAGAGTATAATGAAGAACTTACCCATCAATACAATGTGCAGCTTTGACCGCAAATGACTCCTGTACGATAGCTGCACCGCAAATGTCACTTCATTCGTACTCTAAACACAGCTGTAACATTTAAACAGAAAGTTAATTATTATAAATGATGTTAAACATTACGTTCAGATGCTGCATATGTGTCAGAAATTAGTAAATAATTAAACCACTAATTCAGAGAGATTCATGATTACCTTTTAAGGCAGCTAGGGTAGCACAGGTGGCTAAGTACATGTTTCAATTAAGATGCTAGTCCGAGAAACGTAAAGCTTCCATGCAAAATATGTTTTGCAGACTGGAGTCATTTTATATCTGCCACTAGACTAGAAAAACCGTTACCGATATGTATTGTAGGAGTGGGTTACTTGTGGCTAGTCTGATATCCATTGCACAGTGTTTAAGCATGTTTGCAAATACACATTTTGCGCGTTGAATAATTTCTTCACCCTCAGAAATTTGTGCAAGAGCATTGCAATCCGTCTCTGCTGGAGTAGGATAAACAGGAATCTTCTTTGGCCTCAGAGGATGAAAGACTGTGTGATAATGTTCAGCGAGTTCTACCCGAAATTCCAAAGAACCCGGACTCTGTTACCCGGGAGCGATGGAAAACTCCTGGGGTCTTTCCTTCGGGGAATACCTCGAGTCTAAATAGCCCCCCACACTCTATCGACAACTTCAAAACGGGTGGAAGTAGATACACCAATTACGCGCGTCAACCCCGCAGGGAGGACTACCGAATAACCTTGGTGGGGCCGGCTGGTGATATAGCACACCTTCTACTAGCTCTACGCGGGACATATTAGGCAACCCTCTACCTCCTCCGGGCGGCCGAAGTCTGGCACGAGGTACACGATCTACCGCAGGTGTCGGGAACACGCTGTCCCCTCCAGTCAAACCCAATCCGTACAACTCCAATTCAGAGAGGGACTCGAATGTTCGGCCAGAGGTGCCTCTAGTAACGTCAGAGGTGCCACGAGTGTTAGGGGTCCGCAGCGCACGTACCACAGCTGCTGAAGATGATGGATATCTCCCCTTCGGGAAGACTGTGTGATAGTCAAGAATATGGATCGCGTCATTCTATGCACCTTTTCTCGATGCCTCAGTAGACTCTAAGGGGAGGGAATCCTACTTCAGTTGATTTAGTGCCAGCGCTGCAAACCCTTAGCACTCGTAGTAACTCTGATAATGAAATTAAACATAATTCAAATTGATTAATTACACAATCTAAATAATAAATAGAATTTCAGCAATGAAAACCTTAACTTTAAGTTTAACCTGATTACTTTCTAGGTACACCTTCAGATACACCTACCTTATCAAGTAATATCTCATCTTAATAACCTTACGAGAACAACCTCGGGGCGAATTGCCGAGCCCGTCCCGTAGGGGAGTTGTACGGATTGGGTTGCACTCTAGGGGTCAGTATGTTCCTGACACCCGCGGGAAACCGGATACTTCCGGCCAGGCTTCGGCCAACCGAAGTGGGCAGAGGGTTGCCTAAAACGTCCCGGTACTAGTCTGCAGAGCTAGTAGAATGTGAGCTAGATCACCAGGCTACGACCGGCCGGAGGGGGTAGAGGCTTGCCTAGAAGTCCCGGGTACTAGCCTGCAGAGCTAGTAGAAGGTGTGCTAGATCACCAGGCTTCGGTCGCCCGGACGGGTAGAGGGTTGCCTAAATAGTCACGGTACTAGCCTGCAGAGGTAGTAGAGTGTGTGCTAGAACACCAGGATTCGGTCTCCCGGAGAGGGTAGAGGGTTGCCTAGAGGTCCCAGCACTAGCCTGCAGAGCTAGTAAAAGGTGTGCTAGATCACCAGGCTTCGGCCGCCCGGAGAGTGTGGAGGGTTGCCTAGAGTCCCGGTACTAGCCTGCCGAGCTAGTAGAAGTTGTGCTAGATCACCCGGCTTCGGTCCCCCGGAGAGGTTAGATGGTTGCCTATAAATCCCGGTACTAGCCTGCAGATCTAGTAGAATGTGTGCTAGATCACCAGGCTTCGGTCGTCCGGAGGGGGTAGAGGGTTGCCTAGAAATCCCGGTACTATTCTGCAGATCTAGTAGAAGGTGTGCTAGATCACCAGTCGGCCCCACCAAGGTTTTACGGTAGTCTTCGCTCCGGGGTTGAGGTGCGTAATTGGCGTATCTAATTCCACCCGTCTTGTCTTGATGTTGTTGGCGAGGGGGGGTTTGGACTCAAGGTTTTACCATATGGAAAGAACTCCGGAGCTTCCCATCTCACCCGGATTATTATCTTTCTGAAATAAAGTCTACTTCTTTTCACCTCATCACTCAAAATTTGCAGTTTGCTTGCGTAGTAGTCATTAGCTATATTCTTACCGTTTTCCAAATAACCAATAAAAATAATTCCTTGTGCGTGCCAGAAAGCACTCGCCATAAACTGTTGACCTTCCCTTATTTGGAGTTGATTCACTTGGCGCAATCCACTGTTTTAACTGTGAATTACTTTCTGGAGTGTTGCGATGTGTCCAAGTATCATCCACGGTAACTCGCTACCTCAAAAATTCACTGGAACTTTGATGGCAAGGCCTCCAGTTCATAACAGGAACAGTATTTCTTTGCAACTATTGATCAGGTGTCACCAAACGTGGCACCCATACAGTACACACCTCGTGGGAGCACAAAATTTGACTTAAAATATACCTGCATATCCTTTATGTATGCTTATAGCTTCTGATATTTCCAACAAATTTAACCAACGGTATTCCAGTGCAAAACGATGATATTTTTCAGTAATCTCTGTAGTTGTGTCTTCCACAGTGTCTCCAGAGTGAGGCACATCACTAGTGCTTGCATGTTCCATTTAAAACTCTGCCACCCATCTTTTAATCACTAAATATGAAGAGGCAGAGTCTTTAAATGTATTGTTCCTACGTTTCTTGCTTTATTTATACGTTAGGGCTTTCAAATGGAAGTATTAAATTTAGTCACTGCTCATTTTTCCCAAACCTCCATTTTCTTGAATCTTCTACATTTGACTTGTTTAAAATGCTGAGATTCAAAAGCCCTAACTATGGATAAACGCTAGTCTGGAGTTCACCTATATGCTGCTATACGTCAAGCTGTCCCAGTGGCGCATTCTCTATGTGAAATGCGGGTCTCATCCGCCGATCGTCATTTATTGCATCTTTAAGTTAGATTTTTCGGGATCGAACATATCGCAGTTCTGTATAATCTGACAAAGTATCCAGCAAATTGTCTGCAAGAGATATAGTCGATACGGTCAATGATTCCAAAGCTGATTTAATTGATATCCACTTGTTTAAGAAACAAAGTTAGCAGCTCTGTTGTTTCCAAAGAGGCATTTTTTACAACTTAATATTTCATTATGATCAAATAATGTGAATAAGTGAAAACCTAACAGCCAGTTAGTGTATATGTTAAGCAAAGGAATATTTAAGAACACCTTAAGCAACGTTATTTCCGGAGATGTTCAGCTTGTAAATATAGAACGGTAGAATAAAACTGTACCTTTTTAAACTATGTTTGGCATCCTCTTTTACAAAGAATATGTCTTTATACCAACTAGTGTTTCTTGCGCCGGGCTAATGCTGCGCCTTTAAAGTATGCTACCCAAATGCCTTCTTCATCGAAAGTAGCCGACGACCAGCTAATTCTTGCCGAAGGCGTTAGAGGTCACTAGAGCACAGTAATCCAAAGACGCCACCATCCAACAGCCATAAGCTGCACCACCGCCTCCCATGAATCTTGCGGGTCATCGACGGGTCAAAGGGCTGAACCCAGGCCGAAGGACTGTGAGTCTCCTGCTGAGTTTCGGAGAGGCAACTCGACGATTTGCCAATTAAACCACCAGACCGAAGTGTAGTCAAAGTGTAATTTAAAAATTGAAAATGATCTACATGTACTAGAGCAGAACTAGGTGACACAATTATATTTTATTACAAAACATTATGGAGGACATTCCATGAAAATGTTACTAACTGTGAAATCTTACTGACTCCATACATCTATAAATACATATGCAGAGCGTTCATTTTTATCTGTGATTATACCACGCAAAATTTGATATCATGAATAGCATTGTTAATGGATCGACTTTACCTACGATTCCCTTAGCGGCTTCCGATCGTACTTGGTGTGCTGACGGCAGCTTTGAGGTCTCCCTCTACAGGCAGATAAATATACTACTTGAGAGGTACGTCTGCCCGCGTAACATAAAGGTACGTAATTTTGCGAGGTGCGTAGATACGGTAACTGGTTTTAAAAAAATATATATACTGCAATGCAATGCAATGCAGAGCTAATTATGCAGCCATAAAAGTATACCATGAAGAACATACGAAATGATAAATCAATGAACACTTATTTCCTAATGAGCATCTGTTTTTCTGTTATAATAGACATATATGCATATTGTAAACCTGTCACATAAAATAGAAATATTTCAATTTGATCTCAATTCTTTTCTATCACCCACATTTCCTCACAATGTAACCTCATTTCTAACCAGAAAATTAGCAGAACATGTTCTAGGAGTGAAAAAATAAATTAGTGTTATAATATGCACAAAGCTTTTATCCAAATCTAAACAAGAAAATCTCTCTAGTACATAACCTCATGTGTCCATTTTCTTATATTTCCTTTCTCTCTTCCCCTTAAACATTGTCTGTATTGCGAGAAGGTATGCTTGAGGTCTTTCTGTCATAACATTATTTATTGCTTCTAGATTGGGACCAGTCACCTTACAGCATCCAGTGTCTCTCTTTTTGCGTGTACCTGATCGTGTATCTTGGAAATGTTTGATTAATCTATTAGTTTTAAAAGACACAAGGATAGCAACAATAATAGACATTTTAATTAAGCGTGAGAATGATAATTTATATTGTATACTGATAAAACGTAAGACGTTTATGTTACAAACAAAAGAAAGTCAATTTGACGTTACCTGGACAATTGACAACATTACGCTACGAGGCACTTGTCTGAATGCTGGATAGTGTTGAATAAACTCCTCGATGTTGCAATTTAAATTATATTTATATGTCGCACCAATTTTAATGCCGGTACGAATGTAGCATTCAACCATGAAGACGCGGTGCTCTGTGATCATATCCAGAGACAGCTGTTTGTGTTAGTTACCGGAACAACCACACTGAGAGCGCTGCAATATGCTTACTTTTCAGCAAACATTACCGCTTCTTCTCCGTAGATGTCACAATGATTTAAAGATAGGCTCACGAGTCAATTATGAAGCCATTGTTGCACAATCGGAGGGTGGGAAATAACGAATAAAAATGAAAACAGTATATATTTTAAAATTCATATTTTCTGGGAGTAAATAAATCAAGTGGGTTTTTCGTTAAATTTGAGCTTAAAATTATCTGCCATTCTACCTTGCAAATCCGGAGATCACACTGCCACTAAACAAAGGGAAGTTGAATAAACTTACAAATTAACGGCT
This sequence comes from Mantis religiosa, assembly GCA_030765055.1. Lineage (NCBI taxonomy): Eukaryota > Metazoa > Arthropoda > Insecta > Mantodea > Mantidae > Mantis > Mantis religiosa. The sequence continues at coordinate 205,152,956 of CM060949.1, read as the reverse complement.
CATTCTTCAACTTCAACTTCTTCAACTTGTATACAGTTTTGTTGAACTGTAATTAAACAAAAGCTACTGGAATTTTTGTAGGTGCAGAATCGCAGTATATATGGCATATATATTATATATGCATATATAAACTATAGGTGCCCTCATCTTTTTTCAACATACATTTCTGTGGGTCATTGATATTTGTAACATTTCTTTCACACAATAACAAAATGACTTATTCACATCTAACGTACCCTTACTACCTGCTTGCCTTGAGGCCCGGTCTCAATACACAAAACCCCTGGTTCTCCGTGTATTGATGACCCTCCTCTCCCTTGTATCCCTCGTTCTAGTTTTCCAGCCCTCAATTGTGATTTGTTCTTCATCAATCTTAACTATTTCTCTCTAACCTTCTCCAGATATTCACCTATGTTTCTTAGATTCTTTTCTCCTTTTATGAGTAAAATTTTATTTATTATTAATACCTTCCCCCTCTCCCTAAAATCGTCCCATTGCCAAAATCGTTCTCTTCATATCTTTGTTTGTTTGCAATAAAGTATAAAATACAAATCTGTATCCCCTTCTTCACACATTGGACATTTCCCTGTACCCTTTTCATATCTAATACCTTTCAAATTTCTAACTCCTGTCCTTACCCAGGCAAATACTTCTCGCCCTGATATATTACACACATCTATGTGCTTCCCCCTACCCCACACTTTCTTTATATCCCTATATGTACATATAGTAGCAAATATTTACTTTTTGGTTATACTATGGTGCAATATTCTTAGATACCTTGGTCATAAATATATCTGTTTACACCATATTTTTAAGGTGAAATTCATAAATAAAGTATAACAACTCTGGGAGGAATTAGCTGCTCTTGTAGGACAAATTGAGAATTTAAGATTACGTGTAGATTGTCATTTGCTGAAATTTCTTAGGAATGGAGAATAGATCACCAAGAATGGAACTGCTGCAATTGTTTAGAAAAAGGAACTTGAGATGTCATTTGTCTAACTGCAGAACCATAAGGCTATATATTAGTTACAGAAGCTATTATATTTGAAAATCCATGTGAATTGTTATAATGTAACTAAGGATGTGATGGCCAAGTAATGTAGGAGAGTATAATGAAGAACTTATCCACAAATACAATGTGCAGCTGTGACCGCAAATGACTCGTGTAGGATAGCTGCACCGCAAATGTGAATACCTTCGTACTCTAAAGACAGCTGTAACATTTAGACAAAAATTTAATAATCATAAATGATGTTAAACATTATGTTCAAATGTTGTATGTGTATCATAAATCAGTAAATGCTTAAAGAACTAATTCAGAGAGATTCATAACAACTTTTTAAGACATCTAAGGTAGCACAGGTGGCTAAGTAGATGTTTCTATTAGGATGCTAGTCCGAGAAACGTAAAGCTTCCATGCCAAATAAGATTGAAGATTTGAGTCATTTTATATCTGCCACTGGACTGGAAAAATCGTTACAGATGTGTATAATAGGAGTGGGTTACTTGTAGCAAGTCTGATATCCATTGCACAGTGTACAAGCATGTTTGCAAATACTCGCGTTGCGCGTTGAATAATATCTTCTACCTCAGAAATTTGTGCAAGAGCATTGTAATCCGTCTCTGCTGGAGTGGCATAAACAGGAATCTTCTTTGGCCTCAGAGGATGAAAGACTCTGTGATAATGTTCAGTGAGTTCTATCCGAAATTCCAAAGACCCCGGCCTCTGTTACCCGGGAGCGATGGAAAGCTCCGGGGTTCTTCCCTTCCGGCAATACCTTAAGATTAAAATGCCCCCCCTATCGACAACGTCAAGACGGGTGGAAGTAGATACGCCATATACGCGCGTAAACCTCGCAGGGAGGACTACCGAATAACCTCGGTGGGGCCGCCTGGTGATCTAGCACACCTTCTACTAGCTCTACAGGCTAGTACCCGGGACATATTAGGCAACCCTCTACCTCCTCCAGGCGGCCGAAGTCTGGCCCGAGGTACAGGATCTCCCGCAGGTGTACGGAACACAGTGCCACCTCGAGTCCAACCCAATCCCCACAACTCCAAATCAGAGAAGGGCTCGAATATTCGGCCCGAGGTTCCTCTAGTAACGTTAGAGAAGCCACGAGTGCTCGGGGTCCGCAGCTCCCATAGCACAGCAGCTGAAGGTGATGGATCCCCTCCCTTACGGGAAGACTTGTGATAACCAAGAATTTCATTCACGTTAATTTATGCACATTTTCCCGATGTTTCAGTTTGATTCAGATAGCTGAACCAACCTGATTTGAAAGCTGCCTCAGTAGACTCTAAGGGGAGGGGTCCATCCTCTTCAACTGCATTAGTGCCAGCGCTGCGGACACTTAGCACTCGTGGTACCTCTGACAATGAAATTAAACATATTTCAAATTGATTTATTATACAATCTAAATAATAAATATAATTTCAACAATGACAACCTTAACTTTAAGTTTAACCTGATTATTTTCTAGGTACACCTTCCGATATATCTACCTTATCACGACTTATCTCATCATAATAACGTTACGAGAGCAACCTCGGGCCGAACTGCCGAGCCCTTCCCATAGGGGAGTTGTTCTAATTGGGTTGCACTCGAGGGGTCAGTATGTTCCTGACACCCGCGGGAAATGACACGTCTGGAAACCTCGGGATAATTGTGCGCGCCGCGAACCTTCCAGAAACGGCGATCTTCCCTTTATAAGGCCTGCAGTTGGCGAGTCGGTTTAGCTGAGATTTTGGCGAGCAGCGTGAGGGTCGCTGAGTGAGTTAACGGACCGGAAGACTGTGAACGTGATCGGAGGAGTAGTGAGTAATTGCTAGTGTAGAGTGAACCTGTGACAGACGAACTCGTGAAGTGTAATTGTGTGCGCTACGTAATTCTGTGTAATTTGCAAGTGTTCTACTGTAATTCGGTGGAAATAAAGAACATTTTAAGTTTGTGCAATTTTACTTTTAATTTCACGCACCCTCAAAGTTACATTACCTTCCCTTATTTGGATTTTATTCACCTTGCGCAATCTACTATTTTAACTGTGAATTACTTTCTAGAGTGTTGTGATGTGTCCAAGTATCATCCAAGGTATCAAGCTGCCTCAAAAATTCACTGGAACTTTGAAAGCAAGGCTTCCAGTTCATAACTGGAACAGTATTTATATAGATCTATTGATCAGGTGTCACCAAACCTGGCACCCATTCAGTACACACCTCGTGGGAGCACAAAACTTTACTTAAAATATACCTGCATATCCTTTTGATATGCTTATAACCTCTGATATTTCAAACACCTTTAACCTATGATCTTCCAGTGCAAAACGATGATCTTTTTTCAGTGATCTCTGGAGTTTTCAGTTCCACAGTGCCTCCAGAGCGAGGCTCATCACTAGGGTTAGCATGTTCCATTTTAAAGTCTGCCAGACTACATTTGTCTTGTTTAAAACGCTGGGATTCAAAAACTGTAACTATGGATATAAGTTGGTCTAGAGTTAAACAATGTGCTGCCATCCGTCAAACTGGTCCAGTAGCGCATTCTCTATGTAAGCCCTGGGACTTAACTGCCGATCCTCATTTATTGCATCTTTAGGTTATATTTTGAGGGAACGACCATACCGTATAATCTGACAAAGTTTCCAGCAAGTCGTCTGCAAGAGATATAGTCAATATGGTCAATGATTTCACGCTGATCTAATTGATGGTCACATGTTTAAGCAACAAAATTAGTAGTTGTTTTGTTTCCAAAGAGGCATTTGTTACAAATCAATATTTCAATATAGTTGCGCGGTGACTGGCATACCGCGAGGTTGTCTTTCCGCTGTGTTCGGTAGTAAACGCCAGGCAGAGCGGGCTTTGTTTGTGCTGTCGTGTATACAGTTCAGCGCTCCGCGCGTAGTTTTGTTGAATTGGGTATATTTATACCTGTTCGGTTTTGAGTTTAAAAAGTAATCATGGCGATGTACAAACGTGTGAATACACTAAAAATTCAATTTGAAGCAACGGCAAGTAAACCTACTGCATTAGAAATCCACCAGTGGCTTGTAAATTTCATGGGATTACAAGTGGATCAAGTTGACACGCTCCAGCTGCACACAAGAGAACGTGCTATATATGTGAAGGTGATTTCGGCGGTATTATACGATAATCTCCTAGCCCGTTATCAAGATGAACAAACCTTTACCTACGCCTCTGGAGAAACGGCAAAGTTACGAATTACACCGGGTGATCAGCAAACAGTGAATGTTAGAGTGTTCAATTTACCTTCGGAGGTTCTCCTCGCTGTGTTGTGTCAGCAGCTGAGCCAATACGGTACAGTGTATGACATACGCAGAGAGCAATGGAGCTCCCAGTATCTTCTTCCGACTAACAACGGAGTGATTGCTGTGAAGATGGGACTAAAACGTCACATACCTGCTAGCTTGGTTATCGATACCTATTTGATTGGAATCAGTTACATCGGTCAACCGCAAGCTTGTCATCTCTGTCATGCCACTACCCACCTGAAAGCTGAGTGCCCCCTTCGTGCTACGCGGTTACCCATCAACCCACGGAACCGTCCAGTTACCTTCAGTGTCGCAGCAGGTGCTAACTCATATGCTGCTGCTGTCGGTAGAGAGTACGCAGCAGGTTCGATGAGTACGTCCACAGAAGACCAGCCGCCGGAGCAACCTACACAACAGGCAGACAATGGTCCGGTAGTAGTGGAGCTAACGAGAGAGTCGGCGGAGTCCGAAAAGTCTGCAGTGGCAAACGATATCACGCCTATGGTTGAGACACAGGATGCCCCTAAAAGATCTGCTGTTACTGCTCCAGCTGAGGGTTCTCGGGACGGTGTTATGGAGGTTGTAAGTGATGAAGAAGTAGAGGTATCTGATACTGAAATAGCTCAGTTAAGGCAAAAGGTTGGCATTACATTGTCGGGTCGCAACCCTCAATTAAGAAGTCAGCACAGGAGGATGGAAGTGCAAGGAATTCCACCACGACAGCAACCTCCGGATGTGCTACACCTGAAAGGTGGTCCCCCGGTTCCCATCCAAGGGAAAGAGATAGACTCAGTCAAGCGGCCGGCAGTGGATGACGGTGATGAATATGCAGAAGAACTACGTTCAGCTAAACTTACCAAAGAGGATTCGTGCCCAGGCATTGTTCAAGGAGGCTCAACTGATATTAAAGTGGTTCCTGGTTCTTCGAAATCCTGGCATCACTAAGGATGTGCTCCTAGCCCATTGAATGCCGATAGGTGCGCAAATCTGGGCTTCGCTTAGTGTTAATGGTCTGCGACAGGTGGTCAAACAGCAACTTTTAAGGGACTTCTTGATAAATCATGACATAGATATCTGCTTTTTGCAGGAGGTGAATATTGATAATATGGACTTCTTATATGGCTACGAGTACGAGACGAATCTTGGGCCGGAAGGTACCGGTACGGCTATTGTGTATCGTCAAGGTTTACAACTACATAATATCGTGCTCCATCCCTCTGGTAGAGCCATCTCAGCAGTGTATGAGGGCATTACCTTGGTGAACATTTACGCCCTTGCGGGCAGTAATAAACGAAAGCAGCGAGAAAATTTTTTTAGGCAAGACATCTTGACCCATATTCCATCAAGTGCACCGTTCGTCCTGGTTGGCGATTTTAATTGTACCTTAGCTGCTAAAGATCAACGGGGTGCCGTCAATGGGTGTAGTACTCTGCAACAGCTAGTAGAACAAATGCACCTGACAGATACCTGGGAACATAAGCACAGCTCAGCAGTACAATTTACATTCGTGAGAGGACCATCAGCTTAACGACTGGACCGCATGTATGTTACGGCTGAACTCTTACCCCGCCTTCAGCGCACAGAAATAATGCCGGTGGCATTTAGTGATCATAACGCTCTAATACATGCACTTGAGGGCAGGGCGGCGAGCTGCAATAGAGGCAGAGGTTACTGGAAACTTAGCTGCTCCTTGCTGACCGATGAGGAAGTGATGACTGATTTCCAGGACTGCTGGTCACGATTGCGGGAATCCTTTGCGCGTGCACCAAACAAAGTCGACTGGTGGGTGTGTAAAGCCAAACCTACATTACGAAACTTCTTTCGGGCTGCTGCCGTTCGTCGAGCGCTGGCTAGAAGAGAAACCATGGAATATTACTTCCAAATCCTCCACGAGCTGCACGTACGCCAACAGCAGGGAGACAATGTTCTGCAACTAGTGCGGGAGATCAAAGAACATATAAAAGCTCGTAAAACACAACAACTTCAGGGATATTTGGCCAGAGTACACTCTGAGGAAGTGCTGCATGGGGAGCAGGCGAGTTTTTTTCATTTGGCAAAGGAACGTAATCATGGACGCCGGAAGCTAATCACTCAACTTGAAATAGATGGACGGGAGGTTTCCACTACAGCCGAAATTATTCGTGAAGTGAACAATTTCTACGCACAACGATTCACCGACCCCGCAGATCTCGCACACAAGGTAGAGGCATATATGTCAAAATTCCTACCAGAGCTACCGGAAGAATTGTGGCAGGACACGCTGTCGCTGTCCAAATCAGAGTTACGTGAAATAATCCAAAAATCCAAATTGCGTGCCTCCCCAGGACCTGATGGCTTGCCATATGAATTTTACAAGCAATGTTGGTGTCACATCCAGAACGAACTGTTACAAGTCTTTCAGGAAATGTGGAATAAAGAGCATTTACCACGCACATTTGCAGATGGGATAGTGGTACAACTTCCGAAGGTGGCTAGACCCAAGTCCTTACAGGATTATCGACCGATCACGCTGTTAAACTGTGATTACAAACTGTTCGCTAAAATAATTGTTGGTCGTATGCAAAAGATACTACCATATAGCATTAGCGAGTTCCAGGCCGCAGTAAAGAAGGGAACGACCCTGCAAAATACGTTAGCTGCCTTGAGAGGATGTATACTGCATTGCGCGCAGGAACATCAGTCTGCAGCGATTATTAATTTGGACCTCCAAAGGGCCTTTGACAGCGTTGTTCATGACGGTTTGTGGAGACGTATGATGGAATTAAAAGTGCCTGATAAATTCTGCAACCTGATTCGAGCCATGTATGCTGGTGCCTCGTCAAAAGTTCTCTGCAATGGCTATTTAACGTCTGCTATACCGATTAAACGCTCAGTCAGACAAGGATGTCCCATGTCCATGATGCTATTCTCCCTGTATGTTGACCCACTACTCCGACAGCTGCAATCTACACTTGATGGACTTGAGATATATGGGCAGCGAATGGTTGTGAGGGCCTACGCAGACGATATTACGGTAATAGTTACCACCCCCCAAGACAGTCCTCGCTTAAGAGATTGTTTACAAGAGTACGAGGGATCGACAGGGATAACATTTAATATGCAGAGGTCCGAGATTTTAGCCATTGGACCAGATCCGCCGGACACATCCATCTTAGGAATACCTATGGTGCGGCGCACGAAGATTTTGGGAGTTTACTTTAGTGATAGCGAGACGGACATGAGGGAATATAACTGGACGACCCGGATTAATGTACTGCGTGGGATGATGTACAAGCAGAAACTCCGGATGTTGAATTTGGTACAACGTATACGATATTGTAACAGTTTCGCGCTCAGCAGGTTTTGGTACCTTGCACACGTGCTACCACCAACAAAGCGGGTATCCCAGAGGATAGAACAGATATTGGGCTATTTCATCTGGACAGGGAAGCTCTACCGTGTTGCGCGGGCTCAACTACGTCTCCCGAAGGGGCAAGGTGGTTGGGGATTAATAGAGGTGGCTCTCCAGTCGCAAGCGTTGATGATCAAAATGCTTCTGCTTGCCCTAAATAATCAGAGTGATCCCGTGGACACTATGATACAACGCACGCACATGGATTTTTGGCGCCAAGGACAACGAGGCAAGGTACCCGAGATTTTACGGGACACGTATTACGCGTTGGAGCGGTTACCCCCGGAGCACTCAATAGATGGTGATAAGTGCACAGTAAAGAACATTTATGCTTATCTTCGTCAAGCAGTTAGAATCACCCCACAGGTACAGATAAAATATCCGCAGCTGCCCTGGCAGTGCATATGGAAATGTTTTGGCTGTCAGCAACTGAACACCACATGGTTAGCGGTGACGTATGAAATTGTCAATGAACTTCTTCCAACGGCAGACAAACTGTACCGCCACAGAATGGCTAACTGCCCGAGATGCCCTATTTGCTCGGAAGCAGATTCACTTCCGCATCGGGTGATGGTATGTTCCGGAAAAGCTGATATATGGAACTGGGTGCTAGACAAATGTAATAGCTGGATACCTGCCGGATGGGATGCTTCACATGAAGATATATTACATCTGAATCTTCCTAAGGTGAACCCTTCATTACAACGTGCACTGCTCTGGCTCATAATGGGTACATTTACCTGGATAAACACACTGGACACGCCAAGTGATTGTTCAGTATCACGGCTCAGACGATTTTTACGCGAAGAGAGATGGACAATGATCCAGCTCAAGAAAATAGCACCCTTCAAACCGTGGATACTGCACGTGTAAGAGATAGAGGCAGAATAATATCAATTTCGGACATCATTCCCCTACATGTAAAACAGTGAGGTACAATAAAATAAAGATAAAAATCGGTCCCCTCCCTTCCTCCCTCTCCTTGTCCCTCCCTTCCTCCCTCTTTCGCTTCAAAAATATAAGCAAGTAGCTTAAGTTAAAAAAAAAATAATAATAATACGGTCAAATAATGTGAATTAGTGAAAACCTAACAGAACCAGTTAGTGTATATATTAAGCAAAGTAAAATTTAGCAATACCTTAAGCATCGTTATTTCCGGAGATCTTCTTCTTGTAAATATAGAAAGCTAGTACAAAATTGTACCGCTATATACCACGTTTAGCATCTTGTTTTACACTAAATATGTCTTTATACGAACTAGTGTTTCAACTGCACCTTTAAAGTATGCTACCACAATGCCTCCTTTATCGAAAGTAGCCGACGACTAGTTAATTCTAGCTGATGGCGCTAGAGGACACCAGCCCACAGTAGTCCGATAGCGCCACTAGCGCACACCGATACTCCTCCCAGGAGTCTTTGCGGGCATTGACGTGTCAAAGGGCTGACCCCAGGCCGAAGGAATGTGAGTTTGCTGCTAAGAGTTTCGGAGAGGCAACTCGACGATGTGCCAAGGAAACCACCAGTCCAAAGTGTAGTGAAGGTGTAATTTAAATAGCGAAAATGATCTACACGGACTAGAGCCGAACTAGGTGACACAATTATAGGTTATTACAAAAACATTATGGACCGAAGTACATGAAAGTGTTACTTAATATGAAATTGATGATTCCATAGCGTTATAAATACATATACATGATGTTCATTATTATCTGTGATATTACCGCCCAAACCTTGATGTCATCAATAGCATCGGTGACAGTGCAAGTTTTGTCTACGATTCCCCTAGCAGCTTGCGATCGTATTTGATGTGCTGACAGCAGCTCTGTGGTCTCCCTCTACCGGCAGGTTAATATACCATATGACAGGTGGGTCTGCATAATTACGCCTGGTGCGTAGGCACGATAACTGTCCTTAAAAAAGCTATATATTGCAATGCAATGGACTCTAAGGCTAATTATGCAGCTATTAGGGTATACCATCAAGAATATACGAAATAATAAGTCAATGAAAATTTATTTAACCATGAACAACTGTGTTCCTGTTATAGTATACGCATATTCATATTGTAAACCTCTCACATAAAATAGAAATATTTCAATTTGATCTGAATTCTTTTCTATTACCCACCGTTTCCTCACAATATAATTTCATTAAAAACCACAAAATTAGCAGAACATATTCTATGAATGTAAAATAAATTAGTGTGACGATATGTACAAAGCTTTTATCCAAGTCTAAACAAGAAAATATCTCTAGTACATAGTCTTATGTGTCCATTTTCTTATATTTCCTTTCCCTCTTCCCCTTAAACACTGTCTGTATTGCGAGAGGGTATGCTTGAGGTCTTTCTGTCATAACAATATTTATTGCTTCTATATTGGGACTAGTCACTTTACAGCATCCAGTGTCTCTCTTCTTGCGTGTACCTGATCCTGTATCTTGGAAATGTTTGATTCATCTATTAGTTTTAAAAGACACGAGGATAGCAACATTAATAGACATTTTAATTAAGCGTGAGAATGGCAAATAATTTATATCGTATACTGATAAAACGTAAGACGTTTATGTTACAAACAAAAGAAAGTCAATTAGACGTTACCTGGACACTTGACAACATTACGCTACGAGGCACTTGTCTGAATGCTTGATGGTGTTGAGTAAACTCCTCGATGTTGCAATTTAAATTATATTTATATGTCGCACCAATTTTAATGCCGGTACGAAAATAGCATTCAACCATGAATGCGCCGTGCTCTGTGATCATATCCAGGGACAGCTGTTTGTGTTAGTTATCAGAACAACCACACTGAGAGCGCTGTAATGTGCTTACTTTTCAGCAAACATTACCGCTTCTTCTCCGTAGATGTCACAATGATTTAAAGATAGACTCACGAGTCAATCATGAAGCCATTGTTGCACAATCGGAGGGCGGGAAATAACTAATAAAAGTGAAAACCTAATATATTTTTAAATGTATATTTGCTGGGAGTAAATAAATCAAGTGGGTTGGCCATTAAATTTGAAATTAAAATTATTTGTCATTCTTCCTTGCAAATACGTAGATCACGCTTCCACTAAACAAAGGGAAGTTGAATAAAACTACAAATTAACGGCTCATTCTTCAACTAAATCAAAATGAACTTGTAAAAGTTCAGTTTTGTTGAACTGTAATTAAACAGAAAGTACTGGAATTTTTGTAAGCGCAGAATCGCATTATATATGGCATATATATTATATAAGTATATATAAACTATAGGTGCCCTCACCTTTCTTCTACATACATTTTCAGTGATACATTGACATTTGAAACATTTCTTTCACACAATAACAAAATGACTTATTCACATCTAACGTACCCTTACTACCTGCTTGCCTTGAGGCCCGGTCTCAATATACATATAACCCCTGGTTTTCCGTGTATTGATGAGCCTCCTTTCCCTTGTATCCCTCGTTCTGGTTTTTCAGCCCTTAATTGTTAGTTATGCTTCACTAATCTAAACCATTTCTCTCTAAATTTCTCCAGATATATATCTATATTTCTTACATTCTTTTCTCCTTTTATGACTAAAATTTTCTTTTTTATTAATACCCTCCGCATCTCCCTAACACAGTCCCAGTGCCAAATTTGCTCTCTTCATATCTTTGTTTGTTTGCAATAAAGTACACTATGCCAATCTTTATCATCTTATCCACACATTGGGCATTTCCCTATATCCTTTTCATATCTAATAACTTTCAAATTTTTACTCCTGTCCTTTCCCAGGAAAATCCTTCCCGCCCTGACTTGTTACACACATCTATATACTTCTCCCTTCCCCACTTTGTCTTTATTTCCCTATATGTACATATAGTAACAAATAAATATATATTTTTGGTTATACTCAGATGCAATATTCTTAGAACCCTTGGTCATAAATATATCGGTATACACAATATTTATAATGCTCTTGTAGAAAATATTGAGAATTTAAGATTACCTGTAGACTGGCATTTCCAGCAATTTCTTAGGAATGGAGAATAGATCACCAAGATCGTTACAGCTGCTAATGTTTAGAAAAAGTGCTTGAGATTTCATTTGTCTAACTGGAGACTCATAGGGTCTTTTCTTCGGGCAATACCTCGAGTCTAAAAAGCCGCCCACCCTCTATCGACACCGTCAAGACGGGTGGAAGAGTATACGCCAACTACGCGCGTCCACCACGCAGCGCGTATCTACTTCCACCCGCTTTGTCTTGACGTTGTCGATGGAGGGTTTAGACTCTGCGTTTTCCCATATGGAAAGAGTTCCAGAGATGACCATCGCACCCGGATTATTTTCTCTCTCAAATAAAGTCTTCTACTTTTCACCTCATCACTCAAAAGTTGCAGTAGGCTTGCGTAGTGGTCATCAGTTATACGCTTATCATTTTCCAAGTATCCAATAAAAATAATTCCTTGTGCATGCCAGAAAGCACTCGCCATAAACTGTTGACCTTCCCTTATTTGGAGTTGATTCACTTGGCGCAATCCACTGTTTTAACTGTGAATTACTTTCTGGAGTGTTTAGATGTGTCCAAGTATCATCCATGGTAACTCGCTACCTCAAAAATTCACTGGAACGTTGATGGAAAGGCCTCTAATTCAAAACAGGCACAGTATTTATTAGCAAATATTGATCAGGTGTCACCAAACGTGGCACCCATCCAGTACACAACTCGTGGGAGCACAAAATATTACTTAAAATACACCTGCATATTTGTTTGATATGCTTATAGCCTCTGATATTTCAAGCAACTTTAACCCACGGTCTTCCAGTACAAAACGATAACCTATTTGAGTAATGTCTGGAGTTGTGAATTCCACAGTGCCTCCAGAGCGTGGCACATAACCAGTGCTTGCATGTTCCATTTAAAACTCTGCCACCCATCTTTTAATCACTATATATGAAGGGGCAGAGTCTTTAAATGTGCTGTTAATACCTTCCATGCTCTCTTTATACGTTAAGGCTTTCATATGGAAGTATTAAATTACACACTGCTCCTTTTACCAAACGTATATTTTCTAACTTCTACATTTGACTTGTTTAAAATGCTGAGATTCAAAAGCTCTAACTATGGAGAAAAGCTAGTCTAGAGTTCAACTATATGCTGCTATACGTCAAACTGGCCCAGTAGCGCATTCTCTATGTAAAATGAGGATCTCACCTGCCGATCGTCATTTATTTCATCTTTAGGTTAGATTTTGAGGGAACGACCATATCGCAGTTCCGTATTGTCTGACAAAGTTTCCAGCAAGTCCTCTGCAGGAGATATAGTTGATACGGTCAATGATTTCAAAGCTGATTTAATTGATAGCCACTTGTTTAAGCAACAAAATAAGTAGTTATATTGTTTCCAAAAATGCATTTGTTACAACTCAATATTTCATTATGATTAAATGTTGTGAATGAGGGAAAACCTAACGGGACCAGTTAGTGTATATATTAAGCAAAGTAAAATTTAGGAATACCTTAAGCAACGTTATTTCAGGAGCTATTCAATATGTAAATATAGAACGGTAGTATAAAACTGTACCATTTTATACTGTGTTTGATATCCTGTTTTACAATAAATATGTCTTTACACGAACTATACCTTGTTTCACGTAAGCTTGCCCAGTATCTCTTAACGGTCACGTGACCTAATCACCTCTCATTGGTTGCTGTTGTGGTAATGACTGTCGTGCGGTAAAAATTAGTTCGTTATTTAACATGGTGATATATCATTATATGTTGGAAGAGAATTGTCAAATTTATATTTTCTTAACTGTTTTAATTAAATATATTACGCAACAGAGTTGATTTATCTGAAATGCATGTTAATTCTTAAACGAAGTAAAGAGGAGGTTCCTTTGCTCTCAAGCACACGACACGATATCACGTGATTTAGCGGTAGTGGTGACATTTGTTTATGACTTTTATCACTGACCTTGTTTTGAACTGGATTAGTCATGCATCGCCATTCGAGAGTGCGGGAGCTAAATTATTTTATTGATCGTTTACTGCGCATGTACTTATTATATGTATAATGGCAGAGTCTACCGCCAGTTTTTCGCTGAATTATCGCAAGGATAATTATTTACAAACAGGCGAAAAAAGAATTGTGTTGCATGTGTTTAATGCACTCACAGAGAAGAATCCGTCATTGTCAGTGAGAGAAGTCGAACAGCTGTGCTCTGAAGTTACAGGTGTGAGTGTTAGATCCGTAGGAACATCGCGACATGAAATTGAGGAAACAGGAAAACTTAACACTCCAGGCAAAAGCAGGAATAAACAAAAGTGCGTGCTCGGAAAAAATACGTGAAAAGTGATGTGCGTCGTCAAGTGTGTAGTTTTTCTTCAGAAACGAACTCCCTAACATAAGTAACATTTTGTCTGCTGTAAATGATGATGCAGATTTACCAAATTTCTGCAGATTGCTTATACACCTGGGATTTGCGAATGAAAAAAGAGGCAAGAAAAATGTGCTAAAAGACAGAGGCGATATTGCTGTGTGGCGAAGACGCTATTTTAAGGACAACCACACTGCACCGAGATACAAATCGCTAAATATACACGAAGAACACACGAAAAGTAAAGTATGGTGTGACACGACTTTTAAGACTGAAAGACAAGCATTTTTGAAAGGTATGTGTTCTGGTTTAAAAATCTCAGTGGAAAAGGCCAAAGGCCTTTCATTATAAACTCTTTCAGTTTCATTGCTCAGTCATTGTGTTTCAATTTGCTCAGTTCATTATAAACTTGTATTTTTGCATGCCTTCATATTCTTATTTGTATGATTTTTGTATGATTTTATTTATCTTCCCGGCAATTATTACGAAATGTGACGGGAAGGCACCGCCTATGGTCTATGACGCGAAAGCATTAGCCAATTAGGGCGAGGAGGAGGGCTGTTGAACGCAGAGTGATACATTTCAGCCGGGCAAGGTTATATGAAACAGATACTAGTGTTTCTTGCGCCGGGCTCACGTTGCGCCTTTAAAGTATGCTACCACACTGCCTTCTTTATCGAAAGTAGCCGACGACCAGCTAATTCTTACTGAAGGCGTTAGAGGTCACTAGCGCACAGTAATCCAATGCCGCCATTAGCGTAAACCGATACGCTGCACCATCGCCTCCCAGGAGTCTTTACGGGACATCTTCGGGTCAAAGGGCTGACCCCATGTCGAAGGACTGTGAGTATGCTGCTACGAGTCTAGCTGAAGGAACTCCACGATGTGGCAAGGAAACCAACAGACCGTAGGGTATTAAACGTGTAATTTAAAAAGTGAAAGTGATCTGCACGGACTTGAGCAGAACTAGGTGACACAATTATAGTACTTTACAAGACATTATGGAGGGAAGTTTATGAAAGGGTTACTTAAAGTGAAATTTATGTGATTCCAAACAGCTATAACTACATATACATGGTGTTTATTATTATCTGTGATTTTAGCGCTCAAAATTTGACGTCATCAATAGCATCGTGACGGTGCGAGTTTATCTACGATTCCCCTAGTGGCTTACGATCGTATTTGACGTGCTGACAGAAGATTTGAGGCTTCCCTCTCCCGGCAGGTAAATATACCATATGAGAGGCGGCTCTGCCCGCGTGATATAAAGGAGCGTAACTAAGCCTGTTGCGTAGATACGATAACTGTTCTTAAAAAAGCTATATACTGCAGTGCAATGCACTGCAATTTCAGCAATGAAACCCTTAATCTTAAGTTTAACATGATTACTTTCTAGCTACAGCTTCCGATAAACCTACCTTACCAAGACTTATCTCATCTTAATAACGTTACGAGGGGATCCTCGGGCCAAACATTCGAGTCCCTACCTTTATGGGAGTTGTTCGGATTGGGTTGGACTCAAGGGGGCAGTATGTTCCCGACACGCACGGGAAATTGGGTACCTCCGGCCAGCTCTCGGTCACCCGTAGGTTGACTTAGGTTTGCCTAAGGAGTCCCGGGTACCAACCTGCAGAGCTACTAGAGGGTGTGCTAGATCACCAGGCAAACCAACCGAGTTTATTCGGTAGTCTTCCCTCCGGGATTGACGCGCGTATGTGGCGTATCTACTTCCACCCGTCTTTACGTTGTTGTCGCTTGGGGGGGGGGGGCTTTTAGACTCAATGCTTTACCCCATGGAAGGAGCCCCGGAGTTTTCCATCGCTCCCGGGTTGAAGGAGACCGGGGTCTTTGGACTGTTTTTATTGTTAGTGAATTTAGGGAAAGTTTATAATATTGTTACATTTCTGAATTAATTGTATATATTATAAAATTCATGATATATCTCTATAAATCATTATTTTGTACAGACACTGACTTGTCCCCTTTGGTATAATCAATTGCACTATATATTCATAATTTGATTTATGTTATATACTACTACTCATGTACAGTGTATGATTTACAAGATGAATAAATTGCCTGGGCAACAATGAATACTTTTCGGGCTGACATTTGCATGTATTTCCATCTGCTGATTCCAACACTCACCATAAATATGATAGATTAGCTCTTGTTTCGAACATAAAGTGAGATTTCATGTTTTAGACTTCCTCCTCCGGTAGGTAGGTTGCCGGTCTCCGTGTCTCTGCTGGGACCACTTCGGGACCGCCAGCCAAGGACCTTTGGAGCTCGGCTACTGGGCTCGTTGCCGTCCCGTTGTGATAGCGTGTTCGTTGTCCTGGTCTGTTGGGGGAAGCCTCTATCCAAGTAAACTGTAGGGACCCTGCCCTCCGTACTCTCGTGGCTCCTTGGATCATCCGCCCTCTGTCTCCTTCGCCTCATCCTTCATCCACGGGGTGTCTCCACTTGGGGCATAGGAACAATGGGCCGAGCATGGTGGCCTACGTACCGAATCCCCTGCGTAATGAAGTCCCAATCCCAATCCAACAAACTTGGAGATGACAGGGACTCTACCCTCTGTCCGTCTCCAGTAGGGGAGGGGATCCGTCCCCTTCAGCTGCCAAAGTGCGGGCGCTGCGGACCCTTAGCTCTCGTGGTACCTCTGACGTTACTATAGGAACCTCGGGCCGAACAGCCGAGCCCCTCCTTCGGGAGTTGTTCGGATTGGGTTGGACTCGAGGGGGCAGTGTGTTCCCGATTACCGTGGGAATCGGGTACGTCTTCGGACGGGGTTGAGGGAAGCCATTAATTCTCCCGGTTACTAGCCTGCAAAGCTAGTAGAAGGTGTGCTAGATCACCAGGCGGCCCCACCGAGGTTTATCGGTAGTCTTCACCTTGAGTGTTGACGCGCGTAAGTGGCGTAACCACTTCCATCCCGTCTTGAGTCCAGAGGACCAGATGGGGGGGGGCTTGTTAGTCTCTAGGTCTTGCCCTATGGAAAACCCCACGGAGGACGCAGAGCGCCCTTTGGGACAGCTCGGATAACTCCCTGGTTGAAGGAAGCCCGGGTCCTTGGTCCTACAGGTTCAGGACTAATGGGAGTAGAACCTCTGGGCTAAACTGTCCGTCTCCTTCAGCTGTCGTGGTGCGGGAGCTGTGGACCCCTAGCACTCGTGGTACCTCTGACCTTACTAGAGGGACCTTGGGCCAAACATTCGAGCTTTTCGCTGATGGGGAGTTTTTTCGGATTGGGTTGGACTCGAGGGGGCAGTGGTTCCCGATAACTGTGGGAGATCGGGTACGTCTCCGTACGATATTCAGGGAAGCGATTAGTATTCCCGCGTACTAGTCAACATAGCTAGTAGAAGCTAGATAACCAGGCGGCCCCACCGAGGTCACATCGGTAGCCTTCCCACTTTGGTGTTGGCGCGCGTGAGCGGCGTATCCACTTCCATCCCGTCTTGAGTCCACAGGCTCAGATGGGGGGAGGGGCTTGTTAGTAACCCAGGTTTTGCTCTATGGAAAGCCCCACGGAGGACGCCGGGCGCCCTTCGGGATAACTCGTACACTCCCTGGTTGACAGAAGCCCGGGTCTTGGTCCTATGGGTCCAGGACTAATTGGAGTAGACCCTCTGGACTCAACTCCCTCCAACCCGGGATACTAATCAGGAACACAGGAACAAGCCGTTTAAGAAGGCTGAAGTCCCCCACCCACCAATTCCTACTGCACCATTAATTACATATGGGAGATCATAAAACACACGTTCAAGAAAAAGCAACACACGACAGGAAATGAAATAACGTCCATGACAACATAGTATCTAGTGCAACAGCACTGAGTGGCCTTGTGAATTATGACACCCCAAACTCACACATATATATCAAATGAGAAAGTTTTTTAAGTGAACAAAATGAGAAATTACGAGAGTGCGTCAAATGAAAACCTTAAATATTTTAAAACATTTTTTGTGCATAAGTGGTACAAAGCTTTATCACTTTTCAACATAACCTCCCCCACTCTGAATGCAAGACCTCCTGCGCTTACAAAGTGCATAAATGCCTTTAGAAAAAAAATATTTTTGTAGTCCGCACAACCACTCACACACCGCTTGGCGTATCTCTTCATCGGAACGGAACTTCTTTTCCCTCATTGCGTCTTTGAGTGGTCCAAACATGGAAATCACTTGGGGCTAGGTCTGGTGAGTATGGTGGATAAGGAAGACATTCAAAATGGAAGTATGTGATTGTTGCAACTGTTGTATGGGCAGTGTGGGTTCTTGTATTCATGTTGCTAAAGGACACCTGGTGACAGCAATACACGTCGCTTGGATTTGATTGCAGGCTGCAGCTGATTTTTTGGGACATCTGTGTATGATGCACTGTGACAATGGTCGCTCTAGGCATGTAATGCTCCAAAATGACGCCTTTTTCGTCCCAAAAGAGAGTCAGCATAGCCTTACCTGCTGATGGTTCCGTTCGAAACTTCTTTGGTTTTGATGATGAGGGATGGCGGCATACGTTGCTCGCTCCCTTCGTTTGTGGTTGGTGGAGGTGAACCCAGGTTTCGTCCCCAGTAACGATTCTTGCAAGGAAGCCATTACCTTCCCGTTCAAAGCGCCAAAGTAGTTCATCACAAGCATCGACACTTCGTTCTCTCATTTCAGGAGTCAGCTGCCGTGGCAACCAACTTGCAGACACTTTGTGAAACTGGAGCACATAATTCACAATGTGTTGTGTTGACCCATGGCTAATCTGTAAACGTACTGCAATGCCATTTAGTGTCACTCCGTTGTTTTCCTTTACTGTGGCTTCAGCTGCTGCAATGTTCTGTGCCTGACCTGGACGTGGAGCATCTTCCGCTGAAGTCACACGATTTGCGAACTTCCTACTCTATTCGTAGACTTGCTTCTGTGATAAAAGTGCATCACCGTACTGAACCTTCATTTGTCGAAGAATTTGAATAGGTTTCACAGCTTCACTGCGCAAAACCCGAGTGACAGAGCGCTGTTCTTTCCTGGTGCAAGTCGCAAGTGGAGCGACCATCTTTATACTGACACTGAGACAGTATCTGTGCATCTGCACTATGCTGTCACCTACAGGACATTCTGCACACTGTTTCTAGCAAGCTTACCAACTTACAGGATAACGGCGCGAAAGTTCAATTTGTTATTACAAATTTAGGGACTTCATTTGACTCTCCCTGGTGTATGAAAACCTGGTAAATATAACACTGCTCTTAGGGTTTGACTCTAAGTGAGACAGAATTCAATTCATAGCACATGACGTAATGTAACTTTGTGGGTTTGTGAAATTAAAAGTCCAATTGCACAAACTCAAATTGTTCTTTATTTCCACCGAATTATAGTTGAAACACTTGCCAATTACACAGAATTACGTAGCGCACACAATTACAATTCACCAGTTCGTCTTTCACAGGTCCACTCTGCACTCGCAATTACGCACAACTCCTCCGATGCACGCACACAGTCTTCCGGTCCGTTCCCTCACTGGGCGCCAATCACGGCTGCTCGCCAAGAACTGAACTGACCAAGAGCCAAGAGCCAAGAGCAGGTGCAGGTCGCCCGGGTTCCCCCGGGCGGAGGGTTACACGCCACGGTACCTATCCGCTGTGCGGATTTACCCGTGCGGTAAAATAGATCTAAGTTTATTTCGCAAGCTTGCGTGTCGTTGTGTTAGACGGCGCAGTTGGCCTCTGCTGATACTTCTGGTGCCGGGATATTCCCCTCGGGGAACAGTGCCCGTTCCACCCTGCTTTTGCGGTCGCTACCGAGCCGACAAGCCGTGGTGCAACCAGTAGCGAGAGGCCAGATGGAAATTTGGTTAATGATGTTGGTATTTCCAGGTCGTGCGCGCGTCCCAGGGCACGACTGCAGGTGTTAACCTGCCAGCCGCGGCGAGGGCGCGATTTGACCTGGCGGTGAATGTTAGGGGTAGGAGGAGAGGCAGAACCTACCACCCAAGGGCGTCCTAGGGTAGGCGATAGCTCCTCCGTCTCCTGGGGAGACGGTGATCGTATTGACCAAGTGTATTCACCAGCTGGTTTGGGTGGGGGGTGATCTTGGCATACAACGTGCGTGTTCGTTCGCGAACGACGTCTACGACGTATGGTATGCTTGACTGGGTGTGCAGGAAGTGGGATGGGAACCTGCGGTCGGTACCGTAGATCATCCTTAAGGCTCTGTTCTGCACGGCTTATAGCCTGCGGAGGGTGGTATGAGCCACCGAACCCCAGACCTCGCATCCGTACAGGATCAGAGGCGGGACGATCACACGGTACGTCCGCAGTTTGAGGCGGATGGGCATTGTGGATCTGAAGATCGGGTATAGTTGCCTGAGTGCAGCGTGGCCGAGGCAAGCCTTTGCCCTGACATGCGGAGTGAAAGTGAGGCCGCGGTCCAGTTGGATTCCCAGGTATTTGGCGGTTCGAACCCAGGGGATTCTTCTCCGCCTTAACCGCAAACTACAGGCCTTATATAGGGAAGATCGCCGTTTCTGGAAGTTTCGCGGCGCGCACAATTATCCAGAGGTTTCGAGACGTCTTGTGGGAGGAGAAAGAGAAGGTTCAGGGCTCTTGCCGCTCCCCTAATTATCCCTTCAGTTAGTGACACGAGACAAATGGGTAGTCGTGGGCAAAATACTTCCCCTCTGGCCCTTCTGCCAGCCGGTTCTGTCGGGAGTTCCGACCTTCGGGTGACAGTAATGATGTTTGCTTGCTTTTTAGGGAGAAAAAAAAATTCAAATTACAGTTTCCTTACAATGTCACTTAAAGTCATTTGTGAGTTTTCATTTGTTTCTGTGAATAGATTTCGCATTCTCAAGTTTAAAATACTCAAGTCTGATTATATTGGTGGCATTAGAGGCCTTATACTGTTACACCATCGTCGCCATAATTTTCCGAGTTCGACGGGAAACCGTACAGCCGTTGCAGCAGGTATTGCATATCCCGAGCTACTGACCGGAGAGGTTACAGCAAAATCTGTTTTCTGCACTTTCACCCACATACACTGTACACATAAACACCCATGCCCAGGGCGGGACTCGAACCCGCGACCCTCTACGCGGTGGAACGCTAGATACATACGTTATAACGACCATGGCTACGACGGCCGGCCCACATTGATCCTCTTATAAAATTTAAATTATTCTGTGAAAGGTAGTATAAAAAGTTACCAACGCAGGAGACCAATACGAAAGCGGAGATCACAACTGTAAGCTTGAACATCCTGAATCAGTTCTTGTCGTTTTGAAGGAAACGTGAGGGTTTTATAGGTAACATGAAGGAACACACGTCCAAAATTATTAGCTTATCAGTATATTTGGGAGCCATTGACGCAAACCAAAACACAGATATACGCAGAACTGATAACAGTTGCAACAATTTCTTGAAACTCTGGCACAATGGCCTTATCTTATTTCATTCAGTACCTTTAGTTATCTCGTAACGTGTTTATGTTACCTAACACCTTATTATTTAATACTCAGGACGAACGTTATAAAAGTTGATGTTACTTTTATATTACCTCTGCAGCCAAGATAGTATTTTGTTTTTCATATCTACACTGCAAATTATTGTTCCAAAATGTATTTACCTGTGTTTCAAGTTAATTAAAATAATCACTTTTAGAAATTATTTAATTAAGCATTTTAGAGTTGCAAAGGTTAAGGTGATTTTCCAAATTTTACAATTTCAGTTTCATTTTGCACAACATATAAAGAGATATAGAGCAATGCCAGCATTGCATATTAAAGAATGGTTTATTGCAGAGCTTGAGACTTTAACTATATCTTGAAAGGCTTTGCTCTTGTATTGATTTCATTTTACATAAAGCAATGTTTTAAAAATGTGTACATTTCTTTGCGCACCAAAACAAAGAAAAATTCTCACCCTGAGAGAGGTCTTAACGGGTTTTCTTCAAGTATTTGCTGCATATAAGTTCCTTATAGAGCTAAAAGTACCTTCCATTTGCAGAATGGAACATTTTTTCGTAATAGAATAGATTAGATTTTTATTGTGCATATTCCAAAATACACAATTTACAACTTTAGGTTACATTAATTTGTCTTTACAGTGTTACTACCTTGTCTTACATGACAGCCTGATCTTCGGCTCTGCCAGTTAGCTCTTAAACTCCATGCCGCCTTGTTACTTCAATAGTACCTTTTCTCCCACTAATCTTCTATTCTTATATTCTTTACATTTATTTGTGTTTACCTTGTTACCCTGTCTTACATGATACCTTGGTCTTCTGATCTGTCAGTTAGCTCTTAACCTCCATGTCTCCTTACTTTATTATTACCATTCATCCCACTAATCCTCCTTTCTTAAATTCTACACATTTATTTGTTTTTACCTTGTTGCTACCTTGTCATACATGACAGCCTAATCTTCTACTCTGGCAGGTAGCTGTTAAACTCCATGTCTCCTTGTTACTTATTGTCACTTAATTAGTACCTTCCCTCCCACTAATCTTTCTTTCTTATCTTATGTAGATTTATTTTTGTTTAACTTGTTGCTACCTTGTCTTACATGAAACCCTGGTCTTTTCTCTGCCAGGTAGCTCTTAACCTGCATGCCTCCTTGTTACTTAATTAGTCCCATGCTTCCCACCATCTCTCTTTCTTATTTTCTTTACATTTATTTATCTTTGCTTTGTTACTAACTTGGTTGACATAACACCCTGGTCTTCTGCTCTGCCAGGTAGCTCTTAACCTCCATGACTCCTTGTTACTTAATTAGTCCCTTTCTTCCCCCTCATCTTCCTTTCTTATATTGTTTACATTTATTTGTCCTTACCTTGTTTCTGCCCTGGCTTACAAGGCACCCTGGTCTTCTGCTCTGCCAGATAGCTCTTAACCTCCATGCGTTCTTGTTACTTAATTAGTTCCTTCCACCCCCTCATCTTCCTTTCTTACATTATTTGCATTTAACTTTACCTTGTTTCTGCCTTGGCTTACATGAAACCCTGGTCTTATGCTCTGCCAAGTAGTTCTTAACTTCCATGCCTCCTTGTTACTTAATTAGTCCCATTCTTCTCCCTCATCTTCCTTTCTTACATTATTTACATTTATCTGTCTTTAACTTGTGTCTACCTTGATTTACTTAACTCCCTGGTCTTCTGCTCTGCCAGGAAGCTCTTAAATTCCATGCCTACTTGTTACTTAATTAGCCTCTTTCTTCCCCCTTATCTCCCTGTCTTATATTCTTTACATTTATTTGTCTTTACCTTGCTTCTGCCTTGGCTTACATAACACCCTGGTCTTCTGCTCTGCCGGGTATCTCTTAACCTCCATGCCTGTCTGTTACTTAATTAGCCTCTTTCTTCCCCCTTATGATCCTTTCTTATATTCTTTGCATTTATTTGTATTTGCATTTTTTCTGCTTTGATTTACATAACACCCTGGTCTTCTGCTCTTCCAGGTAGCTCTTAACCTCCATGACTACTTGTTTCTTAATTAGCCCCTTTCTCGCGCCCCCCTACATTCTTATATTCCTTACATTTATTTGTTTTAACTTTGTTGCTATCTTGGCTTACATGACAACCTGGTCCTCTGCTCTGCCAGGGAGATCTTAACCACCATGCCTCCTTGTTACTTAATCAGTCCCTTTGTTCCCCCTCTTCTTCCTTTCTTATATTCTTTACATTTATTTTCCTTTACCTTATTGCTACCTTGACTTACATGACACCCTGATCTTCTGCTCTGCCAGGTAGCTCATAACCTCCATGTCACTTTGTTACTTAATTAGTCCCATTCTTCCGCCTCATTTCCTTTCTTATATTCTTTACATTTATTTTTCCTTACCGTGTTGCTACTTTGGATTACATGACATCCTATTCTTCTGCTCTGTCAGGTAGCTCTTAAACTCCATGCCTCCTGGTTACTTAATTAGCCGCTTTCTTCCCCCTAATCTTCATTTCTTATATTATTTGAATTTGTCTTTACCTTGTTTCTACCTTGGCTTACATGACACCCTTGTCTTCTGCTCTGCCAGGTAGCTCTTAACCTCCATGCGTCCTTATTACTTAATTAGTCCCTTTTTCCCCTCAGCTACCTTTCTTATATTCTTTACATTTATTTGTGTTTACCTTGGTGCTACCTTGGCTTACATGACACCATGGTCTTCTGCTCTGTCAGGTAGCTCTTAACCTCCTTGCCTCCTTGTTACTTAATTAGTCCCATTCTTCCCCCTCATCTTCCTTTCTTGTATTCTTTACATTTATTTGTCTTTACCTTGTTGCTATCTTGGCTTACATGACACCCTGGTTTTCTGCTCTGCCAGGTAGCTCTTAAACTCCATGCCTCCTTGTTACTTAATTAGTCCCATTCTTCCTCCTCATCCTCCTTTCTTATATTCTTTACATTTATTTGTCTTTACCTTGCTGCTACCCTGGTCTTCTGCTCTGTCTGGTAGCTCTTAAACTCCTTGCCTCCTTGTTACTTAATTAGACCCTTTCCTACCACTCATCTTCCTTTATTATTTTATTTACATTTCTGGCCCATTTTTCTTTAGCTTTATGCAAGAACTCACCAATGCTTCTGTTGTTGTTTTCCTCCCTCCCCTTTTACATTTTTATAGCTAGTATCCTCTTCTCTATTTTCTCTATTTTCTCCCACTTTTCCTACCAAACCTTTTTTTGCCACATTGCAACCCCCTCCCATTCTGTGACATAGTTTTCTATGCTTTCCTTTCCCCCACACAATTCACAAATTTCCTTTTTCCTACCTCTTCTCCCTTTTAGAAATATTGTTCCTGTTCTCATCCAAGCTAGCCCTTCTCTCTTACCTATTGCAGTAATCTACATATGCTTCTCGTCGCTTGTAAAATTTTAATGACGATAGAAGAAATTTCAGGGTTCCATGGATGTTCCAACTCCATCAGACCACAGCTCCTGAGTCCGAAAATTTCTTCTTTCCTCAAATTAGACTCCGACCGTGAAAGTTTACGATTATTCCTGATATTGTAATCATTTCATATTTTCTAGACTTTCACATATTTCCTGTCTTTCTATATCATCTATTCTGCATTTTACAAA
The DNA here is from genome assembly GCA_030765055.1 of Mantis religiosa. Taxonomy (NCBI): domain Eukaryota; kingdom Metazoa; phylum Arthropoda; class Insecta; order Mantodea; family Mantidae; genus Mantis; species Mantis religiosa. The sequence continues at coordinate 205,127,892 of CM060949.1, read as the reverse complement.
ATTACCCACATCGCTTGTATTCCTTTCCTCTTATTTCCATATATCGCCCAGACCAAATAAAAGACTGTGAACACCACTACAAAATTCGCACTGCAAGACGTAATGGAAGATACATAAATGTAATCTAGGAATAACTTAACACCAACTTTCCTTAAGGATTGTATTTTGCACTGTAAATTTCTCCAAAAAAGCTCAAAAGAACAATAATATGAATTAAATTCAGGATAATCTACTACAGATGTAAGAATAATAGAATAACAATGCTAAAGTTTAGATCGAAATTTGGAAAATAGTTTAAAATATGAAGATTTTGGGTAGATGCCTCAAAAAATGCTTATATCATATAAAGGTTTCTGATATTAAAAAGAAAGAAAGGACAAATAAATGTTGAATAACCAATGCCGCAGTACTCAAACGGTTGGGAAATCACTTTTCGAAACATATACCTAAGGTAGTATCAGAATTAATGAATAAAGGAAACGAGGTTATCCAAATACATGGCTTACGTAAATAATAGAAAATGATTGAAAGAAATACGGCACATACATGAGTATCAAAATAGCAATGTTAACAATCAGATCACTCCAAACATGGTAACATGAAAGAATACAGTTTGGAGTATATGATTAACTAACTGTTCATTGATTCTAAAAGCGCTAACAAAACTGTTAAATTTCTCGCGTTTCACCAACGTGTTTTCTGAAAATGTTAATAAACACGTGTTAACGCCAAGAAAGTTGCAAATATTACAGCTATAGAAGGCTATGGATGAGTCGTATTATTTTCTGAACATACTGCGATGCGCTTTTGTTTAAATTTTTGTCTGCACACAGCTAAAACATGGTAGATAGTCAAAATCGTAAACAAAAGTCGTGAGACAAATTTCTCATCGATGTAGAGAGAACTGTTAACTGATTTCATGACGATGTATAAGGATATCGTGGAAAATAGGAGTCCGGATGCGGTGAATGTAAAAGAGAAAGATGTCACCTGGAAAAAATTGGAAACAAATTTAATTCAAATGCATGTGTCATTGCAACAAACACGAAACCTGTTACGTAAATTTAAAACAAGGGGCGAGGAAGTACAAGTGACAAGGGACTTGAACGTTTCAAGACTCGGAGATGCACAGTGTATTATCCACATAATCCAGTGAATTATAAAATCGCAATGTTATTAATCCTTGAAGCAAAGGCGAGATCGGCATATTCCTTTCGATGCATGTTCTAACTCAGTGTTACGTAAATTTAAAGCGAGGTGTGAAGGACAAGTGACAAGTGACTTAAACGTTTCCAGACGGAAGGTGAACAGTGTATTATCCACATAATTCAGTGAATTATAAAATTACAAAGTAATTAATACTTGAAGCAAAAGTGAGATCTGCATACTCCTTTCGATGCATGTTCCAACCTCACTTGTACTTCCACAGTAACCTTCATAGCAACTAGTTTTGACTGTCTATACCTCCATCTGATAACTCCTCAAAATAATTTCTCCTCATACGCCGTATATTTACACGGTCCTAGATATAGAAATCGACAAAAAAAGCGGGTTCATGCCCGCCATTTTGACTATTTACAATTGTTAAGGACTTAACATAAGAAATTTGACTTTTTAGTTTAACAAGCGATTTAACACGAGTATTAAGCTAACACTTGTTGGTTAAATGCAATTTTTGTTATAACTATTGTTAAGCCCGTGTTAAGTCTTAACATCTGTTGGTGAAATCGGGATATGAGTCTAAAATGACCCCATTGACAACGTCAAGACGGATGGAAGTGGATACGTGCGTCAACACTGCAAGGCAGACTACCGAAAACCTCGGTGGGCAGCCTGGTGATCTAGCACACTTTCTACTAGCTATACAGGCTAACACCCGAGACTTATTAGGCAACCCTCTGTTCCCTCCGGGCGGCCGTAGCCTGACTGGAGGTACCCGAACTCCCGCGGGTAACGGGAACACACTGCCCCCTCGTGTCCAACCCAATCCGAACATCTCCCATTCAGGGAGGAGCTCGAATGTTCGGTCCGATGTTCCTCTAGTAACGTCAGAGGTAGCACGAGTGCTAGGGGTCCTCAGCGACCGCACCACGGCAGCTGAAGGGGACGGATCACCTCCCCTACTATACACAATAAAACCTTCTTATATAAACACCTTTTTGGTTAAAATATCAATTATAAAACCTAAGTGGCCAGCTTGTCGGTGAATCTCGCGGATGACGAGACGGCGGTAGCCCAGGATTTTAAATTGATTTTAAATGTTCTTTTTAGAGTTTAGTGACTGGGGTAGTGTCCTATGCATTTTACTCGTTTTATTTGTGTTTGGTTTTAACATTCTTGGGTTTTTTTTATTTTTTATTTTAACTAGCGGGGCTATTTTTAGATATGTTTTACCTGTTACTTTTTATTTTATTCTTTTATTTATTTTTGTACTAAGCTATTACAATTGTTGAGCTGATCACCAGTATTTGGCCCAGGCCATTAATTGGTGGGCAGCCCGTTGAATTATAAAATGTGTAGTACACTACTTACATTTCTATTACTACTAACATTACTACCATTATTACTATTGCTTACACACTATTTTTCATTTCCTTTTTTCACAGTCCACTTCCATTTATTTTTCACTTTATCTAAGAACTGTCCTACATTCTTGAGATTTTTATCTATAATTTTACATATATCAGGACTTCGCTTAATTTTTCTCCAGATGTATTGTTTTCGCCAAATCTCTGTTTCCCTGCATTCAAAAAGGATATGTTCCACATCTTCCTTACCCCCACACAATGGGCACTTGTCTTGCACAAACCCATTCCGCTGCCCTTTCAGCCTCCACACTCCTGCTCTCAGCCATGCTATCCCCTTCCTTTCTTCATTAATGGTTTTATCTATATAATTCTCCCTTCCCCAGCACCTTTTAACTCAACATAATATACCAATGACCTCTTTTCACCTAACTGGCTGAACAGTTTTTGAAACTCTGTATCTTCAAATCTTTTTCTAACACCCCTCCAGAAACCTTTATAATTTCTATCTCTTTTTCTCCAAATATCCCCTAAGCCATTATTTTCTAAATTGTTTCGTAGAGTGCTTGCCCAGCTCGAGCTTTGCAGACTTGCTTCTTGATATTTTAAACATTGTTGCAATAAGCTGCCTTCATCTAAATTCAAGATCCTATGCCAGTATTTCAAGGCTCTTTCCATTATTAACCCTTTCCTTGTTACTCTCCCCATTTCAATTTGAGCAACTTCGTTTGCTGTTGCCATTGGCAGCCCCAAAACTTCCTTACAGAACATCCCATGTATCTGATCCACAACTTCCCACCCATTCTCAAGCCCCCATATTTCAATGCCATATAGCATTCTGGCCACGACTACAGAACTATATACTCTTTCCAACCATTTCATCTCCATCTCCGAAATTTTATTTAGACACCCTCTCACAGCCATCATTGCTGCTTTCCCTTTTGTCAGTGCTGATTTCTTTATGTTTTACCTAGATTTTATTATCATCATCATCATAATCATCATAATCATCAAGTCTAAGTGGCAACAATTGGTTCAGAGAAGAGCGCTCCTATGGATTTGATTGTGATATTCCGCTGCTCTTTTATTTCGTTCTGTTTTATTATCTTATGCAAAGAGCAGGATATTCCAAAGCAGGTACACAGTGACTCAAGTTTCTAAATGTTCATTATTCTTTTACCTTCATTTGTCCCTCTTGTACCTATAATTGCATGTATAATCACACCATGTACATACTTATTTGTTGTTATTAACCGGAGAAGATAAAACTGCTTTGTTACCATTAATTTTTGATGAATGAAGTGTAGATAATCTCATATAAATGGCCCACGATTATCTCTGCTCATTCAGTAGAGCTTAAATATAAGGCATTACGTAACACTAAACAAACTGTATGGACTTGATAGACTTATGAATGAAATCAGATAAGACGTTCGTTACTGATATTCGAGGAGTGCGTATAAAGGTTCTTATCAGTTCTTTGTGTGAAAACTAATTCTTTTGCGTCAGGTGGTCTAGAAATAACTGATAAATGAATATTAATCAACAACTGGTCCTATAAAACCCTTGAGCATCCTTCACAAGGACTAGAAGCAGTTCAGAATGTTCAAGCTTACGGTTGTAATATCTGCCTTCCTACTGGCTACATGCATTGGTAAGTTTCTTCTTGTACAATTTGTAGTATACCAATAACATTTCATTAGAAAAAGCATGTGTTACATTAACATGATTTTATGTATATATGCTCAAAGCATTGTTGCTAACGCTTATTCCTATACACCTTCATGGGATTGGAGATCAATACGTGTAGCAATTAGCTTAGTAGTCATCAGTTGCCCGACCGACCATCCAACCGACTGATGTGCTGGCTGGCTGTATAAAGCGTGCCTACTGCTGTACTGCGTGCCTACCCATTAAGAGTTTTACCGCAGGTAGGGTTTTCCTTTTAGGGATGTTGTAGGATGGGTTGCTGTTTCTTCTTTCGGTAGAAATTATTTCGAGGGTACATATTGTATGTACCTCAGGTTGTAGGAATGATAAGTTGTCCCTGCTTAAAGTTTCAATGTAAAAGATGGCCAGATCTTAAACGAACTGGTCGCTATTGCTATAGATTTTCCCCAATGCACATTGGGAATTTTCCCAATTAAAAAGCATAACTGCTCTTAAGAAGAATTGTCAGTGTTAAAACAGGTATATTTCATATAAATATAAGTAGCTGGCATGCTTAATTTATAAGATTACTCACTCAGACTGTTCGATGTTCACCTTTTCTCCAAAAGTACATTTCAATCCTGAATTCGGATCATCTTCAGTGAATTCTGCTCCAAGAAAGTTAAGACTCCCACTGGAGGTCTTCTGATTTCTGATGCCAACTTTTGGAACTGGAACATTGGTACTGGGCACAGATGATTGGTTGTCACCTGTGATATTAACAGGTTGGAGTTGCTTCGTCTCTGGATGTGAAGAAGTTAATATGTTGGAAGTTTCTTGAGGCAAATATACTTCCTCTTCTATCTCCGTTTCGGGAACAATACCCTGGTTACCAGTTGTCTGTTGAAGTAGATGTACTGAAATCTGAGTTAAATTTACCTTAATCTATAGTATATGTTTTCAGAATAGTGGTTTGAGCTACATCAGTGTTGACGTTATTGACTTGTTTTAAATCGTACAACACTATTAAATGATGGTATATCAAAATTCAAGATATCTTCTTTTTAACTATTTAGAATAAAACTCTTTTCCTAAATATCCAGTTCAATAACAGATTGTACATGCTTTAATGGTTGTATACTTTGACCAATTTCATGATTAGATTTCCAGAAGTGATTGGCAAATGCTGATTTATCTATTTGTTTAAGTTTTATATTTCTCTAGTGTTCCGTTTGACGAGTTTTAAGACTTATCTTAGTTCCTCCAATATAGTATGATTTACAGTTATTACAAGGTATTTTATAAACTCCAAATAATTTTAATTTGTCGATGGTGTTGCTGAAAGTAAAATCTTGAGACTGAAATTATTTTTGGGGCAAATTTTACATTATAATTTCGAAAGATTCTTTTAAATTTATTAAAAGCTGAAGGATGATAAGCCAACTTCTGCTATATAGCTGTACTTTCTGTTTTCTTTAAAGTAGTAATTTATTTTATGTGATTTATGTATATCTGATAATTAATAATTTTAAGTGTGGTTGATCTCTTGAAGCCATTGATAACAGCAACATGTAAAATGTGTTGGTATTCTAATTGATATTCAGACCCAAGCATTGAAACATTTATAAATCTGTGAATTAAACAATGAAATACCGCTAATTGATGTGAAATTGGATTGTAGTTGTTTGCTTTGATATAGTTATCCACATGTGTGTCCTTTCTGTAAATGCCAAATGCCAAACTTCAGATCTAAAAAGGGTAAGAATCCATTTTCTTGCCCGCCTCGGTCTGCCTCACGTTCAAGAGGTCCCGAGTTCGAATCTCGGTCAGGGTGAGTTACTTGAATAAGGTTTGTTCGGGGTTTTTCCTTATCCTTCAAGACGAATGTCGGATAGCTCTAAGCTCCATGGACCACGTACTCATTTGAGCATCACTTCACCAATTTCAATCATCGTCCGATATGACTTAAAAGTTGGAGGACGTAAATAAATGAATAAATAAATAAATAAATAAATAAATAAATAAATAAATAAATAAATAAATGAATGAATGAATGAATGAATGAATGAATGAATGAATGAATGAATGAATGAATGAATGAATGAATGAATGAATAAATAAATAAATAAATAAATAAATAAATAAATAAATAAATAAATAAATAAATAAATAAATAAATAAATAAATAAATAAATAAATAAATAAATAAATAAATAAATAAATAAATAAATAAATAAATAAATAAATAAATAAATAAATAAATAAATAAATAAATAAATAAATAAATAAATAAATGACTGAATGAATGAATGAATGAATGAATGGATGAATGGATGAATGAATGAATGAATGAATGAATGAATGAATGAATGAATGAATGAATGAATGAATGAATGAATGAATGAATGAATGAATGAATGAATGAATGAATGAATGAATGAATGAATATATAAATAAGAAACTTGAGGTCTGATGGAATGGAACCTGGGCTGGTTTGGTGAAAGCCAAGCGGACCAACCACTCAGCCATGGCGCGGCCACCAAATAGAACAATTGACTTCCGCAGTGTTAAGTAGACAATGGGAATGTATTAAATATATGTAATAAACTTAAAGAATGTTTAGGAGAAACTAATTAGATTCACTTGTCACCATTGAACTCCCGAGGAAGTGTTTACTGCAATGTTGAAGATGGGTGCTGCAACTGTTCGGAAAACTTAGACCAACAAGTTCTGTGATACCTCACAAGCTCCGAATACCAGTAATGAAAGCATTGTGAGTGAATAAATGGAGCAATTTATTTTTATAGATGCAGCTCCAAAAACTAGACGTCCTCGTCTAAATGGAAGGATTATCGGCGGAGTTAGTGCAAACATCTCTGAGATTCCATACATAGTAAGTATTCCATATCAATTTAGTTAAATTTGTGAATAAGGTAGTCAAGATATAGTTTACATTTTTGTAGTCCAAGCTTAAGGCGCTTGTCATTCCATGTAACTATGACAGCAAATTGACTTTATTTTAACTAATCTAAAATTATAGGTTTTGGGAAGATAAATATATTATGAACTATAGGTCCATGATGACCTCACGCTTAAATGTGAAACACTTTTTAACGTGCTGGACTATTACATAGAGGTCTTACAACCCTAAATAGCACATTTTTGTTCCTCTGTGCCAATATATATATATATATATATATATATATATATATATATATATATATATATATATATATATATATATTACACAACTGATTTTTGACTCTCTTACTTCAACAAGGAATTTAGGATTTCACAAAGTCTAATATTGTAAATGACTATCATATTACTACATATCTGGATAAAATATTTGCTAATCTGTGGTACAAACTTTGGAAGATATAACCTTTCTAATACAGGGATACATGATCACGTGTACCCTTAGGCAATAGCAGATACAGGAAACAATAGTGCTTATATTTGAGAATTAAAACGTTCTATGCTGAAATCTTTACTTATTTGTTTCAATTGAAGAAGTCAAATAAGCACTAATTAAAGTAAACAAACATAATCATTGAATATTACTTCGTATGTGTAATTCTCTGATAAAATGTTACAGTTGTCTTTGGAGTATGATGGAAACTTCGTTTGTGGAGCATCTATTATACACGAGTGGTTTGCTGTCACAGCTGCACAGTGTGTTCAGGGGTAAGTTATACATTATTGACACGTATTTTATATAAGTAACATTATAAATTATAAATTATAGTTTTCGTTAAGGTATCTGTACATGAAACAGTTAATAACAAAAGATAGGCAACTGGAATATAAGGTAAAGACCAAAAGACAAAGGAAGGGTGATTCTACAGCTATCACCGTGTAGCCTTTTGTGTCCGTGTCCCACAACGAGGACCTCTAAGTAAGAGATTTTACAGGAGAAGAGAAAGGGCGGTCACTGCAGGAGCCCAACATAGTAGAGGGTAGTTCCCTAACACTTATAAGATTCATCCTCTCGGCGAATACTAGCAAAATCGTGGGAGGTTCGTTAACTGCTACTGGTCAGACCTTTACAGAGTGCATACATTTATCCTGCCATGCAGCACCAAGAAACTAATTATTGCGTGACAATAGATAACCAAGCTGATGAATGCTGAAACTAAAACGCAGTAAATTCAATTGGGTAGAGAATTTCAGTGATATAAAGCATCTTCCGAAATCTGCCGGAAGACTGAAAATTCCATGGACAACAAATGTTGGCATGAAAATCGAACCCATAACCTTTCACATTTACAGTCCTCATCAACACTCTGTTACGGAATACAAATTTGGAGTAATTTATGTTATATAGCGCTTACTATATAGCGCTTACTGTTGTGACATTCATATCAACAAATATACTTTAGCTGTATTGTCCTTGCAATATTTTAAATTAGGATTAATTTTATCATCATTGCTTTCTACTTCATAATTCTTCTTCTTCTTCTTCTTTTTCTTCTTCTTCTTCTTCTTCTTCTTCTTCTTCTTCTTCTTCTTCTTCTTCTTCTTCTTCTTCTTCTTCTTCTTCTTCTTCTTCTTCTTCTTCTTCTTCTTCTTCTTCTTCTTCTTCTTCTGCCTCCATGGATTAGGCTATAGCCTGTTCCGGTCTCACATCGATTCATCGTTTCCTAGGTCGTCCTATTGATCTTCTTCCTTTCGGTTTATATTCCATTATTTGTTTAGGTATTCTCTCTGGAGTCATTCTTCCTAAATGTCGGAGCCAATTTTCTCTATATTCCATTAATTTTAATAAAGCAGAATTGATGTTTAATTCATTTCTTATGTCTTCATTTCTAAGTTGATCTTCCGTTGTACATCCCTTAACAGATCTTAGGAAACGTATTTCTGCTGTTTGTATTTTACTAAAATCTTTGTTTCTTAATGTCCATGTCTCGCTTCCGTATAGCAAGACAGGGAGTGCCATGATAGAATAAAATTGTAATTGAGTTTCTCTTCTTGTTTTACCTTTTAGTGTTCTCTTAATTGTTCCAGTTACTGATTGAAACTTATTTTTTTCTGATTTATATCTTGATCCATTTCATAGCTTAGGTGGCATCCAAGGTACTTAAAATGTGACACTTGTTCAATAATATTATTCTCAATTAGAAGTTTTGTCCTTACCGGATATTTGCCGTGGAATGTCATTACCTTGGTTTTTTTTTATTTGAAATGTTCATATTATATATTTTACTGATTTTATTCAATTCATACATTGCTTTTTGCAGCTTATCCTCATTGTCAAAAATTAAAACTACATCATCAGCAAACATTAATATATTTAACGTACTTTGTCCTATGTTAATACCAATATTTACTTTAAATTTCCATTTGTTTAAAATATCGTCTAGATATATATTAAATAAAATGGGTGATAGACTGCAACCTTGTTTAAGTCCTTCATTTGTTCTAATTCCTTCTGTTAACTTCCCATTTACTTCAATAACCATTATGTTATCTACGTATAAACTTTGTATGATTTTAATCAAATGCTCTGGGTAACATTTTATCTTTTATATTTGCCATAATTTATTTTGTTCTCCTCGGTCGAAAGCCTTCTCAAAATTCACAAAGGCAAGGTGAGTCTCCAAATTAAATTCTATTCTCTTTTCTATCATTTGCTTAAGGATAAATACGTTGTCAACACATGACCTTCCTTTCCTAAATCCACTCTGCTCTTCCATGATTTTTGTTTCTGACATTATTTTAATATGTTACATATTATTCGTGCATATAATTTATAGATAGTGTTTAAAAGACTTATACCTCTATAATTATTGCAGTCAGTTCTATCTCCTTTCTTGAAAACAGAGACTACTCTGGCTATTTGCCATTCATCTGTTACTTTTTTAATTTTCCAACACATATTTATTAAATGTAGAAGTCTTAGTGTAAGTAATATACCTCCATTCTTAAATAATTCCACTTGTCGATCATCTGTGTCTGAAGCTTTCCTATTCTTGGACCTCTTTAATTCTTCATTTAGTTCTTCAAGGGTGATAAGATCTACTGATTCTTCAATTTGCTCATTTTCTAAGTCCATACTTTCAAGTTTTCATTATACCACAGGCTTTTATAGTGGTTTACACAATCTACTTTAGTAATACATGATAACCTGGCTAAGTCTCTTTCAGTTGAATTCAATCCTCTCAGTTTTCCAAGCGATTGTCTCCCATGGACATCATGTTCAATATTTGCTATATGTCTGTCCTAGGAACCCCTATGAGCTTTACGTATCATTTCTGTCGCAGTATTTCTTCTTTTTACATATTGTTTCTTTGTATCTTCGTCTTGTTTTTGTAAAAATATTTCATATGGTAGTTTTTTACTCTTTACTGATTCATTGATATCCTGGTTCAGAATCTTGGTCCTCTTTTCCTCCTGTATTTACTCTTGGTTCCCAATACTTCGTTTGCAATTCTAGAGACACCCTGTTTCATTTGTATCCACTCCTCACTCACGTCCCCGGAAGTAGCAAGTTCAGCTATATGTGCAGATAGTCTTCTTTGGTATAAGTCTCTTATGCTGTCATCTTGAAGAAGGTGAGGTAGTACTATTAGGAATGGTGTGTGTGTGTGTGTGTGTGTGTGTGTGTGTGTGTATGTGCGTGCATAGAACTCCATCGCGACAGCTCTAAGAGGGTCAAGGCCTACCAATCCGACTGCCGGCCTCACGCTCACTTACACAAGGTAGAGATGGGCGATTATCCAACCGATACGGGGAGGAGATGTGGTCAGCATCTCGGCATCCCCCAGGCGGAATGTTGCCTTCCGTGACTAGGGCCGCTTACCTAGGGTAAGCTCCTCACATTCCTCACGATGCTGAGTGCGCACAGGTCGTATACCCGGGACCGCATCCTATGGCTGGGATCAAACCCGGGCCACTTTCCGTAGCCAGGGACTAAGGCATCTTGCCTTAGCTAGTTGCGTCACGGCGCAGGACCGTATACTGTCACACTTCCTGATACAATCTGCTTTGACTGGGGTATGCAAATCAAACATAACTTTTCTTCAGTTTTCAGAACTGCCTTCATTCTCTGTTATTAAGTCTCAATTGAAGGTACACGAGGAATTTTCCAGAATATTTTCTAGAATGTCTTATACAGCTTCTCAAGGACACCTTTTACAACGGACTTAGCCAGGATCTTCAGCAGGCTAGGTCAGACAAAAAACAATTACATGAAATTTCTCATTCAAATCTGATTTCCATACCAAGAATTCTCCAAATATTCTCTACACAGAAACCAAAATAATATGCTTTCTTTTCGATATAACAGATGTATTAATATATGACAGAAATTGTAGTCTACTTTTCAAATAAACAAATTAAGGCAATGTTTCATTACACTTTTAACTTACAGAATTCCCAAGGACCTTATCAGTGTCCGTGCTGGTAGCAGCTTGAGGGAAGCTGGTGGTTCTGTACATCAAGCTGAAGATATCTATGTGCATCCAGACTATGACTACTACACAAATGACTACGACATGGCAGTTATTTTGGTAATTTAACATTTTCTTTTACTTCATTGTGCTTTTATATAATTTTTGTTTAATTAAATGTTACTCAAGACTGCTTTACTATTGGTTCTTCAGCTGTTGAAGATATGATATACAATATAATGAGCATAACATTTGAATTTATACTTGTATGAAATGACAGCTGATGTTTATATTTCTGTAACTCTTGACTATTCTGAAAAGAAATATATATTAGAACTTATATTTAACTTTGAAGGAAATATTAACCTAATATGTTTATTTAGAAACTAGATGCTAAATATAACTAACAACGTTTCTTGATCGGAAGTGTCCGTGTTCGGAACACTTACCTCACAGTCATTTTGACAACAGACTTGAAGAGTTGAAGCTTGTCTAGGTCAGAGGAAGACAGCTTCAAGTGTTGTAGGTTCGATCCCAGGCGACAGCAAAGTGAGATTTGTGGTGGACAACACGGTGCTGGGGCGGGTTTTCTCCGGGACCTCCGGTTTCCCCTGCCATCTCATTCTACCGGTGCTCCATCTTCATCTCATGTATCATTAGTGTCACTGCCTGCGGTGCCGTATGTAGTAAAAGAGGGCGTTAAACACTACACATTTCACATTTTTCGAGAGTTGTGACGTATTTCAGCCGGGAGTGGGGTCTGCAGTGCGTGTGACGTCAGGCATGAGCCATGTAGTACCAAGTTGTCTATATAAATGGCGCTGTGAGTACAGAATCTGAGAGTTCAGTCAGGTGTATCACACTTGATGACAACAATGTAACTGCCACGTAACAAACGGAACTGTTAAATTTACTATGTGAAGCTTTATTTAGGGACAAATATACATACAAGAAGAACTTGACTGATTTATACAAGAAAATCCCCCAAACCAGATTTTCGAGCCTGTATTCATTTGTCACACAGACATTGTGTAATTTTGGTCTGGACATGTGTGCGAACAGTCCTTTTCTGTTATGAAATTAGCTAAGTCCAATCCCCGAAGTACCTTGTCATATCACAATCTAACATGCAGCCTTCGATTACAAAGTTCCCAGGTATTACGTCCTGACATTGATAAACTAGTTAAAGAAAAACATTAACAGAATGTGTCGGAAAATGTCCACGTAATTTTGTTCTGAATGGGTCTGCTCTAATTAGCAGAGAAAATTACTTTATATTATATTTTATTTACTTTATAGTATACCTGACCTTCAGATAAACTACGAGTTTGGAGGTTTATATAATTTCTCGTAGCACGGAGCCAAGTTTATAAACTTTGACCAATTGTGTAAAGCAGACAGTAATAATATTAGAATACCCAAGATGTAAGTTGTACATATTATTAAAATCCGACACGTTTCCTGTCTATCCTACGCTGTGGGAACCCCAACACATCTATTTCATTCCTCTTGTGCAGCAGAAATCAGCGCGGTTACGTCACACGCTAACTTACCTTTCGTTCGGGAGAATATTTGGCGGTCAGAGCTGACGGAGGTGACGTCACACCACCACGACCTGTCTTCCCCTGGTCTAGGTTACTAAATACTTCGTTTCATCCTGTAGCTTCTTATATCTCGGATAATTAATTTCAAAATTCCTGCTAATTTTAGTTGTACATTCTGAGATTTATGCCCGATTTCACCAACAAATATTAAAATCGACGTTAACAAATGTAACGTAACAATTGTCACAGCGCTAACACTGATGTTAAATTTCTTGCATTTCACCAACCTGTTTTCTTAAAATGTTAACAAACCTGTGTAACGCCAAGAAACTTGTAAATATCACAGCTATAGAAGGCTGTGGATGATTTTCTGAACGTACTCCGATGCGCTTTTGTTTTCATTTTCGTCTGCACAAATGGCGGATGAACAAAATCATAAATAAAGCTGTGAGACAAATTTCTCATCGACGGAGAAAGAATTGTTAATCGAAATGATGACGAAGTGTAAGGATATCATGGAAAATAAGAGGACGGATGCAGTGAATGTAAAAGAGAAAGATGTCGCGGGGAAAATATTGGAAACGAATTTAATTCAAATGCATGTGTCACTACTACAAGCACCAAACAACTTGCCAGTATTACGTAAATTTAAAACGAGATGCGAAGAACAAGTGCCTTAAACGTTTCAAGACGGGAGGTGGACAGTATATTATCCACATAATTCAGTGAATTATAAAATCGCAAGGTTAATGATACTTGAAGCAAAGGCGAGATCGGCATATTCCTTTCGATGTATATTCTAGCCTCTCTTGTACTTCCGCAGTAACCTTCATAACAACATGTTTGACAGTCTATACCTCCGTAAAACAATTTTCTTCGGCTAGCTCCTCAAAATCATTTCTCCTCATAGGCCGTACTCTATTATGAATGCCGTTTAGACGGTCTTAAATATCGCAAATCTACATCAACCGCTTAGTTCATGCTCGCCATCTTGACTATTTACAATTGTTAAGGATTTAACACTAGAAATTCGGTTTGTTAGTTTAACATAAGATTTAACACGAGTGCTATGCTAACACTTGTTGGTAAAATGCAATTTTTGTTTTAACTATTGCTAAACTCGTGTAAAGTCTTAAATTTGTTGGTGAAATCGCGCATTAAGCTCATTTAAGTGCAGTAATTTTTTTTTAACTTTTGATTTTAGATGGTTTCTTCTCACAATGACAACTTCAAAGTTACATCCATCCTAGTATATGAATATTGTACTCGAAAGGTTTCCTAAGATAATCACATTTTTAAAGTATTGCAGTTAGGCAAATGCTATGACCTTTGAATATTTGTAATTGTGGGTGACTCAGATGGTTGAGGCCTAAATTTCAGTGTGCTCTTAGTCACATTAACTATTTTCATGTAACAGTAATAGAAAAACAACTGAATAAACGTTAACTATAGGTAAGAGTACTATATTTACTTATTAATGACACACTTTCTGTTCGTTTCACTAATTATGCAGCAAAAATTCAAAATAAATTCTTCAAATTACATTGAGGTATCAGAATGTAACTTTCAAACTATGTTAAACAGCACATTTCAATTTATATGGATTAGTTTTGAAACATTGTTTTAAAGTGGATTTAATTTAACTTTATAAAAGTTGTTAAATACATTTTTCCCGCCATACATACAATAACAGAAATGATTGTTACCAAGTTAAGCATATGTGTTCCTAATGTACTTTAATACACTCCAGCCCAAAGGGCATCTTACCATAGTATGTAATATGTATGTATTTATCTATGATTATTGTTATTATTATTGCTCTCCATAGGTGACTCTTCCTTTTGTGTTTGGAGAGAATGTACAAGCAATTCCCATTGCAACCTCGGAGCCTGCGCCCGGAGCAATGGCTTTAGTGAGTGGTTGGGGAAACATCGACTCAGGAGAGTTCCCATCTCAACTACATAAGGTCGTGGTGCCCATTGTTGACCATGATAAGTGCAAGAAAGTGTATTCTGAGTTTCTTGGGGTCACTGAGAACATGATTTGTGCTGGTGTAGAAGAAGGTGGCAAGGACTCCTGTATGGGAGATGCTGGAGGTCCTCTGGTTGTTGGTGACGAGCTGGTTGGCATCGTGTCTTGGGGTCTTGATTGTGGTGAACCAGGATACCCTGGAGTATATACCAACCTGCCAGTGTTGGCTGAGAAAATACGAAAAATTATACATAGTCGTCGTTGATTTAATATTATGTAACTCTGTAAAAGACTGTTAAAATAAACAAATAATATTTAGTTCCCTTGTATTTATTTCGATATAAGAATTGAAATCTTGTACTATTTACCTGTTTGTTCCTAATCCCGGCCACCTTTATTTCCTAAAATCTTCAGTAGTCTAAACAGAGAACTAATTATCTTTTACTGAGCCTCAGAAAAGTGTTCAATAAAGAATGATCACAACTTTTTTGACAACATACCTTTACTCATCCTTAAAATTTTGATGGTCCTTCTCAAAATAGTCTCCCCTGAATGCGATGCAGTTATGCCAGCGTTTCTGTCAGTCTTCAAAACATTCTGGAAGCTATTTTGGAGAGATCCTTCAAAATCGCCTTCGCAGCCTTCACCACTGCTTCTGATGATGGATAATGCCTCCCACGAAGGCGTTTCTTCAAGTTAGGAAATAGAAAAGTCACATGGGACTAAATCCGGACTACAGGAAGGGTGAGGAATGCACTTCACGTTGATTTTTGCAAGACACTCATGAACAACTTTGGCAATATGCGGTCATCTTAGAACCCATTCGCACAAACATGTCTCATGGTTGATGCAGAAGAGCTCGCTTACATGTCGAAGAAGATAAATACGGAGCAGTCGTATCTTAAGTCATATCAAATTATGAATGAAATAGGCGAAATGATGCTCAATTTTTTTTAGTGGAGAAATAAACCTCTTTACGGAATCCCACTGTGTTGGAGGGCTCAAATGGGACTCTGTGACTCGGCTGTCCTTGGCAATACCCTCTAAAAACCTCCAAAGGATATAGAAAGCAAATTGATCGGAGAAATGGCGTGACATTTTGCAGTCCCGCGTAGTACCCGCGTTAGTTATTGAAAGCTGCTAATCCGGTACGCATTGGGTATGAGCGCGTAAGAAGGTAATTTTAGGCTACAGACATGTAACCTGACTGCAGCTTAGGGGTTAGACGTGGTATTGCATCAGGACAGGTACTGGATAATGTCGAGGATGTTGAGCCTATCGCACGTGGTGAGACTTGAGCTCCTCCACGTACATGCGGCTGTAGATCTTTTGCTGCTGTTCCGCTGTCAGATGTTACAGGTTCTCTGCTGATGTTCGGTTGTTGGAGACGACAACGTTCCTGAGGAGACCCCGTTGGCTCTCAGCGAATTTTTCCAGCATCCGGTGAGCGATGTGTTGTTCTGTTGTGTGCTGTGATGTCTGAATTGATGATGCCTGGAGTTCTCTTAGGATGCACTCCAGGGTAGTCAGCTTGGTCGCTATGACCAGGAACTCCGAATGAAAATCCTGAATGGCCTCATCTAGGCTCCTGGCTGATGGTATTGCAGGGATGCAGGGGGCAGAGCGCCTGCCCGGTGTAGTGGTTGTGTCCTCCACAGTAGCGGTGGCGGCGGAGGTACAGACCGAGGAGAGGCCCGAGGATCACGCTAGTGATCGGCTCGGCTGCGCAGGACTTTGCCGTATACCCGTAGGAGCAGCAGCGGCAGCATGGATATAGTTGGTTCTGCCGGCTATCCTCGGGCCTCAGAACCCGCCCTAATAAGGGCAGGGGGGATAACCAAGGCAGCTTCCAGGTCGATGTTGCCGACTAGCTCCACTCTGACCAGAGGTGTTGGACCCCGGGCTGACATAATGTGGTGTGCCCTCGTTGCTTAGGGCCACTTTTGCTTCGCTGCAACAACCACGAAGCACTCTCCCGGGGCACTCTCTTCAAAACGATGCTGGTACGATGTGGAGGTGGTGGCGGCTGTTCGATGACCGCCGCTGTAAGCTGCCCTGCTCCCGGCTGGGAGACAGGGCCGGGTTGGACGGCGGTGGCGTGGCGGCGGTTGGCTGGCGGCCGCTGGTGACTGGCCTGCTCTCAGTTGGGAGGCAGAGCCAGGTTCTGGTAGTGAAGATAGTTGCAAACGAGGCTGCTCTTCGGTGGTTGCCCGCTTAACTGCGGTGGATGTCTTTTTCGAGGTCTTCTTAACTCGTCGCATGGAGTTTCAGCGATGTTGCTCCTGCGAAGGCTCGAAGAGAAGTCCTCGAATTCAGCACAAAACTCCATGCTCAAACCTTTTTTCAGGTAACTCACCATGACCGAGATTCGAACTTGAGACGTGAGGCTACGATCCACGCTACCGAGGCGGGTGGCGCTGTTTGCTTTGCAATATTTATTGGTTATCTCATTTTTGTATCATTTGGAAATATAATCACCGGATGCAAAGTGATTTGTGAAAAACTATCTGAATTCGACAAAGAAAAAGTGAGATTCAAAAAAAAAAAAAAAAAATATTCAAAGCTGTTTGCACACATCTCGAAGAAATTGCCGAAAATTTGAAAGCTGTAAACAACATAAAAATTCCCTGTACTTACATGACTCAAAAGGAAAATATCTTGCTCCAGTACTATTCAACTAAAACAATATATGGATATATAATCCTGAAAGAGTTACCAAAATATTTTAAGACACCGCAATGCTGGTACCCAGCAACAAGATAACAAAAACAAGCTGAGGCATACTGTCATATTGTGCACTATGATCTACTTGAGGGTAGCTTATATTTCCCTTTGTATGGAAGACGTTTCCTTATGTGCCCTTTTCAACTCTTCATGATATGTTACACAGCTGCTGGCTGCTGGTTCGGGTCACAGTACAAAATACCTCACATGAAGTATGGCAAAGTGGACCATTGTTAGATTTCCACTGTGAAAGTGAATATTATACAGGGTGTTTCATAACGACCCCGAATGAAGATATAGAGTTAGTTGGAAATTAATTGTTCCTTCACACTGGCCGTGTATAGGCTAAAGTATGGAAAGATTGAGTGAGACTGAAAAATTCAATGCCATAGCCGGTATCTGAACCACGGATCTTCTGGTTGCCGTCCAGCCGCTCTCATCCTTGAGCTACTATATGGCCATATGCCAAATTGACATTAAATTCTCCAACTGACTCGTGGTTTTCCCGGTAAACCACTTGGGAAATTTCATAAACACATGAGACAACAACCAAAATGGAGGGAATAGTTTATTGTCTATTCTAGGGAAGATTTTCACTGGAATTCTAGCAAATAGGTTGCAAAATTGGGTTAAGAAGGAGATTAAACTATCGGAGTTCCAAGCAGGTTTCAGACCGGGCAGGAGAACATCGGACAACATCTTTATTATTAAAACAATTGTACACAAATATCTGAGCAATAAAAGGGGAAGGGTATATATGATACTTATTGATCTAGAAAAGGCATTTGATTCTATTAATAGAGATGCATTGTGGATAAAATTAAGCAGTAAGGGGATACCTCAGGCATTTATAGAAGTAATTAGGATGATATACCAAGAGAATGAGTTGTGTATATAACTACCAGAAATCAAAGTAACTAAATCTATAACGAGTAAGGCAGGAGTACGGCAGGGATGTAAATTTAGTCCAGTATTATTTAATCTTTAATCGATGGAATTTTAGAGGAGATATCAAGTTGCAGGGTACAATCACCAGTTATTAATAATAAAGAAATACCGCGGCTACTGTTTGCAGATGACCTAGTAGTTGGGTCTATATCAAGTGGAGGGCTGAGAAGAGCAATCGAGGCAGCCAATTCTTATTGCAGTAAATGGTGTTTGAAAGTGAATGAAAACAAAACAAATTTTATGGTCTTCAAAAAAGGATACAGGTTGCGTAAGGATGAGAAATGGGAGGTTAATAGAAGAGAAATAGAGGTAGTAAGGAGATTTGATTATTTGGGTACAAGGTGGAGCTCAGATGGCAGCTGGAAAGAACAAAAAAAGATGTCTGTGGCAAAACGTAAAATGGCCATGAGAGTGATAAGATCATTTTACAGTAAACTGCCAGATATAAATGTCAAATTGTTGGAGAGGATTTATATGGCAGTAGTAGAAAATAGAATGTTACATGGATCAGAGGTTTGGGGAGTAGATGAGGCTTGGAGAGAGACTGATAGAGTGCATAGATCCTTTTGTAAATATATATTGGGATCACCAATAGCATCACCTAATGGGGCAGCACAATTAAAACTAGGCAGGCATTCTACTAAAATTAAAATCTTCGCAAGGGCAATGAAATATTTATACAGGATCACTAACCTGGAATATGGTAACATAATTGATGAATGTTTTCATATTCAAAAGAGAAGTAACTGGGGTGGGTCTTGGGCACACTATTAGCTACAACTAATGGAAATTAATTGTTCTTTTCACACAGTGCGTGAGTGAGTGAGTGAGTGAGTGAGTGTGTAGTCTTTTAGGGCCCGTTGATAACAAGGTCATTTGGGCCCGAAGTCAACTCTAAAAACTAAAAGCTACACAAAGTTAAAAAGTAAGATAAAATATAAACACTCAACTATTAAAAGCTCATAAAAAACCCATCCCAGTACTAAAAATTTAAAATCTCTAAAATTGATAAATATAAAATACAAGTCAGACTTGTTTATTAAAACCGATTTTAAAAACAAACCGCAGAG
The DNA here is from genome assembly GCA_030765055.1 of Mantis religiosa. NCBI lineage: Eukaryota > Metazoa > Arthropoda > Insecta > Mantodea > Mantidae > Mantis > Mantis religiosa. Next base: position 205,108,069 of record CM060949.1, on the reverse strand, counting down.
CCTTATCCACGGCCACTGGGTCGTCCCCCGCAAGTCGAGATATCGAGATGTTCGCCATTGTAGCTGGTTGGTACGGCTGGACGGCAACCAGAAGATCCGTGGTTCAAATTCCGGCTATGGCATTCAATTTTTCAGTCTTACTCCACCTTTCCATATAGAGGTAGTTGTTCAGCTTCTATGTGAAACATCTTGATAGTTTTAACTGCCAATGTAGCCGCATTAGAAACGCTCCAAAATGAGTGTGGATTAGGCAGTAACAAGAGCAACACCACGTGCCTCACGTTATCAAAGGAATCGCAGGTAGCTGACACACCATATCGCCTGCTGTAACTGTTTGTTAACATACCGGTACACCCCACGGTAGCTTGCTACACTTAAACTTTTCTTTGGATTATGAAACCCCAATTAAAAAACTTTTCTTTAGTTATTTGTTTATGGGTGTTTAAAACGTTCCAACAATCCGTTGTAACATTCCGTGAAGGCAAATAAGCTGGTGGAGATATGCAACTTATACATTTTAGAGGGAAGTTAATGTTAGTGAGATTAACAATGGAAGCATTAAATGCCCGCCTTGGTAGCGTAGATGGTAACATTCCTGCCTCACGTTCAAGATGTCCCAAGTTCGAATCTCCGTCAGGGTGAGATACCTGGATACGGGGTTTTCCGGGGGTTTCCCTTACCTTTCAAGACGAATGTCGGGTAACTATAAGCTCCATGGACCCTAGACTAATTTGTGCATCATTACACCCAATTCATTCACCGTCCGAAAGCCCGCCTCGGTAGCGTGGTGTTAGCGAGTCTGACTCACATTCACGAGGTACATAGTTTGAAGCTCGGTCAGGCTGAGTTTCCTGGGTAAGGTTTTTCCAGGATTTTCCCTTATGCTGAAAGACGAATTTCGGGTAACTTTAAGCTCTATGGACCCTGGGCTTATTTGAGCGCCATTTCACCCATTCCATTCATCCTCCGATATGACTTATCGTTGGAGGACGTAAAAAAAACATTAAATGATAGAAAGAACAGAAAAGAATATCAAAGAGTAGTAGATAAATTAACCAAAACTAAATGCCTTTTGCAATGAGACAAGCATATTATTTCATGTTTTTATAATACTAAATAAAGCATTTGTAACTTAAAAAGAAGCTGTTTACAGTAACTGGTTGAAAGTACTGTAAAACTAAGGTTATAGCAAAATGAGCAACCTTAAACTGTCCGAGTTATTAGTCGACTGTTTCACAAGTAACTGTTCTTTGTCTCATTACCTGAAAGAGAGGCTAGTGTCATTGATAAAGAGCAAGGAGGCTGGCCCCGTAGCTCAGTCGGTAGAGGACCTGCCCGCCGTGCTAGGGGTCCCCGGTTCGATTCCCGGAATTTTTCTCTGAGCAAGATAATTCCCCATCTTCCCCAGAGTCTGGAAGTATGAATGAGAGTGTGAATGTGTGTGTGATCTAATGATTAAAACCTAACGAATACGAGTTAACATCTTCGATGTGTTCCAAAGAAGAACGGCCGCCGATATGACCATTGTAGTTAAGGGCGGGGTATAAATGGAACAATTAAAAAAAAAGGAAGACGTAATGTTTTTGTTTTCATGGCCGATGTGTCCCAATAACAACTTTTGAGGTTCGCACCCCAGTGGTTCCTGCGCTACCTAATCACGAAATAATGTAATATTTAATGCTGTATAAAATTAAACGTAATATAATTTCGAAGCTGTAATCCTACTGTATCATTTGAAACAACCTGTGTAACTATCTTTTAGAGGAGCTCTTTCAAAAAAGATATTAATGGGAGATAGGAAGGAACTTGAAAATTATATATCATTTCAATTAAATAATAAAATACAATTGAAAATTTGTTGTTTATTGAAACAATTGATACATAAAGTTACATAGAGCTAAATCGAGGATGCTTATGTAGCATGTTTCGGAATTCCTGTGACAGCGCTGGAAGGTTGGTGTATACTCCAGGAAATCCTGGAGCACCACAGCTAAGACCCCAAGAAACAACACCAACGAGCTCTTTACCAACAACCAGAGGACTACCAGTGTCTCCCAGACAGGCATCCTTACCGCCTTCTTCTTCAGCAGCACATATCATGTTCTTGGTGATACCTCCAAAGAAGGAATATGCTTCATTGCACTGATCGTGGTCAACAATGGGCACAGTGACCTTCTGCAGCTGAGATGAAAGAGGACCTCCAAAGAAGTTGGCTCCCCAGCCACTCACTACAGCCATGGATCCTGGGGCAGGTTCCGAGCTCGCAATGGGGATGGACATCACATTCTCTCCCAACACAAAAGGCTGAGTTACCTATGAGTAATAAAAATCACAATATTAAAGTAAAATACATACATACAGTCTCCTTTAGTATATCTTAGCTGTCCATGGGATGATAATATATAATATGGTACAAGGTATAACAATTATCTTAAAAATGTCCTGCACCTTTGTCACTGGTGTACAAAGTGAATTAGAACAATCATACCAGAAATGTGACAATGCTATTTATTGGATGCACTTTGAAAGGCCAAATTTACGTCATAACCTTCTAGTTTTAACCGCATAAGAATATAATTATCTGGGCACTAGCCTTTTCCTTAATTTCAATATATTTAAATTAATTTTTGTAAGGTTTTAAACATTGTGCACACTTGGTCATGTTGCAAGGCTATGAATTTTAACAGAGTTCCGACCTTCGGGTGACAGCAATGACGTTTGCTTGCTTTTTAGACAGAAAAAAAAAAATCAAATTAGAGTTTCCTTACAATGTCACTTAAAGTCATTTGTGAGATTTCATTTGTTTCTGTGAATTAGTTTCGTTATCTCAAGTTTAAAATACTCCAGATCAATTTTCCAATCGAGTCTGATTATATTGGTGGCATTAGAGGCCTTATACTGATACACGATCGTCGCCATAATTTTCTGAGTTCGACGAGAAACCGTGCAGCCGTTTTAGCAGGTATTGCATATCCCGAGCTACTGACCGGAGAGGTTAGAGCAAAATCTTTCTCTAGGTTACACATTGATCCTCTCATAAAATTCAAATTACTTTACAAAAAGTTACCAACGCAGGAGACCAGTACGAAAGCTGAAATCACAACTGTAAGCTTCAACATTCTGAGTCAGTATTTGTCGTTCCGATCGAAAACGTGAGGGTTTTATAGGTAACATGAAGGAACACACGTCCAAAATTATTAGCTTATCACTATTTTTGGGAGCCATTGACGCAAAACAAAACACAGATATACGCAAAACTGATAACAGTTGCAATCATTTCTTGAAAATCTGGAACAATGGCCTTATCTTATTTCATTCAGTTCCTTTAGTTATCTCGTAACGTGTTTATGTTACCTAACACCTTACTATTTAATACTCTGAACAAACGTTATAAAAGTTGATGTTACTTTTATATTACCTCTGCAGCCAAGATAGTATTTTGTTTTTCATATCTATACTGCAAATTATTTCCCTAAGTTCCAAGTTAATTAAAGTAAGCACTTTCAAAAACTATTTTATAGTTGCAATACAGTTTCAAATATTGAGGTGATTTTCAAAATTTTAAAATTTCAGTTTTATTTTGCACAACAGATAGAGAAATATAAAGCAATGCCAGCATTGTATTTTAGGGAATCGCTCACTGCAGAATTTACGACTATAAGGAAAACATCTTGAAAACTTATCCTCTTTTACTGATTTCATTTTACATAAAGTAATGCTTTAACAATGTGTACATTTGTTATGCATGAAAATATTATCCATTCACCAAAACAAAGTAAAAACTCTCACTCTTAGGGAGGTCTAAACGAGTTTTCCTTAAGCATTTACTGGATATAAGATCCTTATTAGACATAAAATTACCTTCAATATACAGAACGGGAAATTTTCAGTAATAGACTAGATTTTCATTGTGAAATTCCAAAATTTACAACTTTAGGTTACATTTATTTGTGTTTACCTTGTTGCTATCTTGTTTTACATGACACCCTGGTCTTCTGCTCTGTCAGACAGTTCTTAACCTGCATGCCTCCTTGTTACTTACTTAGTCCCATTCTGCCCCCTCATCCTCCTTTCTTATATTCTTTACATTTATTTGTCTTCACCTTGTTGCTTCCTTGGCTTACATGACACCATGGTCTTCTGCTCTGTCAGAGAGCTCTTAACCTCCATACCTCCTTGTTACTTAATTAGCCCCTTTATTCCCCCCTCATCTTCCTTTCTTATATTTCTTATATTTATTTGTCTTTACCTTGTTGCTACCTTGGATTACATAACACCCTAGTCTTCTGCTCTGCCAGGTAGCTCTTAACCTCCATGCCTTCTTGTTATTTAATTAGAGCTTTTCTTCCCCATCATCTTCCTTTATTATATTATATACATTTATTTGTCTTTACCTTGTTGCTACCTTGGCTTACATGACATCCTGGTCTGCTGCTCTGTCAGTCAGCTGTTAGCCTCCATGCCTCCTTGTTACTTAATTAGCCCCTTTCTTCTCCCTCATCTTCCCTTGTTATATTCTGCACATTCAATTGTCTTTGGCTTGTTGCTACCTTGGCTTACATGACATCCTGGTCTGTTGCTCTGTCAGTCAGCACTTAACCTCCATGCCTCCTAATTACTTAATTAGTCTCTTTCTTCCCCCTCATCTTCCTTTCTTATATTCTTTAAAATTTATTTGTCTTTACCTTGCTGCTGCCTTGTCTTTCATAACACACTGGTCTTCTGCTCTACCAGGTAGCTCTTAACCTCCATGCTACTTGTTACTCAATTAATCCCATTCTCCCCCCGCATCTTCCTTTCCTATATCCTTTACATTTATTTTTCTTTACCTTGTTGCTACGTTGGTTTACATGCCACCCTGGTCTTCTGCTCTGCCCGGTGGATCTTAACCTCCATGTCTCCTTGTAACTCAAATAATCCCATTCTCCCCCCGCAACTTTCTTTCCTATATCCTTTACATTTATTTGTCTTTACCTTGTTGCTACCTTGGCTTACATGCCATCCTGGTCTTCTGTTCTAACAGGTAGCTCTTAACTTCCATGCCTCCTTATTACTTAATTAGTGCCTTTCTTCCCCCTCATCTTCCTTTCTTATATTCTTTACAATTTATTTGTGTCTACCTTGTTGCCACCTTGGCTTACATGACACCCTGGTCTTCTGCTCTGTCAGGTAGCTATTAACTTCCATGCCTCCTTGTTACTTAATTTGTCCCTTTCTTCCGCCTCACTTTCCTTTCTTATATTCTTTACATTTATTTGTGTTTACCTTGTTGCTACCTTGGCTTACATGATACCCTGGCCTTCTGCTCTGCCAGGTAGCTCTTAACCTCCATGCGTCCTTATTACTTAATTAGTCCCTTTTTTCCCCTGAGCTACCTTTCTTATATTCTTTACATTTATTTGTGTTTACCTTGTTGCTACCTTGGCTTATATGACATCTTGGTCTTCAGCTCTGCCAGGTAGCTCTTAACCTTCATACCTCCTCGTTACTTAATTAGTCCCTTTCCTACCCTTCATCTTCCTTTATTGTATTATTTACATTTATGGTCCATTTTTGTTTTACTTTCTGCAAGAACTCACCAATGCTTATTATGTTGTTTTCCTCCCTGCCCGTTTACATTTTTATAGCTACTATCCTCTTCTCTATTCTCTCCCACTTTTCCTCCCAAACCTTTTTTCGCCACATTGCAACCTCCTTGCATTGTGTTACATAGTGTTATATGCTTTCCTTTCCCCCACACAATTCACAATTTTCCTTTTCGCTACCCCTTCTCCCTCTTAGAAATATTGTTCATGTTCTCATCCAAGCTAGCCCTTCTCTCTTGCCTATTGCAGTAATCTGCATATGCTTCTCGTCGCTTGTAAAATTGTAATGAAGATAGAAGAAATTTCCGGGTTCCATGGATGTTCCAACTCCATCAGACCACAGCTCCTGAGTCCGAAAATTTCTTCTTTCCTCAAATTAGACTCCGACCGTGAAAGTTTACGATTATTCCTGATATTGCAATGATTTCATATTTTCTAGACTTTCACATATTTCCTGTCTTTCTATATCATCTATTCTGCATTTTACAAAATTACCCACATCGCTTGTATTCCTTTCCTCTTATTTCAATATATCTCCCATTCCAAATAAAAGACTGTGAACACCACTACAAAATTCGCAGTGCAAGGCGTAATGGAAGATACATTAATGTAATCCAGGAATAACTTAACATCAAAAATTCCTTAAGGATTGTATTTTGCACTTTAAATTTTTCCAAATAGTAATCTCAGAAGAACAATAATATGATTTAAATTCAGGATAATATACTACAAATGGAACAATAATAGAATATAATGCCAAATTTTAGATCAAAATTTGGAAAATATTTTAAAATATGAAGACTTTGGGTAGATGCCTCAAACAAATGCATATATCGTATAAAGATTTCGGATATTCAAAAGAAAGAAAGGAAAAATGAATGTTGAATAACTAAACCCGCAGTACTCATACGGTTGCGAAATCACTATTCAACACATATACACAAGGTAGTGTCAGAATTAATGAATAAAGTAAACGAGGTTAGCCAAGTACATCGCTTACGTAAATAATAGAAAATAATAGACAAATACAGCATATACATGGGTATAAAAATAGCAATGCAAACAATCAGATCATTCCAAACAAGGTAACGTGAAAGAATACAGTTTGGAGTATATGATTAACTAACTGTTCATTGATACATTCTGTGACTATTATACAGTTGTTGTTGCAACGAGGTCTACGGGCATCTATCAGCCCGGGAGCGATGGAAAGCTCCGGGGGCCTTTCCTTAGGACAATACCTTAATGCTCGATTTCACCAACAGATGTTAAAATTGACGTTAACAAATGTAACGTAACATTTGTAAAAGCGCTAACAAAACTGTTAAATTTCTTGCATTTCACCAACGTGTTTTCTGATAATGTTAACAAACACGTGCTCACGCCAAGAAACTTGTAAATATTACAACTATAGAAAACTATGGATGAGTCATTATTTTCTGAACGTACTGCGATGCGCTTTTGTTTTCATTTTTGTCTGCACAGAGCTAAAAAATGACGGATAGACAAAATCGTAGACAAAAGCTGTGAGACAAATTTCTCATCGATGGATAAAGAATTATTAACTGAATTGGTGACGAAGTATACGGAAATCGTGGAAAATAGGATGCCGGATGCGGTGACTGTAAAAGAGAAAGATGTCATGTGGAAACAAATTAGACACAAATTTAATTCAAATGCATGTGTCACTACTAGAAACACGAAACATATTACGTAAGTTTAAATCGAGGTGCGAAGAAGTACAAGTGACAAGTGACTTAAACGTTTCAAGACGGGAGGTAAACAGTGTAATATCCACATAACTCAGTGAATTATAAAATCGCAAAGTTATTAATACTTGAAGCAAAGGCGAGATTGGCATATTCGTTTCGATGCATGTTCTAACTCAGGATTACGTAAATTTAAATCGAGGAGCGAAGAAGGACAAGTGACGAGCGACTTTAATGTTTGAAGACGGGTGGTGGACAGTGTATTATCCGCATAAATCAGTGAATTATAAAATCGCAAACTTATTAATACTTGAAGCTAAGGCGAGATCGGCATATTCCTTTCGATGCATGTTCCAACTCAGTATTACGTAAATTTAAAACGAGAAGGGAAGGACAAGTGACTTTAACTTTTCAAGACGGGAGGTAGAGAGTGTATTATCCACATAGTTCAGTGAATTATAAAATCGCAAAGTTATTAATACTTGAATCAAAGGCGAGATCGGCATATTCCGTTCGATGCATGCTCCAACCTCTCTTGTACTTCTGCAGTAACCTTCATAGCAACTTGTTTTGACAGTCTATAACTCCATCTCATAGCTCCTCAAAATCATTTCTTCTGATAGGCCGTACGTTTACACGGTCCTAAATATAGAAATCGACAAAAACAGCTGCGTCCACGCCCGCCATTTTGACTATTTACAATTGTTAAGAACTTATCATAAGAAATTTGACTTTTTAGTTTAACAAGCGATTTAACACGAATGTTAAGCTAACACGTGTTGGTGAAATGCAATATTTGTTATAACTATTGTTAAGCCCGTGTTAAGTCTTAACATCTGTTGGTGAAATCGGGATATGATTCTAAAATGGCCCCATTGACAACGTCAACACCGCAAGGAAAACTAACGAAAACCTCGGTGGGGCCGCCTGGTGATCAAGCGCAACTTCTAGCTCTTCTGGCTAGTACCCGGGACATTTTAGGTAACTCTCTGTCCTCTCCTGGCTGCCGTAGCCTGGCCGGAGGTACCCGATCTCCCGCGGGTAACGGGAACACACTGCCCCTCGAGTTCAACCCATTCCGAACATCTCCCATTCAGGGAGAGCTTCGAATGTTCGGCTCGAGGTTCCTCTAGGAACGTCAGAGGTACCAGCAGTGCTAAGTGTCCGCAGCGCTTGCACCACGGTAGCTGAAGGGGACGGATTCCCTCCCCTATTATACACAATATAATTTTCTTATATAAAAACGGTTTTGTTTAAAATATCAATTATAAAGCCTAAGAGGCCAGCTTAACGGAGACCCTCGCGGATCACGAGACGGCGGTAGCCCAGGATTTTAAATATTTTGATTGATGGACTGATTTTAAATGTTCTTTTTAGAATCTAGTGACCAGGGTAGTGTCCTATGGGTTTTACTCGTTTTATTTGTCGTTGATTTTAACATTCTTGAATATTTTTATTTTTTATTTTAAATAGTGGGGCTATTTTTAGACATCTTTTACCTAGATTTTATTGTTCCTAGTTTTTAAAAGGGCGCTAACGTCCCCGTAATTGAGCACCCTTATACCTACATCATCATCATCATCATCATCATCATCATCATCATCATCATCATCATCATCATCATCATCGTCGTCGTCGTCGTCGTCGTCATAATCATCAAACCTAAGTGGCAACAATTGGTTGGGAGAAGAGCGCCTCTATGGATTTGATAGTGATATTCCGCTGCTCTTTTATTTCGTTCTCTTTTATTATCTTATGCAAAGAGCAGGATATTCCAAAGCAGGCACACAGTGACTCAAGTTTCTTAATGTTCATTATTCTTTTACCTTCATTTGTCCCTCTTGTACCTATAATTGCATGTATAATCACACCATGTACATACTTATTTGTTGTTATTAACCGGAGAAGATAAAACTGCTTTGTTACCATTAATTTTTGATGAATGAAGTGTAGATAATCTCATATAAATGGCACATGATAATCTCTGCTCATTCAGTAGAGCTTAGATATAAGGCATTACGTAACACTAAACAAACTGTATGGACTTGATAGACTTATGAATGAAATCAGATAAGACGTTCGTTACTGATATTCGAGGAGTGCGTATAAAGGTTCTTATCAGTTCTTTGTGTGAAAACTAATTCTTTTGCGTCAGGTGGTCTAGAAATAACTGATAAATGAATATTAATCAACAATTGGTCCTATAAAACCCTTGAGCATCCTTCACAAGGACTAGAAGCAGTTCAGAATGTTCAAGCTTACGGTTGTAATATCTGCCTTCCTACTGGCTACATGCATTGGTAAGTTTCTTCTTGTACAATTTGTAGTATACCAATAACATTTCATTAGAAAAAGCATGTGTTACATTAACATGATTTTATGTATATATGCTCAAAGCATTGTTGCTAACGCTTATTCCTATACACCTTCATGGGATTGGAGATAAATACGTGTAGCAATTAGCTTAGTAGTCATCAGTTGCCCGACCGACCATCCGACCGACTGATGTGCTGGCTGGCTGTATAAAGCTAGAAGATTTTTACTGCGTGCCTACCCATTAAGAGTTTTACCGCAGGTAGGGTTTTCCTTTTAGGGATGTTGTAGGATGGGTTGCTGTTTCTTCTTTCGGTAGAAATTATTTCGAGGGTACAAATTGTATGTACCTCAGGTTGTAGGAATGATAAGTTGTCCCTGCTTAAAGTTTCAATGTAAAAGATGGCCAGATCTTGAACGAACTGGTCGCTATTGCTATAGATTTTTCCCAATGCACATTGGGAATTTTCCCAATTAAAAAGCATAACTGCTCTTAAGAAGAATTGTCAGTGTTAAAACAGGTATATTTCATATAAATATAAGTAGCTGGCATGCTTAATTTATAAGATTACTCACTCAGACTGTTCGATGTTCACCTTTTCTCCAAAAGTACATTTCAATCCTGAATTCGGATCATCTTCAGTGAATTCTGCTCCAACTACAGCTTGAGGACGTTCGTGTGCCTCTCCAAGAAAGTTAAGACTCCCACTGGAGGTCTTCTGATTTCTGATGCCAACTTTTGGAACTGGAACATTGGTACTGGGCACAGATGATTGGTTGTCACCTGTGATGATTGGTTGTCACCTGTGATATTAACAGGTTGGAGTTGCTTCGTCTCTGGATGTGAAGAAGTTAATATGTTGGAAGTTTCTTGAGGCAAATATACTTCCTCTTCTATCTCCGTTTCGGGAACGATACCCTGGTTACCAGTTGTCTGTTGAAGTAGATGTACTGAAATCTGAGTTAAATTTACCTTAATCTATAGTATATGTTTTCAGAATAGTGGTTTGAGCTACATCAGTGTTGACGTTATTGACTTGTTTAATAAATCGTACAACACTATTAAATGATGGTATATCAAAATTCAAGATATCTTCTTTTTAACTATTTAGAATAAAACTCTTTTCCTAAATATCCAGTTCAATAACAGATTGTACATGCTTTAATGGTTGTATACTTTGACCAATTTCATGATTAGATTTCCAGAAGTGATTGGCAAATGCTGATTTATCTATTTGTTTAAGTTTTATATTTCTCTAGTGTTCCGTTTGACGAGTTTTAAGACTTATCTTAGTTCCTCCAATATAGTATGATTTACAGTTATTACAAGGTATTTTATAAACTCCAAATAATTTTAATTTGTCGATGGTGTTGCTGAAAGTAAAATCTTGAGACTGAAATTATTTTTGGGGCAAATTTTACATTATAATTTCGAAAGATTCTTTTAAATTTATTAAAAGCTGAAGGATGATAAGCCAACTTCTGCTATATAGCTGTACTTTCTGTTTTCTTTAAAGTAGTAATTTATTTTATGTGATTTATGTATATCTGATAATTAATAATTTTAAGTGTGGTTGATCTCTTGAAGCCATTGATAACAGCAACATGTAAAATGTGTTGGTATTCTAATTGATATTCAGACCCAAGCATTGAAACATTTATAAATCTGTGAATTAAACAATGAAATACCGCTAATTGATGTGAAATTGGATTGTAGTTGTTTGCTTTGATATAGTTATCCACATGTGTGTCCTTTCTGTAAATGCCAAATGCCAAACTTCAGATCTAAAAAGGGTAAGAATCCATTTTCTTGCCCGCCTCGGTCTGCCTCACGTTCAAGAGGTCCCGAGTTCGAATCTCGGTCAGGGTGAGTTACTTGAATAAGGTTTTTTCGGGGTTTTTCCTTATCCTTCAAGACGAATGTCGGATAGCTCTAAGCTCCATGGACCACGGACTCATTTGAGCATCACTTCACCAATTTCAATCATCGTCCGATATGACTTAAAAGTTGGAGGACGTAAATAAATGAATAAATAAATAAATAAATAAATAAATAAATAAATAAATAAATAAATAAATAAATAAATAAATAAATAAATAAATAAATAAATAAATAAATAAATAAATAAATAAATAAATAAATAAATAAATAAATAAATAAATAAATGAATAAATAAATAAATAAATAAATAAATAAATAAATAAATAAATAAATAAATAAATAAATAAATAAATAAATAAATAAATAAATAAATAAATAAATAAATAAATAAATAAATAAATAAATAAATAAATAAATAAATAAATAAATAAATAAATAAATAAATAAATAAATAAATAAATAAATAAATAAATAAATAAATAAATAAATAAATAAATAAATAAATAAATAAATAAATAAATAAATAAATCAATAAATGAATGAATGAATGAATGAATGAATGAATGAATGAATGAATGAATGAATGAATAAATAAATAAATAAATAAATAAATAAATAAATAAATAAATAAATAAATAAATAAATAAATAAATAAATAAATAAATAAATAAATAAATAAATAAATAAATAAATAAATAAATAAATAAATAAATAAATAAATAAATAAATAAATAAATAAATAAATAAATAAATAAATAAATAAATAAATAAATAAATAAATAAATAAATAAATAAATAAATAAATAAATAAATGAATGAATGAATGAATGAATGAATGAATGAATGAATGAATGAATGAATGAATGAATGAATGAATGAATGAATGAATGAATGAATGAATGAATGAATGAATGAATGAATGAATGAATGAATGAATGAATGAATGAATGAATAAATAAATGAATAAATAAATAAGAAACTTGAGGTCTGATGGAATGGAACCTGGGCTGGTTTGGTGAAAGCCAAGCGGACCAACCACTCAGCCATGGCGCGGCCACCAAATAGAACAATTGACTTCCGCAGTGTTAAGTAGACAATGGGAATATATTAAATATATGTAATAAACTTAAAGAATGTTTAGGAGAAACTAATTAGATTCACTTGTCACCATTGAACTCCCGAGGAAGTGTTTACTGCAATGTTGAAGATGGGTGCTGCAACTGTTCGGAAAACTTAGACCAACAAGTTCTGTGATACCTCACAAGCTCCGAATACCAGTAATGAAAGCATTGTGAGTGAATAAATGGAGCAATTTATTTTTATAGATGCAGCTCCAAAAACTAGACGTCCTCGTCTAAATGGAAGGATTATCGGCGGAGTTAGTGCAAACATCTCTGAGATTCCATACATAGTAAGTATTCCATATCAATTTAGTTAAATTTGTGAATAAGGTAGTCAAGATATAGTTTACATTTTTGTAGTCCAAGCTTAAGGCGCTTGTCATTCCATGTAACTATGACAGCAAATTGACTTTATTTTAACTAATCTAAAATTATAGGTTTTGTGAAGATAAATATATTATGAACTATAGGTCCATGATGACCTCACGCTTAAATGTAAAACACTTTTTAACGTGCTGGACTATTACATAGAGGTCTTACAACCCTAAATAGCACATTTTTGTTCCTCTGTGCCAATATATGTATATATATATATATATATATATATATATATATATATATATATATATATATATATATATTACACAACTGATTTTTGACTCTCTTACTTCAACAAGGAATTTAGGATTTCACAAAGTCTAATATTGTAAATGACTATCATATTACTACATATCTGGATAAAATATTTGCTAATCTGTGGTACAAACTTTGGAAGATATAACCTTTCTAATACAGGGATACATGATCACGTGTACCCTTAGGCAATAGCAGATACAGGAAACAATAGTGCTTATATTTGAGAATTAAAACGTTCTATGCTGAAATCTTTACTTATTTGTTTCAATTGAAGAAGTCAAATAAGCACTAATTAAAGTAAACAAACATAATCATTGAATATTACTTCGTATGTGTAATTCTCTGATAAAATGTTACAGTTGTCTTTGGAGTATGATGGAAACTTCGTTTGTGGAGCATCTATTATACACGAGTGGTTTGCTGTCACAGCTGCACAGTGTGTTCAGGGGTAAGTTATACATTATTGACACGTATTTTATATAAGTAACATTATAAATTATAAATTATAGTTTTCGTTAAGGTATCTGTACATGAAACAGTTAATAACAAAAGATAGGCAACTGGAGTATAAGGTAAAGACCAAAAGACAAAGGAAGGGTGATTCTACAGCTATCACCGTGTAGCCTTTTGTGTCCGTGTCCCACAACGAGGACCTCTAAGTAAGAGATTTTACAGGAGAAGAGAAAGGGCGGTCACTGCAGGAGCCCAACATAGTAGAGGGTAGTTCCCTAACACTTATAAGATTCATCCTCTCGGCGAATACTAGCAAAATCGTGGGAGGTTCGTTAACTGCTACTGGTCAGACCTTTACAGAGTGCATACATTTATCCTGCCATGCAGCACCAAGAAACTAATTATTGCGTGACAATAGATAACCAAGCTGATGAATGCTGAAACTAAAACGCAGTAAATTCAATTGGGTAGAGAATTTCAGTGATATAAAGCATCTTCCGAAATCTGCCGGAAGACTGAAAATTCCATGGACAACAAATGTTGGCATGAAAATCGAACCCATAACCTTTCACATTTACAGTCCTCATCAACACTCTGTTACGGAATACAAATTTGGAGTAATTTATGTTATATAGCGCTTACTATATAGCGCTTACTGTTGTGACATTCATATCAACAAATATACTTTAGCTGTATTGTCCTTGCAATATTTTAAATTAGGATTAATTTTATCATCATTGCTTTCTACTTCATAATTCTTCTTCTTCTTTTTCTTCTTCTTCTTCTTCTTCTTCTTCTTCTTCTTCTTCTTCTTCTTCTTCTTCTTCTTCTTCTTCTTCTTCTTCTTCTTCTTCTTCTTCTTCTTCTTCTTCTTCTTCTTCTTCTTCTTCTTCTTCTTCTTCTTCTTCTTCTTCTTCTTCTTCTTCTTCTTCTTCTTCTTCTTCTTCTTCTTCTTCTTCTTCTTCTTCTTCTTCTTCTTCTTCTTCTTCTTCTTCTTCTTCTTCTTCTTCTTCTTCTTCTTCTTCTTCTTCTTCTTCTTCTTCTTCTTCTTCTTCTTCTTCTTCTTCTTCTTCTTCTTCTTCTTCTTCTTCTTCTTCTTCTTCTTCTTCTTCTTCTTCTTCTTCTTCTTCTTCTTCTTCTTCTTCTTCTTCTTCTTCTTCTTCTTCTTCTTCTTCTTCTTCTTCTTCTTCTTCTTCTTCTTCTTCTTCTTCTTCTTCTTCTTCTTCTTCTTCTTCTTTCTTCTTCTTCTTCTTCTTCTTCTTCTTCTTCTTCTTCTTCTTCTTCTTCTTCTTCTTCTTCTTCTTCTTCTTCTTCTTCTTCTTCTTCTTCTTCTTCTTCTTCTTCTTCTTCTTCTTCTTCTTCTTCTACCTCCATGGATTAGGCTATAGCCTGTTGCGGTCTCACATCGATTCATCGTTTCCTAGGTCGTCCTATTGATCTTCTTCCTTTCGGTTTATATTCCATTATTTGTTTAGGGATTCTCTCTGGAGTCATTCTTCCTAAATGTCGGAGCCAATTTTCTCTATATTCCATTAATTTTAATAAAGCAGGATTGATGTTTAATTCATTTCTTATGTCTTCGTTTCTAAGTTGATCTTCTCTTGTACATCCCTTAACATATCTTAGGAAACGTATTTCTGCTGTTTGTATTTTACTAAAATCTTTGTTTCTTAATGTCCATATCTCGCTTCCGTATAGCAAGACAGGGAGTGCCATGACAGAATAAAATTTTAATTTATATTCTCTTCTTGTTTTAACTTTTAGTGTTCTCTTAATTGTTCCAGTTACTGCTTGAAACTTACTTATTTTCTGATTTATATCTTGATCCATTTCATAGCTTAGGTAGCATCCAAGGTACTTAAAATGTGACACTTGTTCAATATTATTATTCTCAATTAGAAGTTTTGTCCTTACCGGATATTTGCCGTGGAATGTCATTACCTTGGTTTTTTTATTTGAAATGTTCATATTATATATTTTACTGATTTTATTCAGTTCATACATTGCTTTTTGCATTTATCCTCATTGTCAAAAGTTAAAACTACATCATCAGCAAACATTAATATACTTAACGTACTTTGTCCTATGTTAATACCACTATTTACTTTAAATTTCCATTTGTTTAAAGTATCGTCTAGATATATATTAAATAAAATGGGTGATAGACTGCAACCTTGTTTAAGTCCTTCATTTGTTCTAATTTCTTCTGTTAACTTCCCATTTACTTCAATAACCTTTATGTTATCTACGTATAAACTTTGTATGATTTTAATCAAATGCTCTAGGTAACCTTTTGTCTTTAATATCTGCCATAATTTATTCTGTTCTACTCGTTCGATAGCCTTCTCAAAATTCACAAAGGCAAGGTGAGTCTCCAAATTAAATTCTATTCTCTTTTCTATCATTTGCTTAAGGATAAATACGTTGTCAACACATGACCTTCCTTTCCTAAATCCACTCTGCTCTTCCATAATTTTTGTTTCTGATATTATTTTTAATCTGTTACATATTATTCGTGCATATAATTTATAGATAGTGCTTAAAATACTTATACCTCTATAATTATTGCAGTCAGTTCTATCTCCTTTCTTGAAAACAGAGACTACTCTGGCTATTTGCCATTCATTTGTTACTTTTTTACTTTTCCAACACATATTTATTAAATGTAGAAGTTTTAGTGTAAGTAATATACCTCCATACTTAAATAATTCCAATTGTGGACCATCTGTGCCTGCAGCCTTCCTATTCTTGGACCTCTTTAATGCTTCATTTAGTTCTTCAAGGGTGTTAAGATCTACTGATTCTTCAATATGTTTATTTTCTAAGTCTATACTTTCAATGTTTTCATTATACTATAGGCTTTTATAGTGGTTTACCCAATCTACTTTAGTAATACATGATAATCTGGCTAAGTCTCTTTCAGTTGAACTCAATCCTCTCCGAGTTTTCCAAGCATCTCCCATGGATATCATGTTCAATATTTACTATATGTCTGTCCCAGGATTCTCTATGAGCTTTGCGTATCATTTCTTTCGCAGTATTTCATCTTTTTACAATTGTTTCTTTGTATCTTCGTCTTGTTTTTGTAAAACTATTTAATATGCCAGTGTTTTACTCTTTACTGCTTCTTCGATATCCTAGTTCCAGAATCTTGGTCCTCTTTTTCTCCTGTATTTACTCCTGGTTCCCAATACTTCGTTTGCCATCCTAGAGACACCCTGTTTTATTTGTATCCACTCCTCATTCACGTCCTCGGAAGTAGCAAGTTCACCTATATGTGCAGATAGTCTTCTTTGGTGTAAGTCTCTTATGCTGTCATCTTGAAGAAGGTGACGTAGTACTATTAGGAAAAGTGTGTGTGTGTGTGTGTGTGTGTCTGTCTGTGTGTGTGTGCATAGAACCCCGTCGCGACAGCCCTAAGAGGGCCAAGGCCAACCAATCCGACTGCCGACCTCACGCTCACTGACACAAGGTAGAGATGGGCGATTATCCAACCGATACGGGGAGGAGATGTGGTCAGCATCTCGGCATCCCCCAGCTGGACTGTTGGTTTCCGTGACCAGGGCCGCTTACCTAGCGTAAGCTCCTCACCTTCCTCACGATGCACAGGTCGTATACCCGGGACCGCATTATATGGCTGGGATCGAACCCGGGCCGCTTTCCGTAGCCAGGGACTAAGGCATCCTGATTTAGCTCGGTGCACCACGACGCAGGAGCGTATACTGTCACACTTCCTGATACAATCTGCGCACCACGACGCAGGAGCGTATACTGTCACACTTCCTGATACAATCTGCTTTGACTGGGGTATGCAAATCAAACATAACTTTTCTTCAGTTTTCAGAACTGCCTTCATTTTCTGTTATTAAGTCTCAATTGAAGGTACACGAGGAATTTTCCAGAATATTTTCTAGAATGTCTTATACAGCTTCTCAAGGACACCTTTTACAACGGACTTAGCCAGGATCTTCAGCAGGCTAGGTCAGACAAAAAACAATTACATGAAATTTCTCATTCAAATCTGATTTCCATACCAAGAATTCTCCAAATATTCTCTACACAGAAACCAAAATAGTATGTTTTCTTTGCGATATAATAGATGTAGTAATATATGGCGGAAATTGTAATCTACTTTTCAGATAAACAAATTAAGGCAATGTTTCATTACATTTTAACTTACAGAATTCCCAAGGACCTGATCAGTGTCCGTGCTGGTAGCAGTTTGAGGGAAGCTGGTGGTTCTGTACATCAAGCTGAAGATATCTACGTACATCCAGACTATGACTACTACACAAATGACTACGACATGGCAGTTATTTTGGTAATTTAATATTTTATTTTACATCACTTTGCTTTTATATAATTTTTGTTTAATTAAATGTAGCAGAAGATCTGCTTTACAATTGGTTCTTTAGCTGATGAAGATATGACGTACAATATAATGGGTATAAAAGTTTGAATTTATACTTGTATGAAATGACAGTTGATATTTATATTTCTGTAACTCTTGACTATTCTCAAAAGAAATATATATTAGAACTTATATTTAACTTTGAAGGAAATATTAACATAACATGTTTATTTAGAAACTAGATGCTAAATATAAGTAACAACGTTTCTTGATCGGAAGTGTCCGTGTTCGGAAGACTTGCCTCACAATCATTATGACACCAGTCTTCAAGATTTGAAGCTTGTCTAGGTCAGAGGAAGACAGCTTCAAGTGTTGTAGGTTCGATCCCAGGCGACAGCAAAGTGAGATTTGTGGTGGACAACATGGTGCTGGGGCGGGTTTTCTCCGGGACCTACAGTTCCCCCCGTCATCTCATTCCACCGGTGCTCCATCTTCATCTCATGTATCATTAGTGTCACTGCCTGCGGTGCCGTATGTAGTAAAAGAGGGCGTTAAACACTACACATTTCACATTTTTCGAGAGTTGTGACGTATTTCAGCCGGGAGTGGGGCCTACAGTGCGTGTGACGTTAGGCATGAGCCGTGTAGTACGAAGTTGTCTATATAAAGGTTGCTGTGCGTACAGAATCTGAAGGTTCAGTCAGGTATATCACACTTGCCACGTAGCAAAGGGAGCTGTTAAACTTACAATGTGGCGATTTATTTAAGGACAAATAGACACACAAGAAAGACTTGGCTGATTTTTACAAGAATTTCCCCCAAACCAGATTTCCGAGGTTGTATTCACTTGTCACACGGACATTGTGTATGTTTGGCTCGACATATGTGTGCGAACAATTTTTTTCTGTTATGAAATTAGCTAAGTCCAAAACCCGAAGTACCTTGTCGTATCACAATCTAACATGCAGCCTCCGATTACAAATTTCCCAGACATTACGTCATGACATTGATAAACTAGTTAAAGAAAAACGAAGCAAGGTGTCAGAAAATCTCCACGTAATTTTGTTCAGAACGGGTCTCCTCTAATTAGCAGAGAAAATTACTTTATATTATATTTTATTTACTTCATAGCATACCTGACCTTCAGATGAACTACGAGTTTGGAGGTTTATATAATTTCTCATAGCACAGAGCCAAGTTTATAAACTTTGACCAATTGTGCAAAGCAGACAGCATTAATATTACAATACCCAAGATATAAGTTGTACATATTATTAAAACCCGACACGTTTCCTGTCCATCCTACGCTGTCCGGAACCCCAACACATCAAACTGAATCCTTCCGCTTGGGCAGCAGAAATCAGCGCGGTGACGTCACACACTAACCTGTCTTTCGTTCGGGAGCATATTTGGCGGTCAGAGCTGACGCAGCTGACGTAACACCACCACTACCTGTCTTCCTCTGGTCAAGGTTACTAAATGCTTCGTTTCATCCTGTAGCTTCTTAGAGCTCAGATAGTGAATTTCAAAATTTCTGCTAATTTTAGTTGTTCTTTATGAGACTTAAGCTCATTTAAGTATCCTAATTTATTTTATTTTTGATTTTAAATGGTTTTTCTAACACTGACAACTTCAAAGTTCAATCCATCCTAGTATATTTATATTGTACTCGAAAAGGATTCCTAAGATAGTGACATAATTAAAGTATAGCAGTTTGGCAAATGCTATAACCTTTGAAGATTTGTAATTGTGGGTGACTCAGATGGTTGGGGCCTAAATTTCAGAGACCGTGCCGTGGATCAGTGGTTAGACCGCTTGGCTCTCACTAATGCGGCCCAGGTTCGATCCCAGGCGACCGCAAAGTGAGAGATGTGGTGGATAAAACGGTGGTGGGGCGGGTTTGTTCCGGGACCTCCGGTTACCCCCGCCATCTCATTCCACCGTTGCTCCATCCTCATCTCATGTATCAGGAGTGTCACCACCTGCGGTGCCGTATGTAGTAAAAGCGGGCGTTAAACACTACACATTTCATTTCATTTCCTGAATTTCAGTATGCTCTTAGTCACATTAACTATTTTCATGTAACAGTAATAGAAAACTAACTGAATAAACATTAACAATAGGTAAGAGTATTATGTTTACCTATTAATAGCATACGTTCTCTTCGTTTTACAAACTATGCAGCAAAAATTCAAAATAAGCTCTTCAAATTTAATTGTGGCATTAGAAAGTAACTTTAAACTATCTGAAGCAACACATTTCAATTTATATGGATTACTTTTGAAACATTGTTTTAAAGTGGATTCAATTTATCTTTATAAAAGATGTTAAAGTCATTATTTTTCGCTTTATATAGAATAACAGATATGTGCTTCAGATTATTACGAGGTTAAGCATATGTGTCCCTAATGTACTTTAATACACTCCAGCCTAAAGGCATCCTACCGTAGTATGTAAAGAGCAATTAGAAATATGTATCTAAATATTGTAATTATTAATCATCCATAGGTGACTGAACCCTTTGTGTTTGGAGAGAATGTACAAGCAATTCCCATTGCAACCTTGGAGCCTGCGCCCGGAGCAATGGCTCTAGTGAGTGGTTGGGGAAACATCGACTCAGGAGAGTTCCCATCTCAACTACATAAGGTCGTGGTGCCCATTGTTGACCATGATAAGTGCAAGAAAGTATACTCCGAGTTTCTTGGGGTCACTGAGAACATGATTTGTGCTGGTGTAGAAGAAGGTGGCAAGGACTCCTGTATGGGAGATGCTGGAGGTCCTCTGGTTGTTGGTGACGAGCTGGTTGGCATCGTGTCTTGGGGTCTCGATTGTGGTGAACCAGGATACCCTGGAGTATATACCAACCTGCCAGTGTTGGCTGAGAAAATACGAAAAATTATACATAGTCGTCGTTGATTTAATATTATGTAACTCTGTAAAAGACTGTTAAAATAAACAAATAATATTTAGTCCTTTGCATTTATTTCGATATAAGAATTGAAAACTTGTACTATTTACCTGTTCGTTCCTAATCCCGGCCAACTTTATTTCCTAAAATCTTCAGTAGTCTAAACAGAGAGCTAATTATCTTTTACTGAGCCTCAGAAAAGTGTTCAATAAAGAATGATCACAACTTTTTTGACAACATACCTTTACTCATCCTTACAATTTTGATAGTCCTTCTCAAAATAGTCTCCCCTGAATGCGATGCAGTTATGCCAGCGTTTCTGTCAGTCTTCAAAACATGCTGGAAGCCATTTTTGAGCGATCCTTCAAAATCGCCTTCGCAGCCTTCACCACTGCTTCTGATGATGGATAATGCCTCCCACGAAGGCGTTTCTTCAAGTTAGGAAATAGAAAAGAGTCACATGGGACAAATCCGGACTACAGGAAGGGTGAGGAATGCACTTCACGTTGATTTTTGCAAGACACTCATGAACAACTTTGGCAATATGCGGTCATCTTAGAACCCATTCGCACAAACATCATGGTTGATGCAGAAGAGCTCGCTTACATGTCGAAGAAGATAAATACGGAGCAGTCGTATCTTAAGTCATATCGAATTATGAATGAAATAGGCGAAATGATGCTCAATTTTTTTTAGTGGAGAAATAAACCTCTTTACGGAATCCCACTGTGTTGGAGGGCTCAAATGGGACTCTGTGACTCGGCTGTCCTTGGCAATACCCTCTAAAAACCTCCAACGGATATAGAAAGCAAATTGATCAGAGAAATGGCGTGACATTTTGCAGTCCCGCGTAGTACCCGCGTTAGTTATTGAAAGCTGCTAAGCTGGTACGCATTGGTTATGAGCGCCTAAGAAGGTAATGTTAGGCTACAGAAATGTAACCTGACTGCAGCTTAGGGGTTAGACGTGGTATTGCATCAGGACAGGTACCGGATAATGTCGAGGATGTTGAGCCTATCGCACGTGGTGAGACTTGAGCTCCTCCACGTACATGCGGCTGTAGATCTTTTGCTGCTGTTCCGCTGTCAGATGTTACAGGTTCTCTGCTGATGTTCGGTTGTTGGAGACGACAACGTTCCTGAGGAGACCCCGTAGGCTCTCAACGAGTTTTTCCAGCATCCTGTGAGCGATGTGTTGTTCTGTTGTGTGCTGTGATGTCTGAATTGATGATGCCTGGAGTTCTCTTAGGATGCACTCCAGGGTGGTCAGCTTGGTCGCTATGACCAGGAACTCCGAATGAAAATCCTGAATGGCCTCATCTAGGCTCCTGGCTGATGGTATTGCAGGGATGCAGGGGGCAGAGCGCCTGCCCGGTGTAGTGGTTTTGTCCTCAACAGTAGCGGTGGCGGCAGAGGTACAGACCGAGGTGAGGCCGGAGGATCACGTTTTTGGCACCTCGGCTCGGCTGCGCAGGACTTTGCCGTATACCCGTAGGAGCAGCAGCGGCAGCATGGATATAGTTGGTTCTGCCGGCTATCCTCGGTCCCCAGCACCCGCCCTAATAAGGGCAGGTGGATAACCAAGGCAGCTTCCAGGTCGACGTTGCTGACTTGCTCCACTCTGACCAGCGTGTCGGACCCCGTGCTGACATAATGCGGTTTGCCCTCGTTGCTTAGGGCCACTGTTGCTTCGCTGCAACAAGTACGCAGCACTATCCCGGGGCACCCTCTTCACTACGATGCTGGTACAATGTGGAGGTGGTGGCGGCTGTTCGATGACCGCCGCTGTAAGCTATCATGCTCCCGGCTGGGAGACAGAGCCAGGTTCAGGCTGCGTTGAGCTCGCTGCTGAGCTTGGACAGCGGTGGCGTGGCAGCGGTTGGCTGGCGGCTGCTGTTGACTGGCCTGCTCCCGGCTGGGTGGCAGAGCCAGGTTCTGGTAGGGAAGGTGGTTGCAGGCGAAGCTGCTCTTCGATGGTTGCCCGCTTAAATGCGCTGGATGTCTTTTTCGAGGTCTTCTTAACTCGTCCCATAGAGTTTCAGCGATGTTGCTCCTGCGAAGGCTCGAAGAGAAGTCCTCGAATTTAGCACAAAACTCCTTTCTCAAACCTTTTTTCAGGTAACAAACCATAACCGAGATTCGAAATTGAGACCTCTTGAAGGTGAGGCTACGATCTACGCTACCGAGACGGATGGCGCAGTTTGCTTTGCAATATTTAGTGGTGATCTCATTTTTGTATCATCTGAAAATATAATCACCGGATGCAAAGTAATTTGTGAAAAAATAACTGAATTCGGCAAAGAAAAAGTGAGATTCAAAAAAAAAAAAAAAAAAAAATATTCAAAGCTGTTTGCACACATCTCGAAGAAGTTGCCGAAGATTTGAAAGCTGGAAACAACATAAAAATTCCCTATGCCTACATGACTCAAAAGGAAAATTTCTTGCTCTAGTACTATTCAACTAAAACAATATATGGATATATAATCCAGAAAGAGTGACCAAAATATTTTAAGACACCGCAATGCAACAAAATAACAGAAACAAATGCACTATGATCTACTTGACGGTAGCTTATATTTCCCTTTGTATAGAAAGAGTTTCTTTATCTTTTCTTTTCAAATCATCATGATATGTTACACAGCTGCTGGCTTCTGGTTCGGGACACAGTACAAAATACCTCACATGAAGTATGGCAAGGTTGACCATTGTTAGATTTCTACTAGGAAAGTGAATATTATAGAGGATGTTTCATAACGACACCGAATGAATATATAGAGGTAGTTGGAAATTATTTGTCCTTTCACACTGGCCGTGTATAGGCTAAAGTATGGAAAGATTGAGTGAGACTGAAAAATTCAATGCCATAGCCGGTATCTGAACCACGGATCTTCTGGTTGCCGTCCAGCCGCTCTCATCCTTGAGCTACTATATGGCCATATGCCGAATTGACATTAAATTCTCCAACTGACTCGTGGTTTTCCCGGTAAACCACTTGGGAAATTTCATAAACACATGAGACAACAACCAAAATGGAGGGAATAGTTTATTGTCTATTCTAGGGAAGATTTTCACTGGAATTCTAGCAAATAGGTTGCAAAATTGGGTTAAGAAGGAGATTAAACTATCGGAGTTCCAAGCAGGTTTCAGACCGGGCAGGAGAACATCGGACAACATCTTTATTATTAAAACAATTGTACACAAATATCTGAGCAATAAAAGGGGAAGGGTATATATGATATTTATTGATCTAGAAAAGGCATTTGATTCTATTAATAGAGATGCATTGTGGATAAAATTAAGCAGTAAGGGGATACCTCAGGCATTTATAGAAGTAATTAAGATGATATACCAAGAGAATGAGTTGTGTATATAACTACCAGAAAACAAAGTAACTAAATCTATAACGAGTAAGGCAGGAGTACGGCAGGGATGTAAATTTAGTCCAGTATTATTTAATCTTTAATCGATGGAATTTTAGAGGAGATATCAAGTTGCAGGGTACATTCACCAGTTATTAATAATAAAGAAATACCGCGGCTACTGTTTGCAGATGACCTAGTAGTTGGGTCTATATCAAGTGGAGGGCTGAGAAGAGCAATCGAGGCAGCCAATTCTTATTGCAGTAAATGGTGTTTGAAAGTGAATGAAAACAAAACAAATTTTATGGTCTTCAAAAAAGGATACAGGTTGCGTAAGGATGAGAAATGGGAGGTTAATAGAAGAGAAATAGAGGTAGTAAGGAGATTTGATTATTTGGGTACAAGGTGGAGCTCAGATGGCAGCTGGAAAGAACAAAAAAAGATGTCTGTGGCAAAACGTAAAATGGCCATGAGAGTGATAAGATCATTTTACAGTAAACTGCCAGATATAAATGTCAAATTGTTGGAGAGGATTTATACGGCAGTAGTAGAAAATAGAATGTTACATGGATCAGAGGTTTGGGGAGTAGATGAGGCTTGGAGAGAGACTGATAGAGTGCATAGATCCTTTTGTAAATATATATTGGGATCACCAATAGCATCACCTAATGGGGCAGCACCATTAGAACTAGGCAGGCATTCTACTAAAATTAAAATCTTCGCAAGGGCAATGAAATATTTATACAGGATCACTAACCTGGAATATGGTAACATAACTGATGAATGTTTTTATATTCAAAAGAGAAGTAACTGGGGTGGGTCTTGGGCACACTATTAGCTACAACTAATGGAAATTAATTGTTCTTTTCACACAGTGAGTGAGTGAGTGAGTGAGTGAGTGAGTGAGTGAGTGAGTGAGTGAGTGAGTGAGTGAGTGAGTGAGTGTGTAGTCTTTTAGGGCCCGTCGATAACAAGGTCATTTGGGCCCGAAATCAACTCTAAAAACTAAAAGCTACACAAAGTTAAGAAGTAAGATAAAATATAAACACTCAACTATTAAAAGCACATAAAAAACCCATCCCAGTACTAAAAATTTAAAATCTCTAAAATTGATAAATATAAAATACAAGTCAGACTTGTTTATTAAAACCGATTTTAAAAACAAACCGCAGAGCCTTATCCACGGCCACTGGGTCGTCCCCTAAAATATCGTGCAAGTCGAGATGTCGAGATGTTCGCCATTGTAGCTGGTTGGAACGGCTGGACGGCAACCAGAAGATCCGTGGTTCAAATTCCGGCTATGGCATTCAATTTTTCAGTCTTACTCCACCTTTCCATATAGAGGTAGTTGTTCAGCTTCTATGTGAAACATCTTGATAGTTTTAACTGCCAATGTAGCCGCATTAGAAACGCTCCAAAATGAGTGTGGATTAGGCAGTAACAAGAGCAACACCACGTGCCTCACGTTATCAAAGGAATCGCAGGTAGCTGACACACCATATCGCCTGCTGTAACTGTTTGTTAACACACCGGTACACCCCACGGTAGCTTGCTACACTTAAACTTTTCTTTGGATTATGAAACCCCAATTAAAAAACTTTTCTTTAGTTATTTGTTTATGGGTGTTTAAAACGTTCCAACAATCCGTTGTAACATTCCGTGAAGGCAAATAAGCTGGTGGAGATATGCAACTTATACATTTTAGAGGGAAGTTAATGTTAGTGAGATTAACAATGGAAGCATTAAATGCCCGCCTTGGTAGCGTAGATGGTAACATTCCTGCCTCCCGTTCAAGATGTCCCAAGTTCGAATTTCCGTCAGGGTGAGATACCTGGATAAGGGGTTTTCCGGGGGTTTCCCTTACCTTTCAAGACGAATGTCGGGTAACTATAAGCTCCATGGACCCTAGACTAATTTGTGCATCATTAAACACAATTCATTCACCGTCCGAAAGCCCGCCTCGGTAGCGTGGTGTTAGCGAGTCTGACTCACATTCACGAGGTACATAGTTTGAAGCTCGGTCAGGCTGAGTTTCCTGGGTAAGGTTTTTCCAGGATTTTCCCTTATGCTGAAAGACGAATTTCGGGTAACTTTAAGCTCTATGGACCCTGGGCTTATTTGAGCGCCATTTCATCCATTCCATTCATCCTCCGATATGACTTATCGTTGGAGGACGTAAAAAAACATTAAATGATAGAAAGAACAGAGAAGAATATCAGAGAGTAGTAGATAAATTAACCAAAACTATGCCTTTTGCAATGAGACAAGCATATTATTTCATGTTTTTATAATACTAAATAAAGCATTTGTAACTTAAAAAGAATCTGTTTACAGTAACTGGTTGAAAGTACTGTAAAACTAAGGTTATAGCAAAATGAGCAACCTTCAACTGTCCGAGTTATTAGTCGACTGTTTCACAAGTAACTGTTCTTTGTCTCATTACCTGAAAGAGAGGCTAGTGTCGTTGATAAAGAGCAAGGAGGCTGGCCCCGTAGCTCAGTCGTTAGAGGACCTGCCCGCCGTGCTAGGGGTCCCCGGTTCGATTCCCGGAATTTTTCTCTGACCAAGATAATTCCCCATCTTCCCCAGAGTCTGGAAGTATGAATGAGAGTGTGAATGTGTGTGTGTGATCTAATGATTAAAACCTAACGAATACGAGTTAACATCTTCGATGTGTTCCAAAGAAGAACGGCCGCCGATATGACCATTGTAGTTAAGGGCGGGGTATAAATGGAACAATTAAAAAAAAAGCAAGGAGTAATGTTTTTGTTTTCATGGCCGGTGTGTCCCAATAACAACTTTTGAGGTTCGCACCCCAGTGGTTCCTGCGCTGCCTAATCACGAAATAATGTAATATTTAATGCTGTATAAAATTAAACGTAATATAATTTCGAAGCTGTAATCCTACTGTATCATTTGAAACAACCTGTGTAACTATCTTTTAGAGGAGCTCTTTCAAAAAAGATATTAATGGGAGATAGGAAGGAACTTGAAAATTATATATCATTTCAATTAAATAATAAAATACAATTGAAAATTTGTTGTTTATTGAAACAATTGATACATAAAGTTACATAGAGCTAAATCGAGGATGCTTAAGTAGCATGTTTCGGAATTCCTGTGACAGCGCTGGAAGGTTGGTGTATACTCCAGGAAATCCTGGAGCACCACAGCTAAGACCCCAAGAAACAACACCAACGAGCTCTTTACCAACAACCAGAGGACTACCAGTGTCTCCTAGACAGGCATCCTTACCGCCTTCTTCTTCAGCAGCACATATCATGTTCTTGGTGATACCTCCAAAGAAGGAATACGCGTCATTGCACTTATCATGGTCAACAATGGGCACAGTGACCTTCTGCAGCTGAGATGAAAGAGGACCTCCAAAGAAGTTGGCTCCCCAGCCACTCACTACAGCCATGGATCCTGGGGCAGGTTCCGAGCTCGCAATGGGGATGGACATCACATTCTCTCCCAACACAAAAGGCTGAGTTACCTATGAGTAATAAAAATCACAATATTAAAGTAAAATACATACATACAGTCTCCTTTAGTATATCTTAGCTGTCCATGGGATGATAATATATAATATGGTACAAGGTATAACAATTATCTTAAAAATGTCCTGCACCTTTGTCACTGGTGTACAAAGTGAATTAGAACAATCATACCAGAAATGTGACAATGCTATTTATTGGATGCACTTTGAAAGGCCAAATTTACGTCATAACCTTCTAGTTTTAACCGCATAAGAATATAATTATCTGGGCACTAGCCTTTTCCTTAATTTCAATATATTTAAATTAATTTTTGTAAGGTTTTAAACATTGTGCACACTTGGTCATGTTGCAAGGCTATGAATTTTAACAGAGTGGCAAAACTGGTAACATGTTTAGCCAAGTAAAATGAGACATGTACAAGTTTGGGTCATTTAATAGGTAAATATGTTATTTTGTACTGCGATATCTTTACATCTTTCATGTAATTTTAGATCATGATCCGTCATTCTACCACAATCTTACCTTTTCTGCCATTTGGATAACTATTTCACCCTTAAAATTTTAAGTTTTCTAGTACTTTCAGGTTTTTAAGTATTCATGCGAGGGGGTTAAGACGTACAGAAATATAAACTTAGACTAATTTGCTTGCATTTATGTAAATTTTAAATCTAATTTTCATTTATTTCTGTATTTAGCATAGACTATTACTAAGTTATCTGAGTAAGAATATAGAAGGGGCATCAAGAAAGTAAAACCTGTTTCAATTTATTTCCGCTGCAGCGCTGCGATCGCAGTTCCGCACATGCGCGGTAGAGGTTCTGTATCAAGGATAAGAAACGTGCGCCATTGTGAGATCGCTGTCAGCTATCTGTGCCTTGATGTGCTTGTTTACAATGTCGGTGTTGATTGAAAATCGCGCCGCTTGTGATATCACATCTGTGATTCGTTTTCTGAATGCTAGGAGAGTGAAACGAATTGAAATTTATTGGCTAATTTGCGATGTTTACGGACAAAATGCGATGAGTGATACAATGGTGAGAAGATGGGTCTGACAGTTCAATGAAGGACGTAGTGAAGTGTACGATGAAGAACGAAGTGGGCGTCCATCTTTGGTTACAGAAGAACTGGTTCACGCGATTGATAACAAGTTCCAGGAAAACAGCAAGTTTGTAATGAGTGCTCTCGCTATGGAATTTTCCCAAATCTCTCGATCATTAGTTCATTAAATTGTTACCGAAAAATTGAAATTTCGTAAAGTTTGCTCATGTTTGGTGCCAAAGATTCTTATTGAGCAACTCAAACCAAAACGGATAGGTAGTGCACTTCAGCCTTTGAACCGATATGATGAAGGCGGCGAAGAATTTCTGACAGAAATAGTCACAGCAGATGAAACTTGGGTGACTCACGACACTCCTGAAAGTAAGCGTCAATCAATTGAATGGAGGCACACGTCATCCCCAGAAATGGTTAAGCCGAAGCAAATCTTGACACCTCGAAAAATGATGTGCACAGTGTTCTGGGACGGGAAAGGCATCTTACTCATTGATTTCTTACCGCATGGTCATACAATGAAAGCAGACACTTAGGAAATTGCGCTGCGCAATACAGAATAAGCGCCGAGGAATGCTGTCAAAAGGTGTTGTGTTTCTTCACGACAACGCATGGCCACACACTTTAAATGCGACAAAGACATCCTACAGGGATTTGGCTGGGACATGTTTGACCACCCCCTGTACAGCGCTGACCTCGCTCCTAGCGACTTTCATCTGTTTTTGCATCTCAAATATTTCCTTGGCGGTCAACACTTCAACAATGACGAAGAGCTGAAAGAAAATGTTTCCAACTGGTTGAAGACACAGGCAGCAAACTTCTATGAAGAAGGTATACAAAAACTTGTGCCTCGCTATGACAAATCCCTGAAAATTTTCAGCAATTATGTGGAAAAGTAGTTTAAGAGTTATAGAATTTTTTGTAATAAATAGTTTTTCTGTATCTGTACACAATTTAATTTTATTACCAAACAGAACTTACTTTCAGGACATACCTCGTATTATAGAAAGGATCCATAGAACCATTGTGGAAGGGATTCGTTATTTACCTGTGAATACTCTGAAGCTTAAAACTCCTATTTTAATCCATCGGCT
This sequence comes from Mantis religiosa, assembly GCA_030765055.1. NCBI lineage: Eukaryota > Metazoa > Arthropoda > Insecta > Mantodea > Mantidae > Mantis > Mantis religiosa. The sequence goes on along the minus strand of CM060949.1, from coordinate 205,078,109 downwards.
GGACCAAATGTTGCTTAGAAATATAAAAACAATGTACTGAAATCCATATAAGAATAATAACGTAAGTAAATTTATAGTAAAAGCAGAGTAAAACTTTGAATTTACCGAAATGATCGCCAGGTCATAGTCTATGGAGAAAAAGTCAAAGTATGGATGTACAATGACATCTTGAGCTTGATGAAGAGAACCATCAGCTTCCCTCAAACTGCTACCGGCACGTAAACTGATCAGGCTTGTCGATAACCTGAAAATTAAACTTGATATTAGATTTCGAATATAATTAAAACAATGTGTTCACGATCTTCCTTACTTATGTAGAATATAATGACACTCCCATTTATAGAACAATATTCAGACATGATTTTATACATCACATCAAAATTGATATGGAGTAATTTTAAACTTAAATGTGTACAGTTTTTAGAGGAACTCTTGCGATAGACACACATGATGTTTTGGTAAAGAGTACTCAGGTAGACTTATCTAAAGATCTGTGCTGAAGAGTATACATATAACTTTGTTTATAAGGCCAAGCATACAAATAAATATTAGAGCAGTAAATAATGAAAAAAAAACATAAAACGGAATATAATTAATTATGCTTGAAGGAGGATGTACTTTTAATTAGACAATATTTTCTGGAGACATAAATTGAATTGAAATTTAGAATGAGTAACCAAGATCATATATCAGTTTGGCTTTAGCTGAAGAGCAACTATTCTTTACGATTTAGCTATAACTGAGGATTCGTTTGTACATTTCTACTATGTATATTATGTGGTGGCTATATATTATAGATATAGATGTATAATGAACTTACCCATAAACACAATGAGCAGCTGTGACCGCAAATGACTCGTGTATGATAGCTGCTCCACAAATGTGACTTCCAGCGTACTCTAAGGATAGCTGTAACATTTATGCATACAGTTCATTATTATAAATGATGTTAAGCCTTATGTCCAATTGGTATATGTGTATCTATTAAGCAGGAAGCTAACTCTGAGTGTTCTATGATTCCCAATTATCACAGCTTAGATTAAGAATCCAAAGTTTCGAAGTAAATCGAGTTAGAAAGATTTCACTGCATCTCTCACTTCAGTGTGCACCGTAAGGGTTTTTCCATGTGAGAAACTTGACGTTCGTTGCAGAAGTGTAAGTCTGATACAAAAATGTGCTCCATGGGTAGACTTCATGAGGACTAAATCTGATCTCATGCAGTTAAATAGTTTTGGCTCAATATGGACAGTGGGACGTGTGAATGCCTCAAAAAATCTAAATTTTGTTTTATGTCTTATAAAAATCTGCAAGATTTTACGAATCCAATGATATATTGCATTATAGGTATTCTTAATAGTTAAGCCCTTTAAATGGTGATTTAAATATGGCGTCATCATGTCCACGCCCCCTTTTAAATACATACATAACCATTGAAATTAAAATTTTTATAACTTTGTGACTTGTGACAGCAAAGCTATGCGGTAAATTTTATTATTGTTGTTGGTATCTCTGCTGCAGATATGGCTGCATGTGTATTTGCAGAAAGCTCTCACAATATGGCGAATTATTTACATTTGAAGTACATGTGGATTATAGTTGCAGTTTTGTTTACAGTTCAAATTATCGACTTAGATGTTATTTATTCAAGGTAATTTGAAGCTTTGCTATAAATATGAGTAGAGCAAAGCATTGTGGTTGGAGAATGACAGGGTTTTGTCGTAAACGCACAAAAAACAGTGACATTGAAAGTGTATGTAACCTTCCTAGTTCCAGTAAATTTTCAGCTTCTAGAAAAAAGTTGTCTCACATTCAACAAGATGGTGACAACAGCTCTTGCATAGATAACAGTGGAGCTCAGAAGAGTTTTATAACTGTAGAGCTAACATTGTTATCCAAACTGATGTAGAAAAGTACAGGATTATGGTGCAGGAATGTTGTAGCTTTTGGTGAGTTAGCTGAAGAACCTGTTTTAGTTTTTTGCATTTTTCCACAAGTTGCAATTTTACATGTTTGGGTACACAGTTCTCAGAAACCACTTATGTTAGAGGTCTGAAACTCTTTGTAGTGTCACAAACCATTATGTTTAATAAAATGACCGTAAAGATATTTTCAGATGAAACATTTTGAATTTTAATAAATTTAAAGCCTGTGCATTTTAAGGGAAAGAATAATGGTACCAAATTGAACATTTTTGTCTATATACTTCACTATATTAAAATTTTAACACATTCATTTTATGCATCACTGAGTACTTTATTTCTCCTAAAAATTAGATTCCTTGTGAAAACAATTATGGCGGTTGTATATAACTAAATAATAACATATGTTTAGAAAATTTCGTTTGTTGACGTCATCTTAGAAAGCATCTGAGAAAAGTTATGAATTTATATTACATGTTTTGCTTATCAAACAAATGAAGAAATAGTTGCTTGTTAGATGGTATGAATTTCATTGCCCTGTGACAAAGGAAACCCATAAATTTTGATTTTTCAAAAGTGTGTAGTTAAACACAAACATTGTGCCTTCCACACGTCCCTCTGTCCTAAGACAGTTCAGTACTCTTGTAAGACCGATAACTTCTAATTCATAACACTAACAACAAACCACCAGCTATACAGAATTGACTATACTAGACTCTTATAAACGTTATGGGCAAAGCTAATATGATACCCAATTAGTGTCACTCTTATACCTTTTACAACTTCCAAGTAATATAACATATTGCTAAAATCAAAAGAAATTACAGTACATAAAATATTTAGTGCAGATATATTATACCGAAATTGACATACAAGATCTCATACCGCCTGTTTATTTTCCCCAGAGAGTCATTCGGAAATTTATGCTATTGATTAGTTAATTTTATCTACCCTAACCGGATTCACAGCTGAAATATTCAAGAAAACATAAATTGAATGTAGTTCTTGACTGCAAAAAGTTGAATGACGTAATATGTAATACTTACTTGATATGGAACCTCAGAGATATTTGTGCTAACTCCACCGACAATCCTTCCATCTACATGAGGTCTTCTAGTTCTTGGGGCTGCATCTGTAAGTATAAAACAAGACCATCTCTTTAAGCATCATTTTCGGCTCTCATATACTCACAGTATCATCACGTGTTTATTTGATTTAACCTTGTAATTAGAAATAAAACACACACGAAAACTTAGACAAATGCAAACTATGTTCTACAGAAGCCTACGCTAATCTCTTTAAAGGAGACTTATGGACCGATTATATATTTATGTGATGTTGCGTACTACAGCTAACACTCTGGTTGGCTTTATAATTCATTAATATTAAACAACATCTTAATTAGAATATCATTTAAAGCCATATATACGTTTACAGTTTCCTCTAACTATGGTTAAGACATCCCAGATCAATTTGCAAATCTAGCCAGACTATATAAATCACATTTGAGACCAGTATACTAGTACACTACCGCTGTCATAATGTCCTATGTTCTCGACAAAATGTGCAGCGTTCTTGCAGCAGATTTGGTATATTTCGAGAGAATGACCGGAGAGATGAGACCAAAATCTCATATTGGGTTGTACAGTCTTACTCTTAAAATATTTGAATTACGTGAGGGTGTCATAAAGCTTTAATTATCACACTGTACTGTTTACGGTAGAGTGAAGAAAATTATACAGTATCATCATTGAGCCCTTGGGACATTATGTTGGTAGTTTCAGTGATTTGATTCCTTTTGTTTCTTTATTAAGTGCTAGAAGTGACTGAGGTGTAAGATGAGCCCGCCTCGGTAACTTGGTGGTAGCATGTCTGCCTCACGTACAAGAGGTCCCTAGTTCGAATCTCGGTCAGGGTAAGTTACCTGAATCAGTTTTCCTCCGGGGTTTTACCTTATTCTGAAAGACGAATGTTGGGTACATCAGAGCTCTATGGGCTCTGGGCTCATTTAAGCATCATTTCACCCACTTCATTCTTCGTCCGATATGACCTAACGTTGGAAGACGTAAATTACACAGAAAATGTAAGATGGAGAAAATTGAGGCTCGTAGTGTCATCAAGTTCCTGCATTTGAGGGACAAAACTGCTCGGGAAATCCATGTTGAGATGATGGCTGTTTATGGAAATGATTGCCCATCGTATGACACTTTTGTGAGTTGGAAAATGAATTTTCAAACTGGTCACATGTCCCTGACAGATGAGCCAAGAGCTGGTAGACCGTCAGCTGTCACAGTGAAGAAAGTGGAGGAGTGTTTAATACTGGAAGACAGACGAGCATCTATCCATATGATCACGAATGAGATACATCTTAGTTATGGTAGTGTGTGGACGAACTGCACATGCCTAAGGTGTCTGCACGGTGGGTTCCACGTTTGCTAACCTCTTTCCAAAAGCAAACACGACGTGACCTTCCAAGGCAGATGTTGACACTTTTGGAACAGGATGAAGATTATCTTGTTTGATCGTCTGGTTACCATGGATGAATCCTGGATCTATCAGTACAATTAACAGACAAAAATCCTAAGCATGGGATGGAAACATAACGATCCCCCCTCTCTGTAATAGGCAAAGGTGCAAAAGTCAGTTGAGAAGGTCATACTTTCAGTTTTCTGGGACTGTCGTGGAGTCATACTTACAGATTATCTTGCCAAGGGTCAAACCAACACTGACAGATACTACTGCAATCTTCTGGACAAGTTACGAGCAGTACTGATTAGGAAACGACGCGGTATGCTCTCCAAAGATGTTCGTCTTCTGTCTGACACTGCACCAGCTCATTGATCTTAAGTTGCAGTTGACAAAACAAGAGAATGTGGCTATGAAACCTTACAGCATGCGCCTTATTCGCCCGATCTCGCACCAAGTGACTTTTTCTAGTTCCCGAAAATGAAGAATCCGTTACGTGGTTGTCGATTTGACAACACAAATGACGTCATTAATGAAGGGAAAGAGTGGTTTAAAGCGAATTCTGCAGACTTCTACAATCAAGGTATTAGGAAGGTGAAAAAACGCTGGAAAAAATGTGTAGGTCTGGAAGGTGATCACGTAGAGAAGAACTAACAAGCAATTATCAACACAAAACCTCTATCGAATTTTTAAATGGTGATAATTAAAATCTTACGGCACCTCCTTCTAAATACTAAAGGTTATATAACAAACTTACCAACGCAGGAGACCAGTAGGAAGGCGGAGATCACAACTGTAAGCTTCAACATGTTGAATCGGTTCTTGCCCTCTCGATGGACCCAGTAGAGTTTTATAGCTAACAAGAAAGACAACACATTCCGAAATTATTAACTTATCAGTACTTTTCGATCGTTTGACGCAAGGATAAACACAAATATACGCATGACTGATAACAGTTGCATGGTTTTCTTGAAAATCTGGAACAATAGTCTTATCTTATTTCATTCAGTAGTATTATCTATCTCCTTACATGTTTATATTACCCAACATGTTAGCTTTAATTACTTTGGTTGGGCATAAAACAATTGATGCTTTACTTTCAACTACTTTATACCTTAAACAATTTGTTTTTATGTATGCTACAAACTATTCTTTCAAAAATTAATGATTCTGTCTATCCCAAGGTAATATAGATAGCTTTCATTTAACATTTTATATATAGAAAAGCGAAGCGGCAAGCTGAGGGTTTTTCAAAATGTTGAAATGCAAGTTCTTATAGAAGTTATAAAATATTTATTCAGAGAGTTGTCTTAACAGGTGAGATATGTGCTTCCTAATGGATTTAATAATATTTTAAACTAACTTCGCTTCAGTAATCATCGTCAGAGTGGATAATAACTGAGTCGGAAACAGTGCAATGATTTTCGTATATTTTAATTTGCTGTAGGGTATATAACTTTTTGGGAAGCTCAAGTAAAGGTCATTGGAAGATAATAATTTTAAATTGGTACAGAAATTAAAGGATTGCCGTAAGTAAAGAATCATGATATATTTCAAAGGAATGTATATTTGTGTGGGACGCGTGCAGGTGCATTAGCGGTTGTGTAGGATAGTTGTTTTAACAAATGAAACAGTGTCCTTAGCAGAGTTCTAAAGGGTAGCACTTGACTTTGTGAATAGGGTATCCTTCGGACCCTTAATAATGGCAGGAGCGTAATCACAATGGACAAAATTGTCACTAGGGGAATCTTTGTGTGAAAAGAGGGATTTGAGAAAGTAAAAGTCACACATACTCCCACGCGCAGCTGTGGTCATTCAGTCTTCGGCGTGAGGCCGATTAGGACAGTCCTCTTCTTCTGCCTTGGTCGAGGGCAGACCAGAAGCTATGAGAGAAGATATTTGTCGGTTCATATATACGCGAAGAACGAAGTAAGTATTATCGAGTAATAATCATTTCACATATAGTAACTTTAAACAGTGATATTGATAACCCTTGGTCGGCAACTTCAAGATTGGTGTTCTGATAAAAAGAAGCAGTCATTAAACCAGTTTGAAACGGGCATTCCACTGTGATGAGAACTATCCTTACTCATACATGCTCACGCATACCCTGGGACTCCCAGGGGCGGCTGGTGGCTCTGAAAATCGGTGGTTCACAAATTTATTCATGCAACTTAATTTTTTTAAAGTAACAAATGGTTGTTTAAGCCTGCCACTATAGACTGTTGTATACACAAGTTAACGGTAATTCAGAGCGTATAGCACAACATACGTATTTCAGAAACACTCTAGAGCATAACACTCTTCTATTTATGCAGCTAAAAATGGACTTGATATCTCTTCATGGCAGACTTCAAGTGTACAATGCAAGATTTCGTTCTGGATTGTCTTGGAGGTCCCCTTAAACACTGCAGCATCCTCCAGGTAGGTTTTCCAGAACACAGTCTAACCCTGCGCTGAAGTTTATCAGTCCTCGAAAAATACCAGGATTGCTTGACGTAGCTGAATCATTGTGTCCTCGTAGAGCTAACTCAAAAGTTCCACAAAACCTAATGCAGTTAGCAATAATGTTTAAAACATACCTATTTTGAGCCACTTTCTGGCTGTGTTCTTCAATTGCTCTCCGATATGCACTGTCCATCTGCTTTGCAAAGTGAGATTTGTGGTGGACAACACGGCGCTGGGGCGGGTTTTCTCCGGGATCTCCGGTTTCCCCCACCATCTTATTCCACCGGTGCTCCATCTTCATCTCATGTATCATCAGTGCCATTGCCTGCGTTGCCGTATGTAGTAAAAGCGGGCGTTAAACACTACACATTTCATCTGCTTTGCTATATTTACATTGCCAAGCATAGAAAACTGTGTTTTTCATGTGCAGCTTTTAAGTTGCGTGTTTTAGCGCGATCATGAAGATGCTGCAAAGCATTCACGCCATTAAATTAATTAGGAGTCGACTAATGACACAAAACAGCACTTACTTTTAAATTTTCCCGGAACCGGTTTCTGAGGCCTTCCCTCTATCTTCAGCTGGACATCGACTTGTTCTCATGGGTGTAGCTGGCAATATTTTGTCATCGGTCTCCTCTGGTGGCAGTTCGAGGAACTTGCTGAACAAATCTTTCTGGGGAATGTCGAAATTGAATACTTTGTTCCTATTTTTTGAAATAAAGATTTGTTCCCATGTGGACAGTTCTTCTTTTCCTGTTGTATGTTCAAGTAATTTTGGTTCTGGATTTATTTTGTGTTTTTTTTTTTTTTTTTTTTTTTTTTTTTTTTTTTTTAAATGCGTGGAAACTGCTGATTTTTCTAATTGTTTGTATTTTATGTTCCTAAAGTGTTCCTTTGCTCTTGTTTCTAAATTTCTTTTGGTTTTTCCAATATAAATTTGACTACAGTCACAGCATTCAATTTGATATATGCCCGATTTTTTGTTAGATGGAATGGCATCTTTGATGTTTGAGCAAATTAGGTTTTTTTAAGGAGTAATGGTTCACTGGAGATAGTTAAATGTTTTGTTTTCTGAAGACTTTTTTGAATTTATCAAAGGCCCATGGATGGTAAGTGAATTTTTTGAAGATCATTTTAGTTTCTGTAGCTGAGAGGGGTGTGGTTTCCTTTAGTAGTTTCTTCTTTTTTGCTAAGTTCACTTTTTTGTCTACTAGTGATTTGGGAAAGTAATTTTTCTGTGCTATTTCAATAATTTTGTTGTATTCTATTTTGTATTCTTCTGCTGTGAGAGGGATGTTGACCAGTCTGTGTGCTAAGCTATTAAAGATTGCCTGTTTGTGGGATCTTGGATTGTAGCCATTAACTTTTATGTAGTTGTCTGTCTGTGTTGGTTTTCTGTAAATGCCAAAGTTTATTCTATTTTTATTTCTGATTATTTTTAGATCTAAAAATGGTAAATACTCGTCTTTTTCAACTTCTACAGTGAACTTGATGCTTTTTTCTTAAATATTTAAAAGTTTTTGTATATCACTGATGTGTTTTTTGGCACTATGGCAAATATGTCATCTACATATCTTTGCCGGATTTTGAACATCCATGGGAAACCATTAGTGATCCTTATTTCTAGTGCACTCATGTACAGATCTGCCAGGAACGGTGATAAGGGGTTGCCCATTGCTAAACTTCTGGTTGCTAAACATTGTCGTATCAAACTGTAGCGGAAAGTGAAACTGTGCGCCACCCATTTTAAGTAGTATCGAAATGCCGATATTTGGTATTGGGCTTTACTTTTAAAACCTCACCCATCATGGTACGCTAATATCTCTTTATATTTTGCTGTAATACAGCAGGAATGTGTAGGCCGCCTCGGTAGCGCAGATGGTAGCGTGTCTGCCTCACGTTCCAGAGATTCCGAGTTCGAATCTCGGTCAGCTTTCTTCCGGGGTTTTCCTTATCCTGATAGACGAACATCGGGTAACTCTAAGCACCATGGACACTGGACACATTTAAGAATCATTTCACCCAATTCATTTACCGTCCGATATGACTTAACGTTGGAGGACGTAAATCACAACAAAGGAGGAGCAGGAATAAATGAGTGTACGAGGGTGGGTAAAGATGTAACGCCTCCTACCCTTTTCTCTTTTAATTGCCAATAAAATTGAATCCAATTTACTTAGCTTGAAAACTAGGACATTGACTATTAATTTCCCACTATTCAATGTAATTTCCGTCCGTTTACATAGTTTTGTTCCACCTTTTAACTAGGGCATGTATTCCAGTGTGGTAAAACACACGGTCTTGCTTCCTAAGCCATTGACGCACGAACGTTTTCACAGCCTCCTCATCTTCAAAATGAATCCCACGATGAGCTTCCTCTAGTGACCCGAACAGATGGAAGACTGATGGTGCCAGATCAGTGAGGTAAGACTTGCCATCCCAATTTCTCAATTTCTGCAGTGGTGTAACGGGTGGTGTGTGGTCTTGCATTGCCATGCACAAGAATAACAAAAGAGTTGCAAAAGAGGTTCCATAAGCTGAAGTGATTTTCCAAATTTTAAAATTTCAGTTTCATTTTGCACTACATATAGAGAGATAAAGAGTAATGCCAGCATTTTATTATAAGAATGGCTTACTGCAGAATTTGAGATTATAACAGGAACATCTTGAAAAGATTTGCTCTTTTACTAATTTCACTTTACATAAAGTAATGTTTTAATGATGTGTTTATTAGCTACGCATGAAAATGTTATTTGTGCACCAAAAAAAAAAAAAAGAAAGAAAGAAAAAAGAACCTCTCAACTTGAGAGAGACATTAGCGGTTTCTCTCAAGGAATTGTTGGATATAAGTTCCTTATTAGACATAAAATTGCCTTCAATATGCAGAATGGGACATTTTCAGTAATAGATTAGATTTCCATTGTGATATTCCAACATTTACAATTTACAACTTTAGGAAACATTTATCTGTCTTTACCTTGTTGCTATCTTGTTTTACTTAGCACCCTGGTCTTCTGCTCTGCCAGGTAGCTCTTAACCTCCATGCCTCCTTGTTACTTAATTAGTCAATTTCTTCCCCCTCACCCTCCTTTCTTATATGCTTTACATATATTTGTGTTTACCTTGTTGCTACCTTGGCTTACATGACTGCATGGTCTTCTGCTCTGCCAGGTAGCTCTTAAGCCCCATGTCTCCTTGTTACTTAATTAGTCCATTTCTTCCCCCTCATCTTCCTTTGTTATATTCTTTACATTTATTTTGCTTTGCCTTTTTGCTATCTTGGCTATCATGATACCATGGTCTTCTGCTCTGTCAGGTAGGTCGTTATCTCCATGTCTCCTTGTTACTTAATTAGTACTATTCTTTCCCCTTATCTTCCTTTCTTATATTCTTAACATTTATTTGACTTTTCATTGCTGCTACCATGGCTCACATGACACCCTGGTCTTGTGCTCTGCCAGGTAGCTCTTAACCTCTCTGCCCCCCTTTTACTTAATTAGATCCTTTCCTACACCTCATCTTCCTTTATTATATTATTTACATTTCTAACCCTTTTTTTACCTTCTACAAGAACTTACCAATTCTGTTTTCCTCCCTGCTCGTTTATAATTTTGTAGCTATTATCCTCTTCTCTACGTTCTCCCATTTTTGCTCTTCTTCTACATTTTACAACCTCCTCGCATTCTGTTACATAGTGTTCTACGCTTTCTTTTCCCCCACAGAATTCACAAATTCCCCTTTCCCTACCTCTTATCATTCCTATAAATATGGTTCTTGTTCTCATCCGAGCTAGTGCTTCTCTCTCTTGCCTATTGCAGTAATCTACTAGCTTCTCGTCGCTTGTAAAATTGTAGTGAAGGTAGAAAAATTTTCTGGGCTCCATGGATGTTCCAACTCCATCACACCACAGCTCCTGAGCCCGAAAAGTTCTTCTTTCCTCAAATTAGACTCCGGCCATGAAAGTTTATGATTATTCATGAAACTGTAATGATTTCATATTTTCTATACTTCCCCATATTTCCTGTCTTCCAATATCTTCTATCCTGCATTTTACAAAATTACTCACATCGCTTGTATTCCTTTCCTTTTATTTCCATATATCGCCCATTTCAAATAAAAGATTGTGAACACCACTAAAAAATTCACACTGCAAGACTTAATGGAAGAAACATCAATGTAATCTAGGATAAACTTAACACCAACAATTCCTTAAAGATTGTATTTTGCACAGTAAATTTTTTCAAAAATAATCTCAGAAGAACAATAACAAGAACTAACATCACGATACACCACAACAGTAATAATAATAGACTAATGATGCTAAAGTTTAGATCGAAGTTTAAAAAATAAGTGAAGATATGATGACTTTGTGTAGACTCCTCAAACAAATGCATATATGATATAACGATTTTGCCCGCCTCGGTAGCGTGGTGTTAGCATGTCTGCCTCACGCTCAAGAGGTCCCGAGTTCGAATCTCGGTCAGGGTGAGTTACATGGATAAGGCTTTTTCCGGGGTTTCCCTTATCCTGTAAGACGAATTTCAGTTAACTCTAAGCTCTACGGACCCCGGGTTTATTTGAGCATCATTTCACCCATTCCATTCATCGTTCGATATGACTTAACGTTGGAAGACGTAAATTATACACACACACACACACACACACACACACACACACACACACACACACACACACACACACACACACACACACAACACACACACACACACACAAATACAGCATATACATGGGTTTCAAAATAGTAATCCAAACAATCGATCATTGCAAGATCATTTCATTTCATTAGTAGTATATGAATAACTTTCTCTTCATTAATACATTCTGTCACTATTATACAGTTGTTGCAGCAAGGTCTAACATAAAGTTAGAAAGACTCTGTCAAACCGGGAGTGATGGAAAACTCCGAGGTTCTTTCCTTGGGGCAATACCTGGAGTCTAGAAAGACCCCCCCCCCCCCATCGACAACTACGTCAAGACTGGTGGAAGTGGATACGCCAATTACCCACGTGATTCCTGTAGGGAAGACTACCGAATAACCTCGGTGGGGACACCTGGTGATCCAGCACACCTTCCACTAGCTTTGTAGGCTAGTATACTTGCGCTGTTTGAACGTTTACCATAGTTTTATCTTTGTTAACAGAAACCTCTCAGTTAACGCACGGATTATTCTTGTAAGAGTGAGATGGGTACTGACGGGCCTCCTGTTCGTGTGCTAAGCACCAAGGAACGCATCTCTTCAGCTAATGCAATTTGCAGGAATCACAAGTGACTGATATATGTTTACTCCACGTGGTGTAATCAGTGCGTTACCTGAGAGGTATCTGTTGCCAAATATAAATCCATGGTAACCGTTCGAACAGTGAGACAATTACCGGGACTTCTTAGGTACCCGATCTCCCAGCGGGTAATGGGAACACTCTGCCCCCTCGAGTCCAAAACAATAGGAACAGCTCCCACTCAGGAAGGGGCTGGAATGTTCGGCCCGAGGTTCCTCTAGTAACGTCAGAGGTACCACGAGTGATAGGGAGCCGCAGTGCTTGAACCACGGCAGCTGAAGTGGACGGATGCCCTCCTCTATTATACACAATAAAACATTCTGATATAAAAACGATTTTAGTTAAAATATCAATAATAAAGGCTATGTGATTAGCTTGTCGGAGATCCTCGCGGATGACGAGACGGCGGTAGCCCAGTATTTTAAATTGATTTTAAATGTTCCTTTTAGGATTTAGTGCCTAGGGTAGTGTCCTATGCGTTTTACTCGTTTTATTTGTCGTTGGTTTTAACATTCTTGGATATTTTTATTTTTTATTTTAGCTAGTGGGACTATTTTTACACAACTTTTACCTAGATTTTATTGTTCCTAGTTTTTAAAAGGGCGCTGATGATCGCGCAGTTTAGCGCCCTTTTACCCACATCATCATCATCATCATCATCATCATCATCATCATCATCATCATCATCATCATCATCATCATCATCATCATCATCATCATCATCATCATCATCATCATCATCATCATCATCATCATCATCATCATCATCATCATCATCATCATCATCATCATCATCATCATCATCATCATCATCATCATCATCATCATCTTCATCATGATCATCATCATGATCATCATCGTCGTCGTCGTCATAATCATCAAGCCTAAGTGGCAAAGATTGGTTGAAAGAAGAGCGCTCCTATGGATTTGATAGTGATATTCCGCTGCTCTTTTATTTCCTTCTCTTTTATCGTCTTATGCAAAGAGCAGGATATTCCAAAGCAGGCACACAGTGACTCAAGTTTCTAAATTTTCATTATTCTTTTACCTTCATGTGTCCTTCTTGTACCTATAATTGCGTATGTAATCAAACTGTGTACATACTGTTTGTTGTTATTAACTGGAGAAAATAAAAATGCCTTGTTACCATTAATTTTTTATGAATGAAGTGCAGATAATCTCATATAAATGGCAAACGATAATCTCTGCTCATTCAGTAGAGCTTAGACATAAGGCATTACGTAACACTAAACAAACTGTAAGGTCTTGATAGACTTATGAATGAAAAAAGATAAGACGTTCGTTACTGACATTCGAGGAATGCGTACAAAGGTTCTTATCAGTTCTTTGTGTGAAATCTAATTCTTTTGCGTCAGGTGATCTAAAATTAAATGAATATTAATCAACAATTGGAACTATAAATCCCTAGATCATCCTTCACAAGATATCAGTTCAAAATTTTCAAGATTACGGTTGCGATCTCTGCCTTTCTACTGGCTACCTGCATTTGTAAGTTGCTTCTTATATAATTTGTAATATACCTATAACATTTTATTAGAAAAAGCATTTGTTACATTATCATGATTTTATGTATTGCTGTACAAACCATTGTTGCTAACGCTTATTCCTGTACCACTTCATCAAATGGGAGATTAATATGTGTAGCAATTAGCTTAGTACTGATAAGTTGACAGACCGACCGAAGTGCTGGCTGGATAAACATAGCCAGAAGATTTTTACTGCATACCTACCCGTCAAGGGACCCTGGGATTGAAATTTCTATATTCTATATTACTATACTTACAAACTTCAAACTTTGCATGCCTAATGGGTATTATATTGGAAAATACCCAACCAAAGTTTATTAATTTCTGATCATTAACTTTGAAGGAATTAATTTTTCATTTTCATTTTAGTTAAAGTTCATGGCAATATGTTGTTGTTTTCAAGTGCTAGGCTTAGGCAATGAAGCCATTAGCTCTCTTGCTCTACAATATATCTGTGTAGTGGGTCCGGCAGGTAGGGATTCACAGGCTAGAAGGTATTCTTCAGTCATTTCCTCTTCTTTGTTGTCAAATGCTAGGCTTTGGCAATATAGCCATTAGCTCTCTTGCTCTCCAATATTTCTGTGTCCTAAATCCGGCAGGTAGAGCTTCACAGGCTAGAAGATGTTATTCAGTCATTTCCTCTTCTTTGTTGTCAAAGGATAGGCTTTGGAAATGAAGCCATTAGCTCTCTTGCTCTCCAATATTTCTACGTAGTAGACCCGGTAGGTAGGACTTCACAGTTTAGAAAATGTTCTTCAGTTATTTCCTCTTCCTTGTTGCCAAATGCTAGGCTTTGGCAATGAAGCCATTAGCTCTCTTGCCCTCCAATATTTCTGTGTAGTGGATCCGGCAGGTAGGGCTTCACAGATTATAAGATGTTCTTCAGTCATTTCCTCTTCTTTGTTGTCAAAGGAGAGACTTTGGCAATGAAGCCATTAGCTCTCTTGCTCTGCAATTTTTCTGTCTAGTAGATCCGGCAGATAGGGCTTCACAGGTTAGAAGATGTTCTTCAGTCATTTCCTCTTCTTTGTTGTCAAATGCTAGGCATTGGCAATGAAGCCACTAGCTCTCCAATATTTCTGTGTAGTGGATCCGGCAGGTAGGACTTCGCAGGTTAGAAGATGTTCTTCAGTCATTTCCTCTTCTTTGTTGTCAAATGCTAGGCATTGGCAATGAAGCCATTATCTCTCTTGCTCTCCAATATTTCTGTGTAGTGGGTCCGGCAGCTAGGGCTTCACAGGTTAGAAGATGTACTTCAGTCATTTCCTCTTCTGTGTTGTCAAATGCTAGGTTTTGGCAATGAAGCCATTACCTCTCTTGCTCTCCAATATTTCTGTGTAGTGGATCCGGCAGGTAGGACTTCACAGGTTAGAAGATGTACTTCAGTCATTTCCTCTTCTTTGTTGTCAAATGCTAGGCATTGGCAATGAAGCCATTACCTCTCTTGCTCTCCAATATTTCTGTGTAGTGGGTCCGGCAGCTAGGGCTTCACAGGTTAGATGATGTACTTCAGTCATTTCCTCTTCTGTATTGTCAAATGCTAGGCTTTGGCAATGAAGTCATTAGCTCTCTTGCTCTCCAATATTTCTGTGAATTGGGTCCGGCAGGTAGGGCTTCACAGGTTAAAAGATGTTCTTCAGTCATTTCCTCCTCTTTGTTGCACAGAGGAGAACTTGGACTTGCATAAATTCCTATTTTGTGTAAGTGTTTTGCCAAATAATCATGTTCCGTAAGGAATCTAAAATTGGCTACTACAGCTTTACTTGGAATTTCTGGAATAATATCTGGATTTTTAATTAAAATGCTCCATATTATATCTTTGGCTTTGTTTGATATTGATTGGTTCTGTTTGTTTTTATATTTGCTTGATTAATCTTTCTATGGATGTAAATGGAAAGTTTTTACTTTTATTCTGAATTAAATTTGCACCTTTCTTGGCAAGAAAATCAGCTGATTCATTTCTAGCAAATCCACAATGTGCAGGTATCTACTGTAATACAATTCTTTTCCGTAGTTTTTGAAGTTGTTGGATCAAGTGCATGGAAGTATTAAAGTTAATGCATGTGCATAAATAACCACACTAGTAGAATAACTCTGTTATTTTTTCATTCCTACTAACTCTATAAACAACTTCGTTCTCTGTGTAGAAGAACAATACTGTGACTTTGTGGGTTCGTGAAATGAAAAGTCCAATTTCACCACTCAAAAATGTTCTTTATTTCCACCGACTTACAGTTTAACTCTTGCCAATTACACAGAATTACGTGCTGCACACAATTACAATTCACCAGTTCGTCCGTTACAATTTCCTTGTACTCGCGATTACGTAAACTCCGATGCACGCACAGTCTTCTCGTTCATTAACACGTCCTTCGCTAGCACGTCAAACACTGACTGCCTGTCTCTCTGAAACCCTTTTTATAGGAATGTCACCGTTCTTCTAGAAGTCTCTGGTTTCCACCACGAAAGTTCCGGAGGGCAGAAGAAGGGGAGAGAAGCGCCTAGGGACAAGCGACCCTTCCCTAACCACCCCTCAGTCAGTGACAGAGACTAATGGGAGGCGTGGCCTCACAGCTGTGGGCCTCATGCCTACCGCTAATTGGGTGACACTGCTCCCTCCTCAAAGCTGGTCGTCCCGAACAGCACCATCGTAGCGGGCTAGTCGATCCAGGTGTACCACCAACATCTTTCCTCGGGGAACCTTCTGGATGCGGTAGACCACGTCGTTGATCCTCTTCACAACCCGGTACGGTCCTTGCCATGGGTGCTGGAGCTTCGGGCAGCGTCCCTTGGTCCGGGTAGGACGGTACAACCAGACCAGGTCACCTTGCTGGAACCCTTGGCTGTTGGCTTGCCTGTCATACCTGGTCTTCATGCGGTCGCTCGCCTTCTGGATGTTCTGGCGAGCCATCTCATGCATGTTGTGGAGATGGTCCACCAAGTTCTACACATACTCGGTCGCTGGCTGTTTCGCTTCCGGAGGGCTTCCAAAAGCCAGGTCACAAGGGAGGCGTAACTCTCGGCCGAACATTAAGCTGGCTGGCGTCATCCCAGTTGTGTCGTGTGTAGACGAGCGATAGGCCAGCAAGAACAGTGGCACCTTGACTTCCCAGTCTCGCTGATGGCTGGCCACGACTTTCCTCAGGTGTTCCTCTAAGGTCTTGATGTACCTTTCGACCATGCCGTCCGATTGGGGATGTAGAGGCGTAGTGCGAGTCTTGTTCACCCCAAGCCTTTGTAATGCCTCCTTCATTAGGTTGGACTCAAAGTTGGTACCCTGGTCACTGTGTAGCTCTAACGGCACCCCAAATCGACAGAACACTTGCTCCACGAGGCAGTCTGTGATTGTCTTTGCCTCTTGGTTTGGGATGGCATGCACCTCCGGCCACTTGGTGAAGTAGTCCACGACCACCATTAGGTACTTGTTGCCGCGGTCGGAAACTGGGAACGGTCCAGCAATGTCAACGGCGAGCCGTTCGAATGGCGCTCCGACGTTGTACTGCTGCATGCGACCCCGGCTCCTAGTCTGGGGGCCGCGACTCGCCGCGCACACGTGGCACTGACGGCACCATCTCTCAGCATCTGCTCGGAGCCTCAGCCAGTAGTAGCGCTGCCGTAGTTTGTCAATCGTTCGGTTTGCTCCCAGGTGTCCTCCCGAAGTACCGGCGTGTACTTCCTCCAGGACTTCCGGGACCTTACTCCGGGGAAGTACCAACTGCTCTCTCTGCGTCTTCCCATCGGGTGATTCCCATACCCGGAACAGCACGCCCTCTCTGATCTTCAACGAGTCCCATTGGGCCCAGTACGACTTTAGGTGGCGCCCCTTGGTGCGATATCCTCCCAGGTTGGTCTTGTCCCTGCCTCCACTTCCCTCAAGAGTGGCCCCAAGTCTGTGTCCGCCAGCTGCTCCCTCCTCAGGCCTGCGCTATCCCAACCGTCCGCAGGCACTGCCACAACTGCTCGGACTGCTGCGGCACGCTCCTTCTCTTCCACTCTTGTGCACTGGCCGCACTCTTCTGGACAGGGTCTTCGGGACATGGCGTCTGCGTTACCGTGGCTCTTCCCTCTACGATGTTCCGAGGTGAAGTCGTACTCCTGCAGCCTCTGGACCCAACGTGCTGTCTGGCCTTCCAGGTTCTTAAAGCTCAATAGCCAGGTCAGGGCGGAATGGTCAGTCCTCAGGTGGAATGGCTGACCGTACAGGTACTTGTGGAAGTGCTCCAATGTCTTTACTACCGCCAGTAACTCCCGTCGGGTGACGCAGTAGTTCTTCTCTGCCTTGGATAGCGTCTTGCTGTAATAGGCTATCACCCGCTCATGGCCATCCTGGATCTGCGATAGGACACCTCCAATGCAGTGGTCGCTGGCGTCGGTGTCCACAATGAAGGCGCCACCCGGTTGTGGGAAACCCAAAATTGGAGCACTGCACAGGGTCTCCTTTAGGTGCTGGAAAGCGTTTTCTGCCTCCTCCGTCCACACATAAGGCCGGTGTACCTCTGTCAGGCGGGTGAGGGGTTTTGCGATGTTGGAGAACCCCTTTATGAAGCGCCTGTAATAACTGCACAGCCCCAGGAAACTGCGCAATTCTTTCTTATCCTTTGGGCGAGGCCAGTCTCTCACAGCCTGTGTCTTCTCCGGGTCTGTGGCCACTCCGGTTGCCGAGACTATGTGGCCCAAGTAGTTAACTTCCTTGCGGAAGAGCTGGCACTTCTTCGCGTTCAGCTTCAAGTTGGTCGCTTGCAGTCTCTGTAGCACCTTACTCAGATTCTCGAGGTGATCTTCAAAAGTCTTCCCGACGATGATGATGTCGTCCAGGTATAGCAGGCAGGCATCGTAAGTCAGCCCTCTCATCACTGACTCCATAAGGCGCTGGAAGGTAGCTGGTGCGTTGCAGAGGCCAAAGGGCATAACCGTGAACTGCCAGAGCCCTTGGCCCGTCGAGAATGCGGTCTTCTCCTTGTCTCTCGGGTCTAGAGCTACCTGCCAGTAGCCCGACTTCAAGTCCAGGGTCGAGAACCACTGTGCACCAGCTAGCGTGTCCAGGGTGTCGTCAATCCGGGGTAAGGGAAAACAGTCCTTCCGGGTGACGGCGTTCAACTTCCTGTAGTCTACGCAGAAGCGCAGCTTGCCGTTCTTCTTTGTCACCAAGACTACAGGGGAACACCAAGGGCTGTCAGACTCTTCAATCACTCCCCTGGATCTCATGTCCTCCAGCATGTCTCGTACCGCCCCTTGCTTCGCCAGCGGAACGCGTCTATGTGGTTGCCGAATAGGCCGGGCGTCTCCGGTGTCGATGCGGTGAAGCACTTTGTCCGTGCGGCCGTAGTCACTATCGCCTTGGCTGAAGACGCGCTCGTATCGCCTCAGTAGTTGTCGAACCTTCTCCAGCTGTTCTGCGGTCAGGTTGTCGGCCGCCCTCTCCAGTAAGCCTTCTAGCCGGGGCCCCAGGTGTTTCTTCGGCGCCGGCTCCTGTGTCTTGTCGATTGCTGTTACGCTCACTACGGGCTCGCACGTTCCCAACTCCGTCCCGGCCTGGACGTCGTGATCGGTGTCCGTTGGATTTAGCAGTCTCACTGGCACCTCCTCTCGGCACGGCAGCAATGTCCTGGCTACACACAGTCCCTTTACAGGCGTCTTCTGGTACAGCATCATGTTCCTGGTTCTCTGGTCCTCCAGTCGCGCCGTCACCACCATCTCGCTCCTCGCGGGGACAACCAGGTCTTCGTCCAAGACGACCCTGCAAATTCCAAGGCGCTCTTCAGTTTGACGGAGTATAACCTCTTCTCCGCTAAGCCGCAGGACCTTCTTGCCGACGTCGACCGTCGCCTCGTGGCTCCTGAGGGCATCCAGTCCCAGAATCACCTCCTCAGCCACCTTCGCGACGAACACCCACAGACGCACGGCACTCCGTCCCAAGTTCAGCTCCAGCAGGGCCTCCCTCTCCACAGGCAAGGTGTCGCCCGATGCCGTGACAAGCTGGTATGGCCGGCTTGGCTTCCTTGTCGGCAAACCCTTCGCCACGTCAGGTCTGATGATGGTCACGGCTACCCCGGTGTCCACCAGCACGCGGCACGGCTTTCCTCTTATCCAACCGTCCGCTATGAGGCTGTCATCCATACGTCGGCTGACGGCGCGCAGTGTCACTCGAGGGGATGGTGGTGATGGCGCCGACGTGCCCCTCTCCACGACGGCCCTTACTCGTTTCCCGGCTGCTCTTCCTGGTGTGGGCAGTCTCTCTGCAGGTGTCCGGGCTGTCCACACCACCAACACAGGCCACTAGGTGTCCGCCGGCGTCCCTCAGCTGGTCTTCTGTCTCCGGCGTAGCGGACACTCCTCGTTCTCGATGTCGGGATGGATGTTATTTTGGCCGCCTCCATCCTTAATGCCGCTGTCAGCGCCTCGTGGATGGTTTTATATTCCCCGAGCATTAGGCGCTGACGAATCTCTGTGTCCCGTACCCCGTCGACAAAATTGTAGGCGGCTTCCCGGGATACGAACTCCAGTGGCAGGTCAACCAAGGCCTTGCTAGCCAGCTGCTCGATCGCAATGGCGAACTCCTGCAGCGTCTCCCCCGGCTGCTGTGACCTTGCCTTTAGCTGGCTGCGGTATGCTGCGGCTAAGCGGTGATTCCCGAAGCGATCCTCCAGGGCTTCCCAGATGTCCTTGGGCGCCGCCGTCGTCTGCACCGCGTTTAGGACTTCCGCGGCTCTTCCCTGTAGGCTGGCTATTAACTGTGTGGCCTCCTCCTCCGGTGACCATCCGTTCTGCCTGGCCACTGTGTCGAACTGGCGGCGGAAGACCTCAAACGTTGACGCGCCGTCATACTTGGGAGGTTTGACGCGCGCAGATGTTGTGTCGCGTCCCGGCGAGTCGGCCTTCAAATCCTTCAGCTTCCTGCCGACGACGTCCTCCACCATGGCGTTCAGGGACTTGACGCTGCTGTCGGCCTTTCCCTCCAGGTTGTTAACGCGGTTAGCAAGGTCTTCTACGTCTTCCACCACGGCGTTCAGGGTCTTGGCGTTAGTGTCGGCTTTTTCCTCTAAATCATTAAGGCGGTCGTCTACTTGACCCATCCGCTTGCCCAGGTTCGTGACGTCATCGCTCATGCCGGCCAACTGTTCCTCAAATTTGGCGGCGAGGACCTCGTTCGCCTCCTTCATTTCCGTGGCCAGACTGTCGTTCGCTGCCCTCATTTCCGTGGTCAATTCGCACTTTATTTGTTTCAGTTCCGCGGCCAAGCCGTTATTTGCCGCTTCCGTCTTCTCTGTTAATTCGGCCTTCATTTCCATCATCTTCTCCAAAATTTTTTCCAATGCCGCGTCCATGGTTGGAATGTTCGGTGATGTTATCTTCCCGCTTCCTGTGACTTTGTGGGTTCGTGAAATGAAAAGTCCAATTTCACCACTCAAAAATGTTCTTTATTTCCACCGACTTACAGTTTAACACTTGCCAATTACACAGAATTACGTGCTGCACACAATTACAATTCACCAGTTCGTCCGTTACAATTTCCTTGTACTCGCGATTACGTAAACTCCGATGCACGCACAGTCTTCTCGTTCATTAACACGTCCTTCGCTAGCACGTCAAACACTGACTGCCTGTCTCTCTGAAACCCTTTTTTATAGGAATGT
The DNA here is from genome assembly GCA_030765055.1 of Mantis religiosa. Taxonomy (NCBI): domain Eukaryota; kingdom Metazoa; phylum Arthropoda; class Insecta; order Mantodea; family Mantidae; genus Mantis; species Mantis religiosa. The sequence goes on along the minus strand of CM060949.1, from coordinate 205,056,798 downwards.
CACCGTTCTTCTAGAAGTCTCTGGTTTCCACCACGAAAGTTCCGGAGGGCAGAAGAAGGGGAGAGAAGCGCCTAGGGACAAGCGACCCTTCCCTAACCACCCCTCAGTCAGTGACAGAGACTAATGGGAGGCGTGGCCTCACAGCTGTGGGCCTCATGCCTACCGCTAATTGGGTGACAATACAATCCTTCTAGGAACATCATTATTTTAATTATGTAGTACATTGAATTTAATTTTTAGTATACTTTTTGGCGTTTAAAATTTTATTACAGCCAAAGCAAGGCTTGAATCGTATAGCCTTAGACTGATGTTGTAGACCCATATTTGGAGTATATGTTCAAAGAATCTCAGAGCTATAGCTATAAAACTAAAGCAGTGAGCAGATATTGTATTAAAATTGTAAAGTGGATAAAAATATTTTTTTCTAGAATATGCAACAAAAATAGCAATTAAGCTATCTTTCACACTATTTACACTGTTCTGCACATTATTGACACTGTCATCTCGACTGCTATGTACACTGGTATTCAAAATTTGGTTACTATTTTCACTAATGTGGTCTGATATTTAAATTACTATTTACACCTTGTACTATACACAATTTGCAACTAGCTCTTCAAATCTTGAAAATTTCTACTGGTTTTTACAAATATACTTTCAATAGCATTAGCATGTTAATTTTCAAATATGAAGCGGAAATAATAGATGGTCCTCTACGTCCAATTGGACATATGAAATGGAAATCTGCTTTAAATTTTTGTTTAATCGTCTAGCTGCACCATGTTGTCTTATAGCTTCCTTCTTGTTATTTTTAGTCACCGACTTACACCAACATGATCAGAGAGCATGCGTTATGCTGTTTATACAGTTAACAATACACTACACTACAGGAAAAGCAAATGGCTTGCATATACACCTATTTCTTTATTTAAAACAAACTGTAAATAAAAGCATATTTCTCTCACGGAAGTCGCCATTATACATTGGAGCAAGCCACTCAAACACAGGCAGTCAAAAAAGAATGAATCTACATGTATTCGATATGTTTATTGCAAAGTTTATTGTGGTGCGGGATTTCTATGTTGGAGATGGGATGCCCGTTGACTGTTTCAAAGGCCCAAGTCGATAAGCCAGATTTAACAGGGTTAATTCGTTGTACCAGGCATGTTTTTTAAGTCAGTACCGTTTTGGAATTAAAAAAAGACGTGCATAGATATCGCAATAATTTTATTTTTACATGAAATCCTGTACCTTAATCTACTTTTTCTACATACTTTCCGTGAATACTGAGGCACTTATCATAACGTGGTACCAGTTTTTGAATACCCTGCTCATAAAATTCTGTCGCCTAACGTGTTAACCACTGTATCACAACTGTTTTGACTTCGTTATCGTCTTGAAGACGCTGACCACGCAGATGTTTCTTCAAGTGCAGGAACAAATGGTAGTCGCTGGGCGCCAGATCAGGGCTGTATGGAGGATGATCTAGAGTTTCCCGTTGAAAAGATTTGATGATATCTTTGGTCCGATTAGCCACATGTGGACGGGCATTGTCATGCAGCAAAACGATACCCTTACTCAACTTGCCACGTCTTTTGTTCTGGATTGCTCGGCGCAGATTGTTCAATATCTCACAATAAGACGCTGCATTGACTTTCCCATTACGAGGCAGAAACTCCACTAGCAATATTCCTTTTCTGTCCCAAAAAACTGTGCACATGATTTTCCGGGTAGAAATTGTTTGCTTAAACTTCACTTTTGTGGGTGATGATGAATGTCGTTACTCCATGGATTGTTGTTTGGATTCTGGTGTGACGTAGACCACCCATGTTTCGTCACCAGTAACAATTTGGTCTAAAAATGTTCACCTTCATTGTGGTACCGCTCAAGGAAGGTCAATGCACTGCCTAAACGTTTTGTTTTGTGCAAATCCGTCAACATTTTCGGAATCCAACGTGAACACAATTTCCGGTATTTCAAGTTCTCGGTCACAATGTGATACAAAACTCTACGAAAATATTGAGGAAAATAGTCGCATAAAGATGAAATTGTAAAGCGTCTGTTTTCTCTCACCTTTTCGTCCAATTTCTGCACCAAATCTGCAGTAACGACCGAACGACGCCGACTCTGTTCTTCATCATTCACATCTGTGCGGACATCTTTAAATGCTCTCACCATTTCCTTACCATTCCATCACTCATAATGTTTTGTCCGTAAACTTCACGATCAATATCGATCGGTTTTACGCCTTTAGCACTAACAAATCGTATAACAGCCCGTACTTCACAATCGGCGGGACTCACGATTGTCGGAGGCATCTTAAACACTCAGTAACCAACGTATACAATGAAGAATCAGACTGTAATGGCGTCAGTGCGTAAACAAGAGATGTAGGTAACCACCGTGCATGCGCAGGACGCCGACCATAGCGCTGCGGCGGCGGAATCGCAAAACGGTACTGACTTAAAAAACATGCCTTGTATTTTGAGTTGTTTCTTGATGATTATGTTTGATTAAAGAAGAGTCACGTGACATCTAATTTTCAGGCGTGTTTCGGAATAAAGTTTCGGAGAAGTCAAATTTTGTAACTATTTAATTTTATTATTTGGATTACATTTTACTTGAACTTCCTTTCCCATTACTTGCATGTTACATCCAGCCTAACGATAAATTCTTACTTTTTCAATAAAACAGTTCCAATTATTTCATAACACTCTTTACCCCTGCATGACTATTCTTCACTTCCAAGACTACCAAACATCTCTACCAAAATTATTTATTTTCTGTAACTATCGTTACTCCTATCTTAATTTTGTGATTGGCCGATTTAATGCCCCGTCACAACATTACGTCATACAATTATTACTACGGCCAATCACAAAATTACATATACCTTTAATTATTTAAATTAATAAATAGATTCACACAATCATTATTTATAAATTTATAAACTTTCCATTCTGTCACCCAATTATCGGAACGCAGGACCAACTGGCAGCTGGGGGGAGGGGACAGGAACCGTTTAGATCACGCCTACCCATTTATCTCTGTGGCACTGAATGAGGGGATGGTTCGAAAGCCACTGTACCGTCTCTTTCCCCTCTACCTGACGTCTGGAAATATCGGGATAATTCTCCGAGCCCCGAAGTTTCCAGATACAGTGATCTGCCTTTATAAGGGCTACCGTGGACGAGTCAGTTCAGTTATGGGCGCCAGCCCCCACGCTTGAAGAGGAGACTACCACAGGACCTGCTTCTAAGTGATACCTCTGACTCGAGTGATTCTAGTGCTGGATGTCTGTCTTACATCTTTTATATTGACATAATTTCTCAGAGAGTGTTATTGGAGTTCTAACTTAATGTAGTAAGGGGGCGGCCTGCTAGCCTACCCCTGAGTGTTATTGTTCTTATTTTACTGTTACCTTCTTTTCACTCTTATCTGTAAAGCACTGTACTGCTGATCGATCAATAAAAAATTATAAAAAAAGTTCTGGGCGAGCAGCCGTGAAGAGCGCCATGCTAGCAAACGGACTGGAAGACTGCGTACGTGCATCAGAGGAGTTGTACGTAATTGTGAGTGTGGAGTGGACCTGTGACAGACGAACTGGTGGATTATAATTGTGTGCGCTACGTAATTATATGTAATCGGCAAGCGCTCCAAATGTAATTCGGTGGAAATAAAGAACATTTTGATTTTGTGTAATTGGACTTTTAATTTCACGAACCAACTAAGTCACAATGCCTTTTCTAAATTTAACTCGAAACTACTGTTACAGCTGGGATGGAACCCGGGCTGCGGTGAAAGCCTAGCGGTCTAACCACCCAACCACGGTGCAGCCACCAAATAAAATAATTAACTTCCACAGTGTTAAGTAGACAATGAGAGTATATTAAATATATGTATCTAAATTTAAAGAAGGTTTAGGAGAAACTGATTAGAATCATTTGTCGCCAATGAACTCCCAAGGAAGTGATTACTGTAATCTTGAAGATGAGTACTGCAACTATTCGGAAAACTTAGACCATCAAGATCTATCACACCTCACAAGCTCCGAATAACAGTAATGAATGCATTGCGAGTAAATAAATAGAGCGATTTATGTTTTAGGTGCAGCTCCAAGAACTAGACGTCCTCGTCTAAATGGAAGGATTATCGGTGGAGTTACTGCAAATATCTCTGAGATTCCATACATAGTAAGTATTAAGTACCAATTGAGTTAACTTTGATAATAACGTAGACAAGATATAGGTTATATTTTCGTAGTCCAAGTTTAAGGCGCTTATCATTCCCTGTAACCATGGCAGCAAATTGACTTTATTTTAACTAATCTATATTTATAGGCTTTGTGAAGATAAATATGAACTCTAGAACAATGACGACCACACGCTTAAATGTAAAACATCTTTTAACGTGCTGGACTATTACATAGAGGTCTTACAACCCTAAATAGCACATTTTTGTTCCTCTGTGCCAATATATATTTCACACAACTGATTTTTGGCTGTCTTACTTCAACAATGATTTTAGGCCTTCACAAGGTCTAATACTGTAAATGACTATCATATTACTACATATTTGTATAAAATATTTGCTAAATCTGTGGTACAAACTTTGGAAGATATAACCTTTCGAATACAGTGATACGTGATTACATGTACCCTTAGGTAATAGCAGATATATGAAACAATAGTGTTTATATTTGAGAATTAAAACTTTCAATGCTGAAGTCTTTATCAATTTGCTTGAATTGAAGAAGCCAAATAAGCATGAGGAAAGTTAACAAACATAATCAGTGAATATTACTTCCTATGTGTAATTCTGTGATAAAATGTTACAGTTGTCTTTGGAGTACGATGGAAGCTTCGTTTGTGGAGCATCTATTATACACGAATGGTTTGCTGTCACGGCTGCACAGTGTGTTCACGGGTAAGTTATGCATTATTGACAGGTATTTTATGTAAGTAACATTATAAGTTATAAATTAAAGTTTTCGTTAAGATATCTGTACACAAAACAGTTAATAATAAAAGATAAGCAACTGGAATGTAAGGTAAAGACCAAAAGACAAAGGAAGGTTGCTTCCGCAGCTATCACCGTGTGGCCTTTTGTGTCCGTGTCCCACAACGAGGAGCTTTAATTAAGAGATATTACAGGAGAAGAGAAAGGGCGGTCACTGCAGGAGCCCAGCATAGTAGAGGGTAGTTTCCTAACACTTACTTATAGATTCATCCTCTCGGCGACTACTAGTAAAATCGTGGGAGGTTCATGAACTGCTACTGGTCAGACCTTTACAGAGAGCATACATTTATCCTGCCATGCAGCACCAACACACTAATTATTGCGGGACAATAGATAACCAAGCTGATGAATGCTGAAGCTAAAACGGAGTAAATTCCTTTGTGCTCACACACACCGCATTCCAATCGAGACACCAAATCCTACAGATATCCCAGGACCCATTAAGCAGCTTATAAGGGCTAAAACGCCGTGAGAAAGCTGTGGCAGAGATTTCGCCATCCCAGGATAGGAGAAGTACACCAGAGGTTCAAATCCCTGGTAAGACGACTCCTAAAGCACCCCGCAAAGAGGCCTGGGGAAACATGTTAAGGCAAACCATCTCCAGGAGAGAAAACCGTGGTGAATAGTCCTAGCCTACGGAAAGACAGAACAATACACCAGCACCCCTTGCACAGCCCTAGAGGTTGACTCGCTTACGAGTCGAGGGTAAAAGCAGATGCACTAACAGACTATCTGGAGGCCCAGTTGCAGCCCAGGATTGAGCCAATGGACGACGACCATGCTGACCTCGTGGAGCGAGTAGTGGAGGACTTCTTGGAAGATCCGCCACCGGATCACGAGGAGTTCCACATTCCCATAGTTACCCCTAGAGAGTTAGCAACCATGCTTAGCTCTCTAAGAAACAACAAGGCCCCTGGGCAGGACCGTGTCACAGCGGAAATGCTCAAGCACCTTCCGCGCAGAGCCGTGATTCACTTAACCCGGATTTATAACGCATGCCTGTCCATGCCCCACTTTCCAGCTGTCTGGATGGAGGCACGCGTGGTGTGCGTTTTAAAATCGGGGAAAAATCCGGTCTTCCCGTCCAGTTACCGCTCCATCAGCCTTCTACCAGTTTTGTCGAAGGTATTCGAAAAGCTGCTCCTCTCCCGGCTTCTTCCTCACCTAGAGTAAAAGGGCCTAATCCCGAAACACCAGTTTGGCTTCCGTTCTGGCCACTCCACGACCGAGCAGCTACTGCGGGTTGCCGAGGAGGCCTCCGTGGGATTGCAGGAAAAGGTCTAAAACGGTAACAGTGCTGCTCGATGTGGAGAAGGCATTTGCCACAATCTGGCACGAGGGGCTCATTTACAAGCTCCTCGAGCATGAGATCCCCCTTCCATACATTTCCTTGGTAGCCGGTTTCCTCGGAAACCGAAGCTTCCGAGTAAAAGCGGAGGGGGCGCTGTCCACAGAGCGGCCCATTGGCGCTGGAGTGCCGGAAGGCAGCGTGCTGTCACCGGCACTCTTCGCAGCTTACATAGCCGACATCCCAACGCACCACAACACCCACACCTGTCAGTATGCGGATGATGTCATGATCTTCGCAGTAAATAGGAACACACGGTACAGCTTCCGGCAAATCGAAACCCAGCTCCGGGACATTGGCGAATGGAGCGTAAAACGGCGAATGGCAACTAACCCGGAGAAGAGCTCTGCAATTCTCCTGGCCAAAACCAGAGCCAACCGGTTGCAGCAGAACTTCGTTTTACGGCGCCGTAGAATCCCATGGGTGCAAACGGCGTAGTATCTCGGAGTGACGCTGGACCGTAAATTAACTTACGTTCCGCACGCCAAGGGCAAGGTCCAGCTGGGGCACGTCGCACTCCGGAGCCTATACCCTATTTTCCGATCAACAATGCCGATCCGACTCAAACTCCAGCTGTATCGGGCGATCATCCCGCCTCTGATTCTGCACGGCTGTGAGATCTCGGGAATAGTGGCTAATACCACTTTCGTCAGGATGCAGACGCTGCAGAACAAGGCACTTCGTATCATATACGATCCAGACTGGAGATTCCCTGCTCATATCCTACATGGGCACTCCCAGATCCCGTACATTGTCAATTTCATCCGCGAGAGGGCACGATCAATGTACGAGAAAAACCAAATTCACCCCAAACCTTTAGTGAACTCCCTGGGCAGGTATGACCAGAGGGATCAAAGACGCTTGCCATCCTTCAGACTACCAAGGGACGTCTGGGGGCTCCTTGAAACTTACTTATTTTCTGATTTATATCTTGATACATTTCATAACTTAGGTCGCATCCAAGATACTTAAAATGTGACATTTGTTCAGTAATATTATTCTCAATTAGAATTTTTGTCCTTACAGGGTATTTACCGTGGAATGCCATTTTTTATTTGAAATTTTCATAGTATATGTTTTAGTGATTTTATTCAATTCATATATTGCTTTTTGCAGCTTATCCTCATTGTCAAAAATTAAAACTACATCATCAGCAAACATTAATATATTTAACGTTCTTCGTCCTATGCTAGTACCACTATTTCCTTTAAATTTCCATTTGTTTAAAATATCGTCTAGATATATATTAAATAAAATGGGTGACAGACTACATCCTTGTTTAAGTCCTTGATTTATTCTAATTTCTTCTGTTAACTTCCCATTTACTTCAATAACCATTATGTTATCTAAGTATAAACGTTGTATGATTTTAATCAAATGCTCTGGGTAACATTTGTCTTTAATATCTGTTAATAATTTATTCTGTTCTACTCGGTCGAAAGCCTTCTCAAAATTCACAAAGGCAAGGTGTGTCTCCAAATTAAATTCTATTCTCTTTTCTATCATTTGCTTAAGGATAAATACGTTGTCAACACATGACTTTCCTTTCCTAAATCCACTCTGCTCTTCCATGATTTCTGTTTCTGATATTATTTTTAATCTATTACATATTATTCGTGCATATAATTTATGGATAGTGTTTAAAAGGCTTATACCTCTATAATTATTGCAGTCAGTTCTATCTCCTTTTTTGAAAACAGAGACTACTTTGGCTATTTTCCATTCATTTGGTACTGTTTTAATTTTCCAACACATATTTATTAAATGTAGAAGTTTTAGTGTAAGTAATATACCTCCATACTTAAATAATTCCAATTGTGGACCATCTGTGCCTGCAGCCTTCCTATTCTTGGACCTCTTTAATGCTTCATTTAGTTCTTCAAGGGTGTTAAGATCTACTGATTCTTCAATATGTTTATTTTCTGAGTCCATACTTTCAATGTTTTCATTATACTATAGGCTTTTATAGTGGTTTACCCAATCTACTTTAGTAATACATGATAATCTGGCTAAGTCTCTTTCAGTTGAATTCAATCCTCTCCAAGTTTTCCAAGCATCTCCCATGGATATCATGTTCAATATTTGCTATATGTCTGTCCCAGGATTCTCTATGGGCTTTGCGTATCATTTCTTTCGCAGTATTTCATCTTTTTACATATTGTTTCTTTGTATCTTCGTCTTGTTTTTGTAAAACTATTTAATATGCCAGTGTTTTACTCTTTACTGCTTCTTCGATATCCTAGTTCCAGTACCTTGGTCCTCTTTTTCTCCTGTATTTACTCCTGGTTCCCAATACTTCGTTTGCCATCCTAGAGACAGCCTGTTTTATTTGTAGCCACTCCTCATTCACGTCCTCGGAAGTAGCAAGTTCAGCTATATGTGCAGATAGTCTTCTTTGGTATAAGTCTCTTATGCTGTCATCTTGAAGAAGGTGAGGTAGTACTATTAGGAAAAGTGTGTGTGTGTGTGTGTGTGTGTGTGTGTGTGTGTGTGTGTGTGTGTGTGTGCATAATAGAACCCCGTCGCGACAGCCGTAAGAGGGCCAAGGCCTACCAATCCGACTGCCGACCTCACGCTCACTTACACAAGGTAGAGATGGGCGATCATCCAACCGATAGGGGGAGCAGATGTGGTCAGCATCTCGGCATCCCCCAGCCGGAACGTTGGTTTTCGTGACCAGGGCCGCTTACCTAGCGTAAGCTCCTCACCTTCCTCACGATGCACAGGTCGTATACTCGGGACCGCATTATATGGCTGAGATCGAACCCGGGTCGCTTTCCTTAGCCAGGGACTAAGGCATCCTGCCTTAGCTCGAAGCACCTCGACGCAGGACCGTATACTGTCACACTTCCTGATACAATCTCCTTTGACTGGGGTGTGCAATACAAACATAACCTTTCTTCAGTTTTCAGAACTGCCCTCATTCTCTTTTATTAAGTCTCAATTGAAGGTACACGAGTAATTTTACCAGAATGTTTTCTAGAATGTCTTATACAGCTTCTCAAGGACACCTTTTACAACGGACTTAGGCAGGATCTTCAGTAGGCTTGGTGAGATAAAAAGCAATTACATGAAATTTCTCATTCAAATCTGATTTTCCATACGAAGAATTCTCCAAATACTCTCTACACAGAAACCAAAATGATATTCTTCCTTTGTGATATAATATATGTATTAATATATGACGGGAGTTGTGGTCTACTTTTCAAATAAACAAATTAAGGCAATGTTTCATTACACTTTTAACTTACAGAATTCCCAAGGGCCTGATCAGTGTCCGTGCTGGTAGCAGCTTGAGGGAAGCTGGTGGTTCTGTACATCAAGCTGAAGATATCTACGTACATCCAGACTATGACTACTACACAAATGACTACGACATGGCAGTTATTTTGGTAATTTAATATTTTATTTTACATCACTTTGCTTTTATATAATTTTTGTTTAGTTAAATGTAGCACGAGATCAGCTCAACTATTGGTTCTTTAGCTGATGATATGATATACAATATAGTGGATATAAAATTTGAATTTATACTTGTATGAAATGACAGTTGATATTTATATTTCTGTAACTCTTGACTATTCTCAAAAGAAATATATATTAGAACTTATATTTAACTTTGAAGGAAATATTAACATAACATGTTTATTTAGAAACTAGATGCTAAATATAAGTAACAACGTTTCTTGATCGGAAGTGTCCGTGTTCGGAAGACTTGCCTCACAATCATTATGGCAACAGTCTTGAAGATTTGAAGTTTGTCTAGGTCAGAATAAGGCCGCCCGGGTTCGATCCCAGGGGACCGCAGAGTGAGATTTGTGATGGACAACACGGCGCTGGGGCGGGTTCTCAACGGGACCTCCGGTTTCCCCGACATCTCATTCCATCTCCATCTCATGTATAATTATTGTCACCGCCTGCGGTACCGTATGTAGTAAAAGAGGGTGTTAAACACAACACATTTCAAATTTTTCGAGCTTTGTGACGTATTTCAGCCGGGAGTGGGGCCTGCAGTGCGTGTGACGTCAGGCAAGAGTCGAGTCGTATCAAGTTGCCTATATGAATGGCGCTGTGAGTACACAATCTGAAGGTTCAGTCAGGTATATCACACTTGCCACGTAGCAAAGGGAGCTGTTAAATTTACAACGTGGCGATTTATTGAAGGACAAATATACACACAAGGAAGACTTGGCTGAATTTTACAAGAATGTCCTCCAAACCAGATTTCTGAGTTTGTATTCACTTGTCACACGGGTATTGTGTATGTTTGGCTCGACATATGTGTGCGAACATTTTTTTTTCTGTTATGAAATTAGCTAAGTCCAAACCCCGAAGTACCTTGTCATATCACAATCTAACGTGCAGCCTTCGATTACAAAGTTCCCAGGTATTACGTCCTGACATTGATAAACTAGTTAAAGAAAAACATTAACAGAATGTGTCGGAAAATGTCCACGTAATTTTGTTCTGAATGGGTCTCTTCTAATTTGCAGAGAAAATTACTTTATATTATATTTTATTTACTTTATAGCATACCTGACCTTCAGATAAAGTACGAGTTTGGAGGTTTATATAATTTCTCATAGCACAGAGCCAAGTTTATAAACTTTGACCAATTGTGTAAAGCAGACAGCATTAGTATTACAATACCTACGATGTAAGTTGTACATATTATTAATAACCAATACGTTTCCTGTCTATCCTACGCTGTGGGAACCCCAACACATCTATTTCCTTCCTCTTGTGCAGCAGAAATCAGCACGGTGACGTCACACGCAAAACTGGCTTTCGTTCGGGAACATATTTGGCGGTCAGAGCTGACGGAGGTGACGTCACACCACCACCACCTGTCTTCCCCTGGTCTAGGTTACTAAATACTTCGTTTCATCCTGTAGCTTCTTAGAGCTCGGATAATTAATTTCAAACTTCCTGCTAATTTTAGTTGTACATTCTGAGATTTATGCCCGAATTCACCAACAAATGTTAAAATCGACGTTAACAAATGTAACGTAACAATTGTCACAACGCTAAAACTAATGTTGAATTTCTTGCATTTCATCAACCTGTTTTCTTAAAATGTTAACAAACCCTTGTTAACGCCAAGAAACTTGTAAATATCACAGCTATAGAAGGCTATGGATAATTTTTGAACGTACTCCAATGCGCTTTTGTTTTCATTTTCGTCTGCACCATTGACAGATGAACCAAACTATAAATAAAGCCGTGAGACAAATTTCTCATCGACGGAGAAAGGATTGAAATGGTGACGAAGTGTAAGGCTATTGAGGAAAATAAGAGGACGGATGCAGTGAATGTAAAAGAGAAAGATGTCGCGGGGAAAATATTGGAAACGAATTTAATTCAAAAGCATGTGTCACTACTGCAAGCACCAAACAACTTGTCAGTATTACGTAAATTTAAAACGAGGTGCGAAAAACAAGTGCCTTAAACGTTTCAAGACGGGAGGTTTACAGTGTATTATCCTCATAATTCAGTGAATTAGAAAATCTCAAGGTTACTAATACTTGAAGCAAAGGCGAGATCGGCATATTCCTTTCGATGTATATTCTAGCCTCTCTTGTACTTCCGCAGTAACCTTCATAACAACATGTTTGACAGTCTATACCTCCGTAAAACAATTTTTTTCGGCTAGCTCCTCAAAATCATTTCTCCTCATAGGCCGTACTCTATTATGAATGCCGTTTAGACGGTCTTAAATATCGCAAATCTACATCAACAGCTTAGTTCATGCTCGCCATCTTGACTATTTACAATTGTTAAGGATTTAACACTAGAAATTCGGTTTGTTAGTTTAACATAAGATTTAACACGAGTGCTATGCTAACACTTTTAGGTAAAATGCAATTTTTGTTTTAACTATTGCTAAACTCGTGTAAAGTCTTAAATTTGTTGGTGAAATCGCGCATTAAGCTCATTTAAGTGCAGTAATTTTTTTTTTTTTACTTTTGATTTTAGATGGTTTCTTCTCACAATGACAACTTCAAAGTTACATCCATCCTAGGATATGAATATTGTACTCGAAAGGTTTCCTAAGATAATCACATTTTTAAAGTATTGCAGTTAGGCAAATGCTATGACCTTTGAATATTTGTAATTGTGGGTGACTCAGATGGTTGAGGCCTAAATTTCAGTGTGCTCTTAGTCACATTAACTATTTTAATGTAACAGTAATAGAAAAACAACTGAATAAACGTTAACTATAGGTAAGAGTACTATATTTACTTATTAATAACACACTTTCTGTTCGTTTCACAAATTATGCAGCAAAAACTCAAAATAAATTCTTCAAATTTCATTGTGGTATTAGAAAGTAACCTTAAACTATTTTAAAGCAACGCATTTCAATTTATATGCATTAGGTTTGAAACATTGTTTTAAAGTGGATTCAATTTATCCTTATAAAAGATTTTAAAGTCATTATTTTTCGCTTTATATACAATAACAGATATGTGTTTCAGATTATTACGAGGTTAAGCATATGTATCCCTAATGTACTTTAAAACACTCAAGCCTAAATGGCATCCTACCGTAGTATGTAAAGAGCAATTAGAAATATGTGTCTAAATATTGTTATTATTAATCTTCCATAGGTGACTCTTCCTTTTGTGTTTGGAGAGAATGTACAAGCAATTCCCATTGCAACCTCGGAGCCTGCGCCCGGAGCAATGGCTCTAGTGAGTGGTTGGGGAAACATCGACTCAGGAGAGTTCCCATCTCAACTACATAAGGTCGTGGTGCCCATTGTTGACCATGATAAGTGCAAGAAAGTGTATTCTGAGTTTCTTGGGGTCACTGAGAACATGATTTGTGCTGGTGTAGAAGAAGGTGGCAAGGACTCCTGTATGGGAGATGCTGGCGGTCCTCTGGTTGTTGGTGACGAGCTGGTTGGCATCGTGTCTTGGGGTCTTGATTGTGGTGAACCAGGATACCCTGGAGTATATACCAACCTCCCGGTGTTGGCTCAGAAAATACGAAAAATTATACATAGTCGTCGTTGATTTAATATTATGTAACCCTGTAAAAGACTGTTAAAGTAAACAAATAATATTTAGTTCCTTTGTATTTATTTCGATATAAGAATTGAAATCTTGTACTATTTACCTGTTCGTTCCTAATCCCGGCCACCTTTATTTCCTAAAATCTTCAGTAGTCTAAACAGAGAACTAATTATCTTTTACTGAGCCTCAGAAAAGTGTTCAATAAAGAATGATCACAACTTTTTTGACAACATACCTTTACTCATCCTTAAAATTTTGATGGTCCTTCTCAAAATAGTCTCCCCTGAATGCGATGCAGTTATGCCAGCGTTTCTGTCAGTCTTCAAAACATTCTGGAAGCTATTTTGGAGAGATCCTTCAAAATCGCCTTCGCAGCCTTCACCACTGCTTCTGATGATGGATAATGCCTCCCACGAAGGCGTTTCTTCAAGTTAGGAAATAGAAAAGAGTCACATTGGACTAAATCCGGACTACAGGAAGGGTGAGGAATGCACTTCACGTTGATTTTTGCAAGACACTCATGAACAACTTTGGCAATATGCGGTCATCTTAGAACCCATTCGCACAAACATGTCTCATGGTTGATGCAGAAGAACTCGCTTACATGTCGAAGAAGATAAATATGGAGCAGTCGTATCTTAAGTCATATCAAATTATGAATGAAATAGGCGAAATGATGCTCAATTTTTTTTAGTGGAGAAATAAACCTCTTTACGGAATCCCACTGTGTTGGAGGGCTCAAATGGGACTCTGTGACTCGGCTGTCCTTGGCAATACCCTCTAAAAACCTCCAACGGATATAGAAAGCAAATTGATCGGAGAAATGGCGTGACATTTTGCAGTCCCGCGTAGTACCCGCGTTAGTTATTGAAAGCTGCTAAGCTGGTACGCATTGGGTATGAGCGCGTAAGAAGGTAATGTTAGGCTACAGACATGTAACCTGGCTGCAGCTTAGGGGTTAGACGTGGTATTGCATCAGGACAGGTACCGGAAAATGTCGAGGATGTTGAGCCTATCGCACGTGGTGAGACTTGAGCTCCTCCACGTACATGCGGCTGTAGATCTTTTGCTGCTGTTCCGCTGTCAGATGTTACAGGTTCTCTGCTGATGTTCGGTTGTTGGAGACGACAACGTTCCTGAGGAGACCCCGTAGGCTCTCAGCGAGTTTTTCCAGCATCCGGTGAACGATTTGTTGTTCTGTTGTGTGCTGTGATGTCTGAATTGATGATGCCTGGAGTTATCTTAGGATGCACTCCAGGGTGGTCAGCTTGGTCGCTATGACCAGGAACTCCGAATGAAAATCCTGAATGGCCTCATCTAGGCCCCTGGCTGATGGTATTGCAGGGATGCAGGGGGGCAGAGCACCTGCCCGGTGTAGTGGTTGTGTCCTCCACAGTATTGGTGGCAGCGGAGGTACAGACCGAGATGAGGCCGGAGGATCACGTTAGTGGCACCTCGACTCGTCTGCGCAGGACTATGTGGTATACCCGTAGGAGCAGCAGCGGCAGCATGGAGCTAGTCGTGTCTGCCGGCTATCCTCGGGCCTCAGCACCCGCCCTAATAAGCGCAGGCGGATAACCAAGGCAGCTTCCAGGTTGATGTTGCCGACTAGACCCACTCCGACCTGCGGTGTCAGACCCCGGGCTGACATAATGCTGTTTGCCCTCGTTGCTTAGGGCCACTGTTGCTTCGCTGCAACAACCACGAAGCACTCTCCCGGGGCACTCTCTTCACTACGATGCTGGTACGATGTGGAGGTGGTGTCGGCTGTTCGATGACCTCCGCTGTAAGCTGCCCTGCTCCCGCCTGGGAGACAGGGCCAGGTTCAGGCTGCGTTGAGCTCACTGCTGAGCTTGGACGGCGGTGGCGTGGCGGCGATTTTCTGGCGGCCGCTGGTGACTGGCCTGCTCCCGGCTGGGTGGCAGAGCCAGGTTCTGGTAGAGAAGATGATTGCAAGCGAGGCTGCTCTTCGGTGGTTGCCCGCTTAACTGCGCTGGATATCTTTATCGAGGTCTTCTTAACTCGTCCCATGGAGCTTCGGCGATATTGCTCCTGCGAAGGCTCGAAGAGAAGTCCTCAAATTTAGCACAAAACGCCATGCTCAAATGAGCTTAAATGACCTAGCCGACATCCATTTTTCAGGATAAGGGAAAATTTAGGATAAATTCTTTTTCAGGTGATTCACCATGACCGAGATTCGAACTTGGAACCTCTTGAACGTGAGGCTACGATCTGCGCTACCTAGGAGGGTGGCGCAGTTTGCTTTGCAATATTTAGTGGTGATCTCATTTCTGTAGCGTCTTAAAATATAGTCACCGGATGCAAAGTAATTTGTGGAAAACTAACAGAATTTGACAAAGAACAAGTGAGATACCAAAACAAAAAAAAAAAAACAAAAAAAAAAAAAATTATTCGAAGCTGTTTGCACACATCTCGAAGAAATTGCCGAAAAGTTGAAAGCTGTAATCAACCTAAAAGTTGTCTGTACTTACATGACTCCAAAGGAAAATATCTTGCTCCAGTACTATTCAACTAAAACAATATATGGATATATAACCCAGAAATAGTGAACAAAATATTTTAGGACACAGCAATGCTGGTACCCAGCAACAAGATAACAAAAACAAACTGAGGCATACTGTCATATTGTGCATTATGATCTACTTGACTGTAGCTTATATTTCCCTTTGTATACAAACAGTTTCTTTATCTTTTCTTTTCAAGTCATCATGATATGTTACACAGCTGCTGGCTTCTGGTTCGGGACACAGTACAAAATACCTCACATGAAGTATGGCAAGGTTGACCATTGTTAGATTTCTACTAGGAAAGTGAATATTATAGAGGGTGTTTCATAACGACACCGAATGAAGATATAGAGGTAGTTGGAAATTAATTGTCCTTTCACACTGGCCGTGTATAGGCTAAAGTATGGAAAGATTGAGTGAGACTGAAAAATTCAATGCCATAGCCGGTATCTGAACCACGGATCTTCTGGTTGCCGTCCAGCCGCTCTCATCCTTGAGCTACTATATGGCCATATGCCGAATTGACATTAAATTCTCCAACTGACTCGTGGTTTTCCCGGTAAACCACTTGGGAAGTTTCATAAACACATGAGACATCAACCAAAATGGAGGGAATAGTTTATTGTCTATTCTAGGGAAAATTTTCACTGGAATTCTAGCAAATAGGTTGCAAAATTGGGTTAAGAAGAAGATTAAACTATCGGAGTTCCAAGCAGGTTTCAGACCGGGCAGGAGAACATCGGACAACGTCTTTATTATTAAAACAATTGTACACAAATATCTGAGCAATAAAAGGGGAAGGGTATATATGATATTTATTGATCTAGAAAAGGCATTTGATTCTATTAATAGAGATGCATTGTGGATAAAATTAAGCAGTAAGGGGATACCTCAGGCATTTATAGAAGTAATTAAGATGATATACCAAGAGAATGAGTTGTGTATATAACTACCAGAAAACAAAGTAACTAAATCTATAACGAGTAAGGCAGGAGTACGGCAGGGATGTAAATTTAGTCCAGTATTATTTAATCTTTAATCGATGGAATTTTAGAGGAGATATCAAGTTGTAGGGTACATTCACCAGTTATTAATAATAACGAAGTACCGCGGCTACTGTTTGCAGATGACCTAGTAGTTGGGTCTATATCAAGTGGAGGGCTGAGAAGAGCAATCGAGGCAGCCAATTCTTATTGCAGTAAATGGTGTTTGAAAGTGAATGAAAACAAAACAAATTTTATGGTCTTCAAAAAAGGATACAGGTTGCGTAAGGATGAGAAATGGAAGGTTAATAGAAGAGAAATAGAGGTAGTAAGGAGATTTGATTATTTGGGTACAAGGTGGAGCTCAGATGGCAGCTGGAAAGAACAAAAAGGGATGTCTGTGGCAAAAGATAAAATTGCCATGAGAGTGATAAGATCATGTTACAGTAAACTGCCAGATATAAATGTCAAATTGTTGGAGAGGATTTATACGGCAGTAGTAGAAAGTAGAATGTTACATGGATCAGAGGTTTGGGGAGTAGATGAGGCTTGGAGAGAGACTGATAGAGTGCATAGATCCTTTTTTAAATATATATTGGGATCACCAATAGCATCACCTAATGGGGCAGCACCATTAGAACTAGGCAGGCATTCTACTAAAATTAAAATCTTGTCAAGGGCAATGAAATATGTATACAGGATCACTAACCTGGAATATGGTAACATAATTGATGAATGTTTTCATATTCAAAAGAGAAGTAACTGGGGTGGGTCTTGGGCACACTATTAGCTACAACTAATGGAAATTAATTGTTCTTTTCACACAGTGAGTGAGTGAGTGAGTGAGTGAGTGAGTGAGTGAGTGAGTGAGTGAGTGAGTGAGTGAGTGAGTGAGTGAGTGAGTGAGTGAGTGAGTGAGTGAGTGAGTGAGTGAGTGAGTGAGTGAGTGAGTGAGTGAGTGTGTAGTCTTTTAGGGCCCGTCGATAACAAGGTCATTTGGGCCCGAAGTCAACTCTAAAAACTAAAAGCTACACAAAGTTAAAAAGTAAGATAAAATATAAACACTCAACTATAAAAAGCACATAAAGAACCCATCCCAGTACTAAAAATTTAAAATCTCTAAAATTGATAAATATAAAATCGAAGTCAGACTTGTTTATTAAAACCGATTTTAAAAACCGCAGAGCCTTATCCACGGCCACTGGTTCGTCCCCTAAAATATCGTGCAAGTCGAGATGTCGAGATGTTCGCCATTGTAGCTGGTTGGAACGGCTGGACGGCAACCAGAAGATCCGTGGTTCAAATTCCGGCTATGGCATTCAATTTTTCAGTCTTACTCCACCTTTCCATATAGAGGTAGTTGTTCAGCTTCTATGTGAAACATCTTGATAGTTTTAACTGCCAATGTAGCCGCATTAGAAACGCTCCAAAATGAGTGTGGATTAGGCAGTAACAAGAGCAACATCACGTGCCTCACTTTATCAAAGGAATCGCAGGTAGCTGACACACCATATCGCCTGCTGTAACTGTTTGTTAACATACCGGTATACCCCACGGTAGCTTGCTACACTTAAAATTTTCTTTGGCTTATGAAAGCACAATTAAATAACTTTGCTTTAGTTATTTGTTTATGGGTGTTTAAAACGTTCCAACAATCCGTTGTATCATTCCGTGAAGGCAAATAAGCTGGTGGAGATATGCAACTTATACATTTTAGAGGGAAGTTGATGTTAGTGAGATTAACAATGGAAGCATTAAATGCCCGCCTTGGTAGCGTAGATGGTAACATTCCTGCCTCACGTTCAAGATGTCCCAAGTTCGAATCTCCGTCAGGGTGAGATACCTGGATAAGGGGTTTTCCGGGGGTTTCCCTTACCTTTCAAGACGAATGTCGGGTAACTATAAGCTCCATGGACCCTAGACTAATTTTTGCATCATTACACCCAATTCATTCACCGTCCGAAAGCCCGCCTCGGTAGCGTGGTGTTAGCCAGTCTGACTCACATTCACGAGGTACATAGTTTGAAGCTCGGTCAGGCTGAGTTTCCTGGCTAAGGTTTTTCCAGGATTTTCCCTTATGCTGAAAGACGAATTTCGGGTAACTTTAAGCTCTATGGACCCTGGGCTTATTTGAGCGCCATTTCACCCATTCCATTCATCCTCCGATATGACTTATCGTTGGAGGACGTAAAAAAACATTAAATGATAGAAAGAACAGAGAAGAATATCAAAGAGTAGTAGATAAATTAACCAAAACTAAATGCCTTTTGCAATGAGACAAGCATATTATTTCATGTTTTTATAATACTAAATAAAGCATTTGTAACTTAAAAAGAAGCTGTTTACAGTAACTGGTTGAAAGTACTGTAAAACTAAGGTTATAGCAAAATGAGCAACCTTCAACTGTGTAACAGGACTTATGTCGAATCGCATTGATGGATGACGAATTATGCCCCTCGTTGAGGTGACCATTTGGAACAGGGTTGGAATAGATGGTTCTTGAAGTCCCAGCTTACCTCGGCGTGGCTTCAGTCGGTTGAGCAAGATATCTTCTTTTACAGGGGTGGTACGGCGGAAGGAAATTTTACGTAAAATGAGTAATCATTTTCCTCTGTATTAAATAGTGTAGAAACTTTTATTTCCTTACTTCAATTAACACCAGTTCGAACAAAATGTATGATACAACATTTATAACACTATTCTTACACAAGATTCACTTGATGTGACGCGTTTATATCTGGATGCGTGCAAGAATCAAAAGTTTTATACGGTTGTTCACTACCGTGTATAATAATTAAATTGTGTGTCTTCTAGCGATGATATTTAATGTAAAGATTATCTAGTTATACTCGATGATTGTTACGAGAATAGACTTATATTCTTCCGCACACAACGGCGTTTAAGAAGAGAATTTTACATCCGTTCACGGCGACTGTTAGGAGAAGAATCACCAGTTCATCTTTCTCTACCCATTAGCACTTCGCTAATCGTTCGATCCCCCTAGAGGAATATTGAATATCCTCCATGGCAACGTAAAATCTTTTATATCTGATTGGTCCACGTTTTACGATATACGCGTCACACCAATCCCAAATAAGTTTGTTATTCAACACTTTTGTGACGTCATTTCCACTTACATAGCTTCTCTGTGCATGACTCACTCTACTTAACCTCACATAATACAATATTTGAAACTCTTTGGGGACAACATAAAATAACTGTTTCAGATGCCCCTCTTTAGAATATATGGAAAATTAACTTAAATCTTCCAAGAATATTGTTCCATATATTCTAAAGAATGCCCCAATAATTAGACATTATTACAACAATGAACAATTAATACAATTTAAAATAACAATATGAAATCAGAAATTATTCGAACACAATAATAAAAAACAAAACATTTTTCAGTAATTCATAAACATATTATTATTTTTTTTTTTAATCATTTGTTCTTGTGAGTGTCAAGGCTTTTGAATGGTTTTAAAAGTGTTTTGTGATATTTTCCTATCATTTTATTATCATCGTCTCTTAATTCGTACGTATGATCCCCAAATTTTCTTACTATTTTATATGGACCTTTATATAACAAATTCATTCTCCAATAGGATTTGATTTTAGAACTGGAGATATTAAATGTCTTTACGAGAACTTTGTCATTTATTTCAGGATTCCATTTCGCTCCTTTTCTTTGTATCTTTGATAATCTTTTCTCTGCTTTTTCTTTTATTCTTCGAAATGCTTCAGCACACTTTTCTTCTTCATTCAATTCCATTTCATCTACTTTTAAGGTTGTTGGTGCTTTTATTACTAGAGGTTCAGGTTGTAGTCCAGTCATTAATTCGATTGGTGAAAATTTGGTAGTAGAGTTTGGGGTATTGTTAATGATTTTCTCAATAATATGGCAGTATTTGTACCAGCCTCGGTGGTTAGAATGACACAGAATTCTGAAATACAAGCCTAAATCACGCATCACTCTCTCGCAAGGATTTCCTTGGGGAAAATATGCTGAAGAGTAATACATCTTAATATTATTGTTCTTCATCTCTGAAGTAAACAATTTACTCCGGTGAACCGTTGCGTTGTCTGATAATATTGCCTTTATTGGCCCATACTTTGGTATCCAATCTTTTAAAATTTTATTTCCATTTTCTAGCATATCGTTTATTACTTCAGATGCTTGTTGTCTAATAGTGATAGGCACAGATCTACTTTTATGAGTATAAGGAGCAATGTCGTTCACCTTAAATGTATTTATGTACTTATTACACAATCCAGGTTTCGTACTAAAAACGTTCCTGTTCTTTAGTATACATAACCTCAACTGTTCTCTTTGCGCGTGATTTAAATTGTATGTTTTCCCTAACTTTTCTTTCAAAGTTCTTTGGAATATCATTTCTTCCTCTTCTTGTTTTCGCTCGGTGTCGGTATTTAATGTGTTTATTTGGCAACAATGATCTTCAAGGTCAAACGTCTCATTTTCTTTATTATTTAAAAGTAAATTTTCTTTACCACTATCATCTTCTTCATTATTAATTATATCTTCTTCGTATAATATTATATTTTCTACAAAAAAACCTATCATTATTTATACTATCCTTCTCATCCTCTTTTAATATAATTTCTTCTAACAAATTTATTTTTATTACTTCATTTTCTCCTTTGACCTTCATTTCATGTTTTTCGAAATCTATCACACTTTGCCAACCATACAATACATCATTGCCAATAATAATATCACGAGCTAAGTTTGGTATTACCAATACGATAAAATTGAAATTCCAATCATCTATTCGCGCAGGAATTAACGCTTGATATTTAACTTTATCTTTCTTTTTCCCAATAGCTGTGCTACAGTATACATTACACACGTTTAAATATTCAATCCTAAACCTGGATAGTAATTCCTTGAATAAGTTCTCACTTATTACTGATGAACTAGCTCCTGTGTCTATCAATACTTTATATTCGCTATCGCCTATACGAAGGTTAATCTGAGGTGGATTTACTAATTCCCGATCTTTACTTCTGGAGAGAGTGAGCTTATCTTCTGGTAAATTTTGAATTTTGATTTTGCCCTGTGTCATTTCTACCGAACCACTTTCCAAGGCACAAAATGATTTGGTACTCAGTTTTCCGCATTAGTGCGGTCGGTAGTTACACTAGCAGTTGGGTTGGTACTATCGTTATTTATTTCTCTTTCTATTCCCTGAGTCTGTGTCCTTTCTAGGTTATTGTCTGCCCTTTCAAACCTAGGACCCCCAAAATCTCTTAATGAAGAGTTTTCAATGCTAGTTCCTCTTCCTCTACTTTGATAACCTGTTCTTAGGTTATTTCCCCTGTAAAACCTCAGTTGATTCACCTGATTACTCCTCACATTTCCCACAGGTTGGTTATTATTATAATTCCTCCTAGGAGTATTTGGAATTCTCCTTCCTATACCTGGCACTACCGATTCATATGTCCCTCTGGGGTTGTACTCTCTTCGTTCATAGTTGTCTCTTGAACGTGCCCCGCCCCAATTTTGGTTAAAACTATTTTGGTTTTGGTTAGTATGGTTGTGATTTTCCCTGAATGTTGGTCTTACTTCCTGTCTATTTACTTGCTTTTGTTCTATATGAGTCTTGTCAGGATCAACTTGACTATGAGTAGAATCAGAATTAAGGTTATGAGCCTCAAATTCTGATAATAACTCAATCATATCAGTAAAGTCGACGGGCTTAGCCACAATTAGGTGGTTTCTAATGTGTGGTGGATAATGTCGTATTAGCATATTCACGATCTCGGTTTCTGACATATCTGGATTCACAAGTTTACTTTTGTTAGCAAGTTTTAGGAAATATTCAGTCATGGACACACCCTTCTTGAACTCGAATTTACCAGTGGCCAGTTCGACTTTAATTCTTCTCTGTCTTTCTGGACCCCAGAACCTATTTATAAACACATTCCTAAACATACTATACGTTTCATGTGATGCTAGTGTTAACCTCAGCCATTCTAAAGCATTTTTCTTCAAACACCTTTTAACAATCATCATCCTAAATTCATTTGGAATCTTTTTAATTTTAAAATATTCTTCTAATTCCTTTAGAAATATTTTGGGATTGTCTCCCGATTCTTCTTCGAAAGTAGGTGGATTTATGTCATGCAACAAATAATTTGTACAATTTGTGTTACCTTGACTGTGTAACTGTGTATGTGTGTGCATGTTTTGTATTTGTCTATTACCATTTACTTCACAATCAGGTGACAAAGATTCTGTATCGTCACTCTCCAAATAATTCTCTAAGTTTTGTACAATATTACCTGAATTACCAGGTAAGTCAATACATGTAATATTGTTAGATTTTATTACCCTCTGGTTCTCAGAAATTTTGCTTGCCTGTAATGCAATCACAACTTGATTCAGCTTGCTAATGTTTTCTTTCTCTCTCTCAAAACTTTCCTGTGCCAAATCTATTCTTGTAATCATTTCACTATTCAACTTACTGACTTCATCATATTTAACTTTTAGTTCATCTTGTTGTGTTTGCACCTCAGTAGCCATTAGTTTAACATCATTTCTGATACTATTTACCTCTCTTACAAAATTATTCTGTATTTCCATATTTTCCTCATGGTATTTCCGTGAATTATCTAATAAGACTACATCTATTTCTTGTCTTATTCTATTCTCTAATTCTCCTATTTCTACTTTTTGTTTTTCTACAAATTCTACTTGTTGTTGCTTAAGGATTTCTGACTCCTTAGCCAATTCACTTCTTATATCTTTTACTACATTTTCCTGACTTATTTTCATTTCCTGAAACATCTCTTTTAACTTAGACATTTCTCCATCATGAGATTCTATTTTCTGTTTTAAAGATTTTATGCCTTCTCTACACTCTTCTCTTCCTTTCTCAATTTCATTTCTTAGGTTACCTAAACCTTGATCTATCCTAGCTTCTAACTTCTCTGAACTTTGATCTACCTTTTCTGAATTCTGTTTTATTTCCTGTCTTAAATTATCCATTTTAGCATCAAAATTACTCATCATTTTCTCTAACCTGTCTATTATCATTTCATGACCTTTACTCTGCATAATTTCTGTTCTACTTGTTCCTGCATCATCACTAATCATTCCTTCCACTACTTCCCTGACTTCTTGTATTTCTGCTCTCTTATCACTAACTAGTCTTTCCACTCCTTCCCCAACATTTTTATTCTTATTGTCTGTTAATTTTTTACCTTCCATTTTAGGTAATATTTTTCCCTTTCTTAATAACAAAAAAAAAGGAAAATTAAAATTTTGTCACTTTTCTATTAATTATCTATTAAGATTTTTCCGTACTCACTTTTCTTCTTTCTTCTTTCTTGAATCAAAGTTACCTGTCCATTACACTATTTATTCTCCTGTGGTGTAATCCTCCTTCTGCCTATTCGAGCCATACAGTTGGGCGCCATTTTGTAACAGGACTTATGTCGAATCGCATTGATGGATGACGAATTATGCCCCTCGTTGAGGTGATCATTTGGAACAGGGTTGGAATAGATGGTTCTTGAAGTCCCAGCTTACCTCGGCGTGGCTTCAGTCGGTTGAGCAAGATATCTTCTTTTACAGGGGTGGTACGGCGGAAGGAAATTTTACGTAAAATGAGTAATCATTTTCCTCTGTATTAAATAGTGTAGAAACTTTTATTTCCTTACTTCAATTAACACCAGTTCGAACAAAATGTATGATACAACATTTATAACACTATTCTTACACAAGATTCACTTGATGTGACGCGTTTATATCTGGATGCGTGCAAGAATCAAAAGTTTTATACGTTTGTTCACTACCGTGTATAATAATTAAATTGTGTGTCTTCTAGCGATGATATTTAATGTAAAGATTATCTAGTTATACTCGATGATTGTTACGAGAATAGACTTATATTCTTCCGCACACAACGGCGTTTAAGAAGAGAATTTTACATCCGTTCACGGCGACTGTTAGGAGAAGAATCACCAGTTCATCTTTCTCTACCCATTAGCACTTCGCTAATCGTTCGATCCCCCTAGAGGAATATTGAATATCCTCCATGGCAACGTAAAATCTTTTATATCTGATTGGTCCACGTTTTACGATATACGCGTCACACCAATCACAAATAAGTTTGTTATTCAACACTTTTGTGACGTCATTTCCACTTACATAGCTTCTCTGTGCATGACTCACTCTACTTAACCTCACATAATACAATATTTGAAACTCTTTGGGGACAACATAAAATAACTGTTTCAACTGTCCGAGTTATTAGTCGACTGTTTCACAAGTAACTGTTCTTTGTCTCATTACCTGAAAGAGAGGCTAGTGTCATTGATAAAGAGCAAGGAGGCTGGCCCCGTAGCTCAGTCGGTAGAGGACCTGCCCGCCGTGCTAGGGGTCCCCGGTTCGATTCCCGGAATTTTTCTCTGAGCAAGATAATTCCCCATCTTCCCCAGAGTCTGGAAGTATGAATGAGAGTGTGAATGTGTGTGTGATCTACTGATTAAAACCTAACGAATACGAGTTAACATCTTCGATGTGTTCCAAAGAAGAACGGCCGCCGATATGACCATTGTAGTTAAGGGCGGGGTATAAATGGAACAATTAAAAAAAAAGGAAGGAGTAATGTTTTTGTTTTCATGGCCGGTGTGTCCCAATAACAACTTTTGAGGTTCGCACCCCAGTGGTTCCTGCGCTGCCTAGTCACGAAATAATGTAATATTTAATGCTGTATAAAATTATACGTAATATAATTTCGAAGCTGTAATCCTACTGTATCATTTGAAACAACCTGTGTAACTATCTTTTAGAGGAGCTCTTTCAAAAAAGATATTAATGGGAGATAGGAAGGAACTTGAAAATTATATATCATTTCAATTAAATAATAAAATACAATTGAAAATTTGTTGTTTATTGAAACAATTGATACATAAAGTTACATAGAGCTAAATCGAGGATGCTTATATAGCATGTTTCGGAATTCCTGTGACAGCGCTGGAAGGTTGGTGTATACTCCAGGAAATCCTGGAGCACCACAGCTAAGACCCCAAGAAACAACACCAACGAGCTCTTTACCAACAACCAGAGGACTACCAGTGTCTCCTAGACAGGCATCCTTACCGCCTTCTTCTTCAGCAGCACATATCATGTTCTTGGTGATTCCTCCAAAGAAGGAATATGCTTCATTGCACTTATCGTGGTCAACAATGGGCACAGTGACCTTCTGCAGCTGAGATGAAAGAGGACCTCCAAAGAAGTTGGCTCCCCAGCCACTCACTACAGCCATGGATCCTGGGGCAGGTTCCGAGCTCGCAATGGGGATGGACATCACATTCTCTCCAAACTCAAAAGGCTGAGTTACCTATGAGTAATACAAAGCATAATATTAAAGTAAAATACATATATACAATTTCCTTTAGTATATCTTAGCTGTCCATGGGATGATAATATATAATATGGTACAAGGTATAACAATTATCTTAAAAATGTCCTGCACCTTTGTCACTGGTGTACAAAGTGAATTAGAACAATCATACCAGAAATGTGACAATGCTATTTATTGGATGCACTTTGAAAGGCCAAATTTACGTCATAACCTTCTAGTTTTAACCGCATAAGAATATAATTATCTGGTCACTAGCCTTTTCCTTAATTTCAATATATTTAAATTTATTTTTGTAAGGTTTTAAACATTGTGCACACTTGGTCATGTTGCAAGGCTATGAATTTTAACAGAGTGGCAAAACTGGTAACATATTTAGCCAAGTAAAATGAGACATGTACAAGTTTGGGTCATTTAATAGGTAAATATGTTATTTTGTACTGCGATATCTTTACATCTTTCATGTAATTTTAGATCATGATCCGTCATTCTACCACAATCTTACCTTTGCTGCCATTTGGATAACTATTTCACCCTTAAAATTTTAAGTTTTCTAGTACTTTCAGGTTTTTAAGTATTCATGCGAGGGGGTTAAGACGTACAGAAATATAAACTTAGACTAATTTGCTCGCATTTATGTGAATTTTAAATCTAATTTTCATTTATTTCTGTATTTAGCATAGACTATTACTAAGTTATCTGAGTAAGAATATAGAAGGGGCATGAAGAAAGTAAACCCTGTTTCAATTTATTTCCGCTGCAGCGCTGCGATCGCAGTTCCGCACATGCGCGGTAGAGGTTCTGTATCAAGGATAAGAAACGTGCGCCATTGTGAGATCGCTGTCAGATATCTGTGCCTTAATGTGCTTGTTTACAATGTCGGTGTTGATTGACAATCCCTCCGCTTGTGTAATCAGATCTGTGATTCGTTTTCTGAATGCTAGGAAAGTGAAACCAATTGAAATTAATCGGCAAATTTGCGATTTTCAAGGACAAAATGCGATGAGTGAAATGGTGAGAAGATGGGTCCGACAGTTCAATGAAGGACGTAGTGAAGTGCACAGTAAAGAACGAAGTGAGCGTCCATCTTTGGTTATAGAAGAACTGGTTCACGCGATTGATGACAAGCTCCAGGAAAACAGCAAGTTTACAGAGAGTGCTCTCGCTATGGAATTTTCCCAAATCTCACGATCGCTAGTTCATAAAATTGTTACCGAAAAGCTGAAATTTGTAAACTTTGCTCACGTTGGGTGCCAAAGATTCTTACTGAGCAACTGAAAACAAAACGGATGGGTAGTGCATTTTGGTTTTTGACCCGTTATGATGAAGACGGCGAAGAACTTCTGACACAGATAGTCACAGGAGATGCAACTTGGGTTCCTTACGACAACCCTGAAAGTAAGCGTCAATCAATGCAATGAAGGCACACCTCATCCCCAGCAAAGGCTAAGCTGAAACAAATCTTGACACCTCGAGAAATGATGTGCACAGTGTTCTGGGACAATTGAATAAAAGGTCTACTCCCATTAGTCCTGGGCCCGTAGGACCAAAACCCGGGCCTCTTGGGTATATTTACCGTAGGATTGTGCCTATTTTAAATACCGCCCCCCAGCTGCACGTGGCAACGGGACGGAAGTGGGTACGCCACTTACGCGCCGGTCCTTAATGAACCAGCTACCAAATAACCTTGGTACGGCCACCGGTGTATAGCTCACCAGCTACAAGCTCTGCCGCCCACTTCCCGGGACTTATAAGGCAACCCTTTACCCCCTCCGGGTGGACAGTAGCCTGGCCGGAGGTGCCCAATTGCCCGTGGGTGGCGGGAAAGCATGCCCCCTCGAGTCCAACCCAATCTGAACAGCTCCCAGAGGGATGGGCCCGGCATGTTCGGCCCGAGGTTCCTCTAGTAACGTCAGAGGTACCACGAGTGCTAGGGGTCCGCAGCGGCCAAACCATGGCAGCTGAAAGTGACGAATCCCTCCCCCTACGGAGGAAAGGCATCTTACTCATTGTTTTCTTAGCGCGTGGTCAAATAATGAAATCAGATGTTAATTGCGAGACACTCAGGAAATTGCGCCGCGCAATACAAAATAAGCAGCGAGGAATGCTGTCAAAAGTTGTTTTTCTTCATGACAACGCACGACCACACACTGTAAATGCGACGAAAAGTATCCTGACCTCGCTCCTAGCGACTTTCATCTGCTTTTGCATCTCAAATCTTTCCTTGGTGGTCAACACTTCAACAATGAAGAAGAGCTGAAAGAAAGTGTTTTCAACTGGTTGAAGACACAGTCGGCAAACTTCTATGAAGAAGGTATACAAAAACTTCTGCCTTCCTATGACAAATGCCTGCAAAATTTCGGCAGTTATGTGGAAAAGTAGTCTAAGAGTTGTAGAATCTTTTGCAATAAATAGTTTTTCTGTATCTGTACACAATTTAATTTTATTGCCAAACAGAATTTACTTTCGGGACGAACTTCGTATTACAGAAAGGATCCATAGAACCATTGTGCAATGGATTCATTATTTACCTGCGAACACTCTGAAACTTAAAACTCCTATTTTAATTCATCGGGTAGGCCAAAAAAAATTAAAAACAGAGTACTGAAATCCTTATACGAATAATAGCGTAAGTAAATTTATAGTAAAAGTAGAGTAAAACTGCAAATTTACCGAAATGATCGCCAGGTCATAGTCTATGGAGAAGAAGTCAAAGTATGGATGTACAATGACATCTTGAGCTTGATGAAGAGAACCATCAGCTTCCCTCAAACTGCTACCGACACGTAAATTGATCAGGCTTGTCGATAACCTGAAAATTAAACTTGATATTAGATTTCAAAAATAATTAAAACAATGTGTTCACAATCTTCCTGACTTCTGTAGGATATAATGACACTCTCATTTATAGAACGATATTCAAACGGTTTTATACATCATCTCAAAAATGATATGCAGTAATTTTATACTTAAAGGTGCACAGTTTTTAGAGGAACTCCTGTGATAGACACACATGATGTTTTGGTAAATAGTACTAAGGTAGACCTATCTAAATATTGATGCTGAAAATATACATGTAACTCTGTTTTTAAGGCCAAGCATGCGAATAAATATTAGAGCAGTAAATGGTGAATAAATTAAACATAAAACAGTATATAATTATGCTTGAAGGAAGATGTACTTGAAAATAGACAATATTTTCTGGAGACATGTAAATTGAACTGTTTGGAATTTAGAATGAATAACCAAGATCAGTGATCAGTTTGGCTTTAGCTGAAAAGGAAACATTTTTTTTTACGATATTGTTACAAAAATGTTTATAGGTGAGCATTAGTGGCTATACAATATAGATATAGGTGTATAATGAACTTACCCATAAACACAATGAGCAGCTGTGACCGCAAATGACTCATGTATGATAGCTGCTCCACAAATGTGGCTTCCAGCGTACTCTAAGGATAGCTGTAACATTTATGCATACAATTGATTATTATAAATGTTGCTAAGCCTTATATCCAATGGGTGTATGTGCATCTATTAAGCAGGAAGCTAACTCTGAGTGTTCCATGATACCCAATTATCACAGCTTAGATTAAGAACCCAAAGTCCCGAAGCAAATCGAATTAGAAAGATGTCACTGCATCTCTCACTTCTATAAACAGTGCTCTATTGTCTGTGTGCGCCGTAAGGGGTTTTCCATGTGAGAAACTTGATGATCGTTGCAGAAGTGTAAGACTGACACAAAAAGGCGATCCATGGGTGGACTTCATGAGGACTAAATCTGATCTCATGCAGTTCATTAGTTTTGGCTCAATATATTTACAGACAGTTCATTACTCTTTTAAGACCGATAACTTCTAGTTTACAACAGAGGAGATTGGATTATTTGGGTGCAAGGTTGAGTTCAGATGGCAGTTGGAAAGAACAAAAAAGATTTTAGTTAATTGATGGAAATTAATCATTTCTCCACATTAGTCGTATATAGTAAGTCGCCACAAATGGTGTATCCCGGATGCGAGAGCCCCTAGTGGTCTACCGGGGAAATATACGAGTCAACTGGAGAATTTAATGTCAGGACGGCACGTTGGCCATGGTGGCTCAAATGTTGGGAGCGACTGGACGGAAACCGGGAGATCCGTGGTTCAAATCCCGGCCATGGCATTGAGTTTTTCATGTTGACTCTATCCAACAAAACAGATGTCTGTGGCAAAAGGTAACATGGCCATGATAGTGATAAGATCATCCCACAGTAAACTACCAGATATAAATCTCAAATGTATGGAGAGGATTTATACGGCAATAGTAGAAAATAAAATGTTACATGGATCAGAGGTTTGGGAGTAGATGAGGCTTGAAGAGAGACTGATAGAGTGCATAGATCCTTTTGTAAATATATATTTGGATTACCAATAGCATCACCTAATGGAGTAGCAGTATTGGAACTGGGCAGGCATTCCACTAAAATCAAAATCTTGTCAAGGGCAATGAAATATTTATACAGAATCACTAACTTGGAAGATGGCAATATAATTACAGAATGTTTTCATATTCAAAAGAGAAGTAACTGGGGTGTGTCTTGGGCACATAAAATGTATGACTTGTTGAAGCAGATAGGTATGGGTCATTCTTGGATAAATGCAGAGTATGGATATAGAGTCTCCTGGAAAGAAGTTAAGCTAAGATTAGAAGATATTGACAGACAAAACATTTTCGCCAATAAAAGTGACAAAATCTCAATTAGATTACACAGAGAAGTAAAAACAACCTGGGGAGGGAAGGATATATAGATATATGTAATAAGTTAGGGCGAGAAGGTTTTGCTTGGGCGAGAACGGGAGTGGGAAACTTGAAAGGTATAGGTCAAGATAGGGAGCTAGATAAATGTACATTGTGTGGAGAAGAGAATGCAGATTTCCATTCTATATTAAATTGTAGTCAAACAAAAATATGGAGAGAGCAGGCTGGGATATGTAAATGGGACAATTTTGGGGGTGAAGTAGTAATTAGACAATTTTTGTTAGTAAAAGGTGAAAATAACAGGAGAAATATAGGGAGATATTTAGGAAAAGTTAAAGAGAAATGGCTAAGAAAAACTAAGAGGAAAATGTATACTGGGATAGGTGAAATTGCAGAAAGTGTAAAAAGTAGTAGAGGGCCTCCAATACACAAAAACCTAGGGGACCGAACTACTATTCAATGGTGGGCAACATGATAAGATTTTCAGGATATAAGAATATATGGCATATTTCAGTATGGATTTTATAATTGTAATCTTGAGTTTGTATTTCCACTTGTTGATGTAAAAGGAAAGATGATAAATATATTACAAATTACTAAAAATCACCAGCCATACAGAATTCACTATACTAGACTCTTTTAAATGTTATCGACAAAGCTAATGTGATACATAATGAGTATCACTCTTATACCTTTTACAACTTCCAAGTAATATAACTTATTGCTAAAATCAAAAGAAATTACAGTACATAAAGTATTTAATGCACACATATTATACCGAAATTGACATACAAGATCTCATGCTACCTGTTTATATTTCCCTGATAGTCATTCAGGAATTGTATGCTATTTGTTAGTTAATTTTATCTACCCTAACCGGATTCACAGGTGAAGTAAACAAGAAAATATAAATAGAATGTAGTTCTTGACTGCTAAAAGTTGAATGACGTAATATGTAATACTTACTTGATATGGAACCTCAGAGATATTTGTGCTAACTCCACCGACAATCCTTCCATCTACATGAGGTCTTCTAGTTCTTGGGGCTGCATCTGTAAGTATAAAACAAGACCATCTCTTTAAGCATCATTTTCGGCTCTCATATACTCACAGTATCATCACGTGTTTATTTGATCTAACCTTGTAATTCGAAATAAAACACAAACGAATTTTAGACAAATGCAAACTATGTTCTACAGAAGCCTACGCTAATCTCTTTAAAGGAGACTTATGGACCGATTATATATTTATGTGATGTTGCGTACTACAGCTAACACTCTGGTTGGCTTTATAATTCATTAATATTAAACAACATCTTAATTAGAATATCATTTAAAGCCATATATACGTTTACAGTTTCCTCTAACTATGGTTAAGACATCCCAGATCAATTTGCAAATCTAGCCAGACTATATAAATCACATTTGAGACCAGTATACTAGTACACTACCGCTGTCATAATGCCCTATGTTCTCGACAAAATGTGCAGCCCTCTTGCAGTATATTTGGTATATTTCGAGAGAATGACCGGAGAGATGAGACCAAAATCTCATATTGGGTTGTACAGTCTTACTCTTAAAATATTTGAATTACGTGGGGGTGTCGTAAAGCTATAATTATCACACGGTAGTGTTTATGCGAGAGTGATGAAAATTTTACAGTGTCATCATTGAGCCCTTGGGACATTATGTTGGTAGCTTCAGTGATTTGATTCTTTTTGTTTCTTTATAGAGTGCCAGAAGGGACAGGTGTAAGATGAGCCCACCTTGGTAACTTGGTGGTAGCGTGTCTGCCTCACGTACAAGAGGTCCCGAGTTCGAATTTCGGTCAGGGTGAGATACCTGGATAAGGTTTTCTCCGGGGGTTTTACCTTATCCTGAAAGACGAATGTTGGGTACATCAGAGCTCTATGGGCTCTGGGCTCATTTAAGCATCATTTCACCCACTTCGATCATCGCCCGATATGACTTAACGTTGGAGGACGTAAATTACACAAAAAAGTGTAAGATGGAGAAAATTGAGGCTCGTAGTGTCATCAAGTTCCTGCATTTGAGGGACAAAACTGCCCGGGAAATCTATGATGAGATGACGGCTGTTTATGGAAATAATTGTCCATCGTATGACACTATTGTGAGGTGGAAAAGGAATTTTCAAACTGGTCACATGTCCCTGACAGATGAGTCAAGAGCTGGTAGACCGTCAGCTGTCACAGTGAAGAAAGTGGAGTGTTTAATACTGGAAGACAGACGAGCAACCATCCAAATGATCATGAATGAGACACATCTTAGTTATGGTAGTGTGTGGACGAACTGCACATGTCTAAGGTGTCTGTACGGTGGGTTCCACGTTTGTTAACCTCTTTCCAAAAGCAAACACGACGTGACCTTTCAAGGCAGATGTTGACACTTTTGGAACAGGATGAAGATTATCTTGTTTGATCGTCTGGTTACCATGGATGAATCCTGGATCTATCAGTGCAATCCACAGACAAAAATCATAAGCATGGGATGGAAACATGCAGATTCCCCCCTCTTAAAATGCTCGGAAGGTCATGCTTTCAGTTTTCTGAGACTGTCGTGGAGTCATCCTTACAGATTATCTTGCCAAGGGTTAAAGCATCACTGGCAGATACTACTGCAATCTTCTGCACAAGTTAGGAGCAGCTCTGATTAAGAAACGACGCAACATGCTCTGCAAAGGTGTTCGTCTTCTGTTTCACAATGTACCAGGTCATTCATCTCAAGTTGCAGTTGACAAAACAAGTGAATGTGGCTTTGAGACCTTATAGCAGCCGCCTTAATCGCCCGATCTCGCAACAAGTGACTTTTTCTAATTCCCGAAAATGAAGAATCCGTTACGTGGTTGTCGATTTGACAACACAAATGACGTCATAATGAAGTGTAAGAGTGGTTTAAAGCCAATTCTGCAGACTTCTACAATCAAGGTATTAGGAAGGTGAAAAAACGCTGGGAAAGATGTGTAAGTCTGGAAGGTGACCACGTAGAGAAGAACTAGCAAGCAATTATCAACACAAACCCTCTATCACATTTTTAAAGGGTGATAATTAAAAGCTTACGGCACCCACTTCTAAATACTAAAAGTTATATGACAAACTTACCAACGCAGGAGACCAGTAGGAAGGCAGAGATCGCAACAGTAAGCTTCAACATGTTGAATCAGTTCTGGCCGTCTCGATGGATCCAGCAGAGTTTTATAGCTAACAAGAAGTACCACACATTCCGAAATTATTAACTTATCAGTCAATTTCAACGTTTGACGCAAGGATAAACACAAATATACGCATGACTGATAACAGTTGCATGGTTTTCTTGAAAATCTGGAACAATAGTCTTATCTTATTTCATTCCGTAGCATTATCTATCTCCTTACATGTTTATATTACCCAACACGTTACCTTTAATTACTTTGGATGGGCATAAAACAATTGAAGCTTTAATTTCACCTCTTTTTTACCTAACTAATTTGTTCTTATTTATGCTACAAATCATTCTTTCAAAAATTCATGCTTCTGTCTATCCCACGATAATATATATAACTGTCATTTAACATTTTATAGATAGATAAGCGATGCGGTAAGCTGAGGGGTTTTATCAAAATGTTAAAATGCAAGTTGTTATAGAAGTTATAAAATATTAATTCAGAGATTTGTCTTAACAGGTGAGATATGTGCTTCCTAATAGATTTAAAAACATTTTAAACTAACTTCGCTTTAGTAATCATTGTCAGAGTTGATAATAACTGAGTCGGAAACAGTGCAATGATTTTCGTGTATTTTTATTTGCTGTATGATATACATCTTTTTGAGAAGCTCAATTAAAGATCATTGGAAGATAATAACTTTAAATTGATATAGAAATTAAAGGATTGTCACAAGTAAAGAATCATGATGGATTTCAAAGAAGTGCATATCTGTGTGGAACGCAGGTGCAGTTAATTTGAATAGCAACGGGGTTGATTTTTTTAGAAGTAAAAGAGATGTGAATTGAAGTAAAAGAGATGGGGTTGATGATGATGCTGATGATGCTGATGATTATGATGATGATGATGATGATGATGATGATGATGATGATGATGATGATGATGATGATGATGATGATGATGATGATGATGATGATGATGATGATGATGATGATGATGATGATGATGATGATGATGATGATGATGATGATGATGATGATGAGGTGTATAAGGGCGCTCAACTACAGCGGTCATCAGCGCCCTTTAAAAAACTTGTCATGGCAGAAGCCAGATATAAAATTTATAAAAGAACTATACAACTGTAAATAAACCTATTAAAACTTAATAACCGAGCCAAACTCACCTCCTCGCGACGAGATGACCGACAGGAGGTAACCCAGGGAATCTGAAGTTCCTTGACAGATCTAAGTTTATTATTGTGGAGAGCAGACCACTCTTCGTGCCAGCAGGTTTGCACAGCTCTCTGCAATACGGCCCTAAAATCTTCCGATGTCACAGATGGTACTCGAACCCTGGCTTTCATGGTAGCCGTCTTGACTGCCGAATCCGCCATTTCATTCCCCCGCAAGCCTACGTGACCAGGGATCCATGAAGACATCGCGTTAACGCCAGAAGCGTGTAAAACGTGGAGGGCATCCTGCATACGCTGCACAATAGGGTGGTAGTGGTACAGCTGCCGTAGGCTTTGAAGTGCACTGAGAGAATCACTCAGGATTAAGCAGTCCCCCAACTTTCGTCGACGTACATGTAAAATGGCCCGGTATATTGCATAGAGCTCTGCAGTAAAAATGGAAGTGCTAGTGTGAAATCCGAATGTATACGGTTCGGTTCCACACACGTAAGCACAACCAACACCATTTACCATTTGTGCTCTTAGAGCCATCAGTATAAATTATAAAATGATCCTCATATTGCGATAAAAATTCTAAAAAAACATGTGGGGATACAAGACCTAGACTTGGTAGATTTATCATATTTAGTCATGCCCAGATGAACCGGGGACGCTCTGCACAACCAAGGAGGGTATGTCCTCTCCCCCCTAGGATACATCTTGGGTATTTCAGTATCAATATGTCTAAGGAGCTCCCGGAAACGAAAACCAGATGGCTTTGGTTTAATAGAAGTGTTCCTATAACGCACGTCCATGAAGGTGTTAAAGTACGGCGTAAACGATGGATGTGTGGTCATGCGATTAAGTCCACAGCCATAATTTGCTAATAACATGAATAGTTGTTTTAACAAAAGAAACGTAAGAAACAGTGTCCTTAGCAGAGTTCTAAAGGGTAGCACTTGACATTGTGAATGGGGTATTCTTCGGAACCTTAATAATGGCAGGAGCGTAATCACAATGAACAAAATTGTCACAAAGAGAATCTTTGTGTGAAAAGAGGGCTTTGAGAAAGTGAAAGTCACACATACACCCTTGCGCAGCTCTGGTCATTCAGTCTTCGGCGTGAGGCCGATTAGGGCAGTCCTCTTCTTCTGACTTTTTCGAGGGCAGACCGGAAGCGATGAGAGAAGATATTTGTCGGTTCATATATACGCGAAGAACGAAGTAAGTTTTATCGAGTAATAATTATTTCAAATATGGTAGCTTTATAAAGTGATATTGGTAACCCCTGTTCGGCAAATTCAAGTTCGATGTTCTGATAAAAAGAAGCAGTCATTAAACCAGTTTGAAAGGGGCATTTCAGTGTCATTAAAACTATCCTTTTGATAGATGCTCAGGCATACCTTGGGAGAAACCTCATTGCTTTACCCTGAGCTAAATATTATTGTATCAAACTGTAGCGGAAAGTGAAACTGTGCGCCATCCATTTTAAATAGTATGAAAATGCCGACATTTGGTATTGGACTGTACTTTTAAAACCTCACCCATCACATAAAGACATTGGTATGCTAACATCTCTTTATATTTTTCTGTAATACAGCAGCATAATGTAACCCGCCTCGGTAGCGTAGGTGGTAGCGTGTCTGCCTCACGTTCAAGAGATCCCGAGTTCGAATCTTGGTCAGGCATTTTCCGGGAGTTTCCCTTATTCTGATAGACGAATGTCGGGTAACTCTAAGCACCATGGACACTGGACTCATTTAAGAATCATTTCACCCAATTCATTTACCGTCCGATATGACTTAACGTTGGATGACGTAGATCACAACAAAAGAACAGCAGGAATAAATGAATGTACCAGGGAGAGTCAAAATGTAGCGCCTTCTATTTTCATTTGTCTTTTAATTGCCAAGAAAAATTAATCCAATTTACATAGCTTGAAAACTACACATTGACGATTACTTTGTCACTATTCAATATAATCTCCGTCCTTTTTCACAGTTTTGTTCCACCTTTTAACTAGGACATGTATTCCAGTGTGGTAAAACACACGGCCTTGCTTCCTAAGCCATTGACGCACGGACGTTTTCACAGCCTCCTCATCTTCAAAATGAATCCCACGATGAGCTTCCTTTAGTGACCCGAACAGCTGGAAGTCTGATGGTGCCAGTTCAGGGAGGTAAGTGTTGCCATCCCAATTTCTCAATTTCTGCAGTGGTGTAATGGCTGGTGTGTGGTCTTGCATTGTGATGCACAAGAGGAACATCCGCCATAGTTTTTGTTGGGCGAACTCGGCGAAGACGTGCTTTCAGCTTTTTGACAGTTCTGACGTATTGCACAGAATTTATTGTGCATCCCTGCTCCAAAAAGTCAATCATAAGCACACCCTCTGCATCGCAAACCACTGTCGCCATAACTTTCCCTGCCGAATGCTGAGCTTTGAATTTTTTAACTTCGGTGACGTTGTGTGATGTCATTCCATTGACTGCGTCCTTGATTCAGGTTAAAAAAAAATGAACCCACGTTTCGTCGCCGGTAACAATTTTTTCCAGAAACTCCTCTGAAGATCAGTGGATCTTCACTGCATACAACACTTTCTATTCAACTAGTGCTTCGTGCATTCTTTCTAACCACTTGGTTGTCATTTCCAGCTTACATTTGAATATTTTTATCCCATTCATTGTCGCCCATCCTTTTGCTTCAACTTTTCTCCTGTGTGCTCCGCACTTTCGATTGTTAGTCAACCTTACTTCTAAGTATTCAAATTCTTTGACTACTTCTACCCTTTTGTCATTTAGTAACCAATTTTCATCTTTTTTTTAGTTTAACTCCTTTCTTGAATACCATTACTTTCGACTTATTTATGTTTAGATTTATTCCTCACTCTTCATAAAATTTCTGGAATTCATTTATTGCCTTCTGCAATCCTACTATCGTTAATAAATAAGTAAATAGCAAAACATAGTAATAAAATACAAAATATATAGACTGAAATATATAATTAATTCTTTTAACATCTATGTCTATTTCTAATCAGTTATTATAAATTAAGACCTCTTCCATGTAATTTTCGTTTAGTTTATTGTACTAATTGTTAAGACGGTATGGCATTAATCAGATTTTAGACAACGGTCTAAATTTACCTGAATTTACCTGAATTTACTTTTGTATATTAGATTTTTAAAAGTAATATGCCATTATGATTATATTTTGGTTATTATTGTCTTGTACAAAGAGCATGGCACCCAAAGTATTAGTAGGGCGACTAGAGATTTTATATTTTGATTATAGTTTGACATTCCGATATCCCTTCTGTTATCTAACAATTTATAGAATATTTTGTTTGTGTTAATCATGGAGATGATAGAAGATACTTCTGTAACAATTGCATGTCAATGAATGAAAGTAAAATATCTAATGTAAATTGTAGGCGATTACCTCAGTTTATTCGGTACACCTTAGAAATTAGTTATTATGTAAGAGTGAACTGAACGTTATGGAATTGATAAAATTATGAATGGAATAAGATAAGGTACTCGTTGGTGTTATTCGAGGAATCTGTACAACGTTTCTTATCAGTTCTTCTTGTGAAAATTTATTCTTTTGCGTCAGGCTGTCTAGAAATAACTGGTA
The DNA here is from genome assembly GCA_030765055.1 of Mantis religiosa. Lineage (NCBI taxonomy): Eukaryota > Metazoa > Arthropoda > Insecta > Mantodea > Mantidae > Mantis > Mantis religiosa. The sequence continues at coordinate 205,017,809 of CM060949.1, read as the reverse complement.
AATCAATATGTGGACGTAAAATTAGGCCTATAAAAGCCTAGAGCATCCTTCACAACGACAGGAATCAATTCAAAATGTGCAAGCTTACGGTGGTGATCTCTGCCCTCCTGCTGGCTACCTGCATTGGTAAGTTCCTTCTTATACAATTTATAACATACCAATAACATTTTAGTTAGTTGATGGAAATTAATCATTTCTCCACACTAGCCGTATATAGGCTAAGATATTTGATGGATAGAGTCAACATGAAAAGTTCAATGCCATGGCTAGGATTTGAACCACAGATCTCCTGGTTTCCGTCCAGTCGCTCTTAACCTTTGAGCTACCATGGCCAACGTGCTGTCCTGACATTAAATTCTCCAGTTGACTCATATGTTTCCCCGGTAGACCACTAGGGGCTCTCGCATCCGAGATACACCTTGTACGGCTAGTGTGGAGAAATGATTAATTTCCATCAATTAACTAAATAATAAGAGTTAAATGATGAAGCCTGGGACTCAAGTACTTACGATAGTAAGTCGCCACAAACGGTGTATCTCGGGTGCGAGAGCCCCTAGTGGTCTACCGGGGAAATATATGAGTCAACTGGAGAATTTAATGTCAGAACGGCACGTTGGCCATGGTAGCTCAAAGGTTAAGAGCGATTGGACGGAAACCAGTAGATCCGTGGTTCAAATCCCGGCAATGGCATTGAATTTTTCATGTTGACTATCCATCAAATACAAATAAGATTTTAAGCTTGTGATACACTAACATATCTTTCTCTACGCTTGTTCAAATCATTGCCATTAACGGTTATTCCTATACCTCTTCATGATGTTCAAGATCAATAATTACAGAAATTAACTTATTTCTAGTAATTTGTTGCTATATAAAAGTAATCCTTTAAAAGCTGGTGTGATTTTTAACAACCTGTTAGCCATGTGCATTTACGAACCCATTGCATGAATAAATACGGAGACTGTTCAATAAAGAATGATCATAATTTTTACGGTCTTAGTTTTTCGCACTAAAATTCACCCTTATTGTATTCTATTAGCCTTTTTTGAAACAAACACGCCGTAGTAGTTTCATTGTTGGTTCTCCTAGTTCCCGCATGTGAGAACCAGCCAAGTTCAGACATGTTCAGTATCATCTACCACAGCAATGGTGGCAACATGCAGTTAAAGTTGATGTTAGAGGAAGATCCGGAGCTTCTATAAAAAGTAGTCACTGCTGATAATACTTGGCTACATCATTTTGATCCTGAGAGCAAACAGCATAACTCAGTGTGGAAATCTCCTTCATCATCAACCTCCGAAAAAAACAAAAGTGGCTGCTTCAGCTGGGAAAGTTATGGTCATCTGATTCTTTGATATTCATTGAATGTTTTATCAGCGTGTTGTACCGGCACACACATCAGTAACTGGACAATACTGCAGGGACATCCTGAAAACATTACAACTCCATATCAGTTGCAAAAGACCACATTTTCGTGAAGCAGGCGGGATGCTGCACTAGGATAATGCGCGGCCGCATATTGTCAATGCTGTTGCTGAATGTCTTGCAAAAATCAACGTGAAGCGCATCCCTCACTCCACCTATTTTCCGTATTTAGCCCCATGTGACTGTTTTCTGTTCCCTAACTTTAAGAAACGCCTTTGTGGGAGGAATTATCCATCATTAGAAGCACTATTGAAGGCTGCGCAGACGATTTTGAAGGATCTCTCAAAAATGGTTTCCAGCTTGTTTTTGAAGACTTGCAGAAACGCTGGGACAAGTGCATCTTATTCAGGGGAGACTATTTTGAGAAGGACCATCAAAATTATGAGGATGAGTAAAGGTACGTTGTCAAATATATATATATATATATATATATATATATATATATATATATATATATGTATGTATTTGAGAATACTGTTACCCAATCGGCGAAATTGCGGTCGGCTGTGGGAGGGAATGGCCGGTGGAGGGGGGTGCGTGTCATCGGGACCGCACCCTGCCTGTCAGCTGGCGCCTGCGGAGGCGTGACAGGGTGGAGAGTTGGCAAACCACGGGGGTGGCTGAATCTTTGTTTCCCCCTCCTCCTGCCGGATGAAAGAACGTGAAATCTCCGGAACATCTTTCCTCTCCATGGTAAAGAATTCCATAGAACAATTTAGCCACCTATAAACAGAAGCACGATGCGGCCAAGAGTTCAGTTCTTAGTCAGCTCTAGGGAGAGTGTTGTAATAGTGAGTGTAGAGTGGAGTTGTGACAGACGAACTGGTGGATTGTATTTGTGTGCGCTACGTAATTCTATATAATCGGCAAGTGTACCAACTGTAAGTCAGTGCAAATAAAGAACAGTTTGAGTTTAACTGGACTTTTAGTTTCACGAACCCACAAAGTCACGATACAATAGATGACGGAAAATGGATACAAATAAATTAATCGCTGGACGGAAATGTATGTTTCACATAAACTATCTATTACAATGAACCCTACGTAGTTTTCTCTAGCCAGAAGATATCTAATTATTTTATTAATAATAAAACACTTTATTTTATAGCTGCAGCCCCAAGAACTAGACGCCCTCGTCTAGATGGAAGGATAATCGGCGGAGTGTCTGCAAGCATCTCGGAGATTCCATACATAGTAAGTACTACATATCAATTTATTCAAAGCAGTTAAGATAAAGTTCATGTCCATGCACTCAAAGCTTATGCAATTATAATATATCAGTAGATATATAATTAACATGCTTTCCACTATTCCATGCACACAAAACAACAAAATGAATATTTTAACTAACGTGAGACTATAGAGGTAATGAAGGTAAATAAATTATTAACTGAGGGTTGATAATTACTTGACGTATACATTTAAAACAACTTTGAACATGCAGGACTAATACATTGGAGTCTTAAATATCTGTTAAGCATATACAGCACGACCCATATAAACCTTAACCACCTGAATAAGCCATATCTTTTCATCCAATAATAGGAAACACGTGCAACTTTGGGAGAATATAATACAAAATTGGGAGATTAAAATTACACCAAATAAAGACCTGAAGCTTTCCTAGCGACGAGTATGCTCACTATCTTTTCGGGCAACAAGCCAGATGCAAACATGATTAGACATCAACTTTTCAGGAGTGTGCATCTCTCCCATCATCAGGATATTTATAAAATGTTATAACCACAAATGAAACACTGGATATAACACAACTATCAACAAAGACAGAGCACTATCAAAATTCGCATTACTGAACAAAAGACTGTCTTCAGTAAATTAAATACCAGGTCAGGAGATGGCGTGAGTATAGAAAATTGTGTCAAGGAAACGTAAATACCTAAATTGATTATCAAGCTGTATTGATATTTGCTTCTTTATTCGACGGATTTCCATTTTAAGGCCTGTTTCCAAGAGGAGCTGATCTGAAATCCAGCATCACGATTAAGCGTGCTCCTCTCAGAGGAGACCACCAAAGCCTCCTTAATTCTCCGCTCTCAGTAACTGTTGCATATTGCCAAGATGGTCCTCTCCCGAAGAAATGCTCCATCCACAGCAGCAGACCAGCGTCAGCAGACCAGCAGAAGAATCGTGTCGTCCAGGTTTACCTGGATGGAGTGTTTGCTGCCCAGCACCTAGCCGATTATTGCGGCTTTATCTGGGCAGTGTAATAGAGACGACTTTGTCTCAGGCGGTTGTCTTCGGTAGTGATATGTCTAGCCTTATGCGCGCTGTTGCCCGTGGGGGTTGTGGGCCCAGTGCTGGCTGTGCTCTTCCGCCTGCCTGGGACGCATCTGAACACAGTCCGCTTAACAGGCTAATGGGAAAGGAACAATGTTTCGGTAATGGACTTACCAAGCCCATTTCTGGGCTTGGGGGTTTGAAGTCAGGGGAATGTAGCCCTGTTCAGTTCTGGTTACCCAAAGTGTCTTTTGGCAACCGGTAGCTCGGTCGGTGGCCAGGAACCCTTTGGTCGTAACGGCCAAGGGTGTTCACCAGGATATTGGGAAGGGAGTCTAGCTTATTGTAGATGGTACGGGATCTCTCCCGCACCACGTCCATAATGTGCGGGACTCCGGAGTAGGTGTGAAGGATGTGGGACGGGAATCTACATCCGGTATCGTAGGTCATGCGCAGTGCCCTGTTCTGGAAGCACTGTAGTCTGCGAATAGTGGTCGGAGCCGCTGATCCCCAGACTTCGCAGCTCCATTCACAAGCCACCTCCAAAGATTAAACCCGTTTACCGGCAGTCTATCCGGCAGTATCAGCAGAATTCTCGCCAGATACATCAGGACCATCCACAAGCCACCTCCGAAGATTAAACATCTGTTGAGACCATTGAAAGACAATCTGCACTTCCAAGTTCCGGGAGTGTACCGCATTTCCTGTGAATGTGGGACACCGTATAGGAGAAACCGGAAGCACCATCGCTACCAGAATAATTCAACATGAACGGGGCATTCTTTAATGCAACCTGAGAAGTATGGACAGGCAGAGCAAGGTAACTGGCCTTAAAATTGGAAATCTGTCGATTTAAGAAGCAAAGATCAATACAGCTTGACAATCAAGTTAAGTAGTTACGTTGCTTTGACACAATTTTCCAGACTCACGCCATCTCCTGACCTGGCATTTAATTTACGGAAATCAGTCTTGTTCAGTAATGCGAATTTTATCTTTGTTTATATTGGTGTTATAACCAATGTTACATTTGTGGTTATAACATTTTATAAATGTCCTGATGATGGGAAAGATGCACACTGCCGAAACGGCGATATCTAATCGTCTTTTCGCCTGGCTTGTTGTCCGAGAAGAAAGTGAGCAAGCATTAAACTATTTACATCTCAGAGAAAATGTTGGAAGTGTCCTCCACCAGCATCTATACATGTTTGTACTCGTCTCACCATATTCTCTGAAGTTTTATGGAGATGGTACCAATTGAGAGAAGGTTATTTCCAGCAAGATGGAGCAACTTGCCATGCATCAAATGAACTTGTAATCTGTTTCTTTGATAGTGGAATAAACTCAAAATGTCTGTGTCCCCTCAGATCCACTGACCTAACCACATCAGATTTTTTCTTGTGGGGGTGTCTAAAAAATAGACTCTACAAGAATAGACCACGGACAATTGATGTTCTCAAGGAATCCATTCGAACCTAAATAAGTAACATTGTCGAGGATACTCTCTGTAAAACTTCAGAGAATATGGTGAGACGAGTTAAACATGTATAGATGCTGCTGGAGGACATTTCCAAGATTTTCGTTGAGATGTAAATAGTGTAATATAATCTCCAAATTTTGTATTATGTTCTCCCAAAGTTGCATGCGTTATTGGTGTAAAAGTTATGGCTTATTGAAATGGTTCCGGTTCATTTGGATCGCACTGCATTTGCTCCTCTATTTCACAGAACTGATTTTCTGAAGACTTTCGTGTCCATATACTTGAGTCTTACTTCAACAGTACTCCTTGGCTTATATGTACAAGCAATTCCCATTGCTACCTTGGAGCCTTCGCCTGGAACCATGGCCCAAGTGAGTGATTGGGGAAACATCGACTCAGGAGAGTTCCCATCTCAGCTACATAAGGTCGTGGTGCCCATTGTTGACCATGATAAGTGCAAGAAAGTATACTCTCAGTTTCTTGGGGTCACTGGGAACATGATTTGTGCTGTAGAAGAAGAAGGTGGCAAGGACTCCTGTATGGGAGATGCTGGTGGTCCTCTGGCTTTTGGTGACGAGCTGGTTGGCATCGTGTCGTGGGGTCTTGATTGTGGTGAACCAGGATACCCTGGAGTATATACCAACCTCCCGATGTTGACTGAGAATACGAAAAATTATACGTAGTCATCCTCGATTTAACATATTGTAGCCGTTTCGTTTAACTGTTTAAATAAATAAATTTTTAATATTTAATTCTTTCGTGTTTATTTTATGTATGTTTTTGAAATGTTGTAGTGTTTTGATTTCACTTTCCAGTTCCGTCTGCCTTTTTCCCTTAAATTTTACGCTACTGCAAGCAGATAACTGTCTTTTACATTTACTTTGGTAGTGTTGCTTGTGTTGACTATCACATGGACATTTCATTGCGACGTCTACCCGAAACTCAGAAGACTCCGTCCTCTATCAAACTGGAAGCGATGGAAAACTCCGGTACTCTTTCCTGGGGGCCATACCTTGAGTATAAAAAGCCCCCCATCGGCAACAAAATGGGTGGATACGCCACTTACACGCGTCAACCCCGCAGTGAAGTCCACCGAAAACCTCGGTAGGGCCGCCTGGTGATCTAGCACACCTTCTAGTAGCTCTGTAGGCTAGTACCCGGGACTTATTAGGCAACCCCCTGTCCCCTCCGGATGGCCGAAGCCTGGCGGGCGGGATCTGCTCTGCCTCGGATACCGGGAACAAACTGCCCCTTAGATTCCAACCCAGTCCGAATACTCCCATTCGGGTTGGGCTCGAAATTTCGGCGCGAGGTTCCTCTGGTAACGTCAGAAGTACCACGGGTGCTAATGGTCCGCACCACTGCAGTTGAAAGAGACGGATTCCCTCCTCTACGGAGACTATCACTCGCACAGTAAGCAACTTTTCATTATACCAGAAAATGCAATTTTAGGTATTTGACTTTGCAAACTCCGAGGATAAGAAAGGTACAGTAGAACCTCGTTTATCCAGATCAACGGGAATCAGGGCCGGTCCAAGTTAACGAAAATTCGCGTTACCCAGAGAACGACGAAATGACAATTAAAAGGCATGCACAACAATTGGAATATTTTCAATGAGGTTTATAAGCTACTATCGCCACACTTTCCCCTACAGGTACACTCAATTTAACTTGAGGTGGCAGCTGAGCAAACATATACATTATTATGTGTTTCAAATGGGAAGAGTTCTCGCCTGTAGCGAATCAGATGCGTAAGAACCTTCACCGTGGCCACCTCGTTAACCCCACTCTTTTTATATTTCCCTCTCTCTCTCGCACACTTGCAAGTATTCGTGGCGCTAGACGTAAGGGAACGCAAACTGAATTTTCCAAAGTTTTACAATAATGCAGTTGTTGAAATCACAATTGTAACATGGATATTCGTATATTACACAATAGTTTAAACATTTAGTTTAAAATTAATTATAGTTTTTAGATTAGACGTTTCTCTAATTCAACGAAAATACCAGCGGCGCATCCATATAGCTGTGAATGTTACTTATGTTAAGAGATATTTCCTCTGAGTACTGGGCACTCAGAGTTCATCGTCTGAGTACTGCAAATTTATGATGATAGTTCCAAAATCTCGATATGTGCTATTTCTTTCCAAAAGTCGTCTTCTTGTAGTTTATCTTATGTCTCACGTAATTTTCTCAGTCTTGTGTTCCTTGTCAATTTCTTCGTGAATAAGTCGTTCAACATCAGTCAGTTTAAAAATATTATTTCTGTTTGCAACATAATTTGAGCAATTGGATGTTCTGGCAGCAGTAAGGAAGAGAAAGTGGATCATGTCTCATTGATCCAGCTAATACACCTTTTTATGAAAGGGAACTGAATAATACTGCTTTGAATACTCCAGGGTAAATAGAGATTACGAACCATTCATAAACAAAGATATAATGTGACCTGACACGTTCTGCCAGACTAGCAAGAAGTATATTGTTTCCTCTCATCGAATTTAACAAACACCTTGGCTTATTCAAAGTACATATTTCTTTTATCACGTCATGTCAAATGTTTACGTTTCAGTTCTGAGTAATTTCAAACATACTGTGACTTTGTGGGTTCGTGAAATAAAAAGTCCAATTACACCACTCCAAAATGTGCTTTATTTCCACCGACTTACAGTTTAACACTTGCCAATTACACAGAATTTCTCGGAATGCACACAGTTACAATTCACCAGTCCGTCCGTTACAATTTCACTTGCACTAGTAATTACGGACAATACTCCGATGCACATACCAGTTACGTACAGTCTTCCGTTGCACAATCCTTTCGTTCATTAACACGTCACTGACTCTTACACCAAGAACTGCGACTGTCTCCTCACTCACTGACAAAACCAACTCACTGACTGACTAAACCAAAACCAACTCAACTCCGTCCGTCTGTAACCTTCTTTATATAGGAATATCGCCGGTTTCTAGTGACCAGGAGAATGTTCCAGATTACGTAATTTCTGGAACCAGGTGGACAGAAACAGACGGCACACTGATGTTTTTCCTCCCAACCACTGCCTGTCACCACTACAAGACAAACGAGGGGGAGGTGTGGCTAACGCGGTCCTCCCCCTGCCTTCCGTTCCCAGCTGGTTCACAGGGTGTTCCAGCGCTCCCGTTACAATACGTTCGCTTACACATGCCAACCAATAACGATGTTCATTATAGTGCTTACGTCACAATATATGCTTGTAATATAAATGTATCTACTTTATTTATTTGTATTAAGAAAACTATTTGAGATAAAAATATGTTTTTACGGTTATGTTAAATACATTACTCTGTTAATATTATAAAATAGAAGTATTCAGAAGCAGTGCAGCTTTATGAGTAAAATCTTTTTAAATCACTTGTTAATTTATAAAAGCACTTTAGCTCCACTCACATTTAACATTAGGACATGTTTCAAGGACCACGTGTCCCCATCATCAGCTCATGTTTGACTAGTTCTTCAGGTGACGTCTCTCTCTACTGGCTCTATTCAACGAGTTGAATGACGTCATCCACTACTGGTATTTCGAAATTCGTGGCTCCCTTTCTATTCTTAAAAATGTGTATATTTTAACAAACTGTTAATTCCCAACACCCTTTTGCTGGTACCAAAAGTTTGATTTCTTTAGAAATATTATGATTTTTTGCCCAAAAATGATGGGCCATGGCTGATCTATCTGTCTGTTAGTATTTTATGCATCTCATGTGTTCTTTCGTCCTTGTTTCCAATTTCCTTTTACATTGAAAAAAATAGAATGAACATAAACTCCAAGACACCCTCTAAACACACAGCTACTGGCCGTGTGTAGGCTTAAATTCTGGAAAGTTAGAGTAAGATTAAAAAATTTAATACCATAGTCGGGATCTGAACCACGGATCTTCTGGTTGCCATCCAGCCGCTCTATCCAATGAACTATTATGGCCAATGTGCCGACATGACATTAAATCCTCCAACTGACTAATGTTTTGCCAGGAAACCACTTAGGAGTTCTCATAAACACATGAGACAACTACCTTAATGGCGACATACAACGTGTAAGTACTTTAAGGCCCGGGCTGTATAGTTAACCACTATTATGTCAATTAATGGAAATTAACTGTTCATTCACACAGGTCGTGTGTAGGCTAAAGTATGGAAAGATAAAGTCAGACCAAAAAATGCAATGCCTTTGCCTTAAATTATTGACAGCATAGTAAGTCGCCATTAAGGTAGTAGTCTCATGTGTTTATGAGAACTCCTAAGTAGTTTAGCGGGAAAAGCACGACTCAGTTGGAGAATTTAATGTCAAGTTGGCATGTTGGCCATAGTAGCACCAGGGTTTGAACGGCTGGACGGGAACCAGAAGGTTCGTGGTTCAAATCCCGGCTATGGCATTGAATTTGTCAGTCACTCTGTCTTTCTAGACAGCTAAAAGGCAAGTACCAACTCTATCTATAAAACGAACATACTCACCAAGCAACTCCATTTCCACCTCTCACACTGGAAATTAATAAGTAGAAGTATGGATACCACTTCAGAAGACAACTCTGCGAAAGAATATTGTAAGATAAACCCCAAACCTGTCAGTAAGAAACCAAAGCCTTCAGACATAAGAACTCAAATTCTCGAAAAAATGCTCCCATTGAAGCAAATCATAGAAGAGAAGCTTGAAGATTATATCCATAGTTTCACCCAGCTTATTGGTTTCATAGAAAATACAGTTGGTGCCCATGTTATTGCAGCAGAAGCCGTAAACTATGCAGATGACTCATATGAAACTTCATAGCTTTGTAGAAACACTAAAAACCTGCATAAAGTCATTAAGGACAAGAGAATTAAAAGCAAATTAACTTGTATAATGTAAGTACTCAACTCAACTCTAACTTAGAGGAAATTTATTTTTGGTTTTCACAGTGTGATGTAATATTATTGTAGGATTGTGATTTTCAATGTGGTAGATGTAAGACCTAGGAATTCTGCAACCTAAAACAAACTGTTAAAAAACAAGTTAAATCTTAAAAATGTGGTTCTGTTAGATATGTTTTAACTGGATGAATAAACGATAGAAATTTTGCCTGTTTTCTTTATCATTGAGGTTGAGGTACAGTAGATTCTGGCTTGTTTATACTTCATTTCCCATTAACTCATTAACCCATTATTACTGTCATTAAATAGCAGTAATTAGCCTTTACATATACGAGGGCTGTTCAATAAAGAGTGACTCATTTTTTTGACAAGGTAGCTTCACACATCCTCATGATTTTTATGGTCCTTCTCAAAATAGTCTCCACTGAATGCGATGCACTTGTCCCAGCGTTTCTGCTAGTCTTAAATAACATGCTAGGTCCTTTAAAATTGCCTCCGCAGCCTTCACCACTGCCTCTGATGTTGAATAATGCCTCCCACAAAGGCGTTTCTTCAAGATAGGGAATAGATAAAAGTCACATGGAGCTAAATCTGAACTATAGGGAGGGTAAGGGATGCACTTCACGTTGAGTTTTGCAAGATATTCAGCAACAACTTTGGCAATATGCAGCCGCGCATTATCGTGGTGCAGCTTACGGCCTGCTTCACGGAAATGTGGTCTTTTGCGCCTGATATGGACTTGCAATGTTTTCAGGTATTGTCCTGTAGTATTGTCCAGTTACTGATGTGTGTGCAGGTACAACATGCTGATGAACCATTCCATGAATATCAAAGAATGAGATGACCATAACTTTCCCAGCAGAAGCAACCACTTTTGCTTTTTGGGGGTTGGTGATGAAGGAGATATTCGCAATGAGCTTAGCTATTTGCTCTCAGGATCAAAATGATGCAGCCAAGTTTCATCAGCAGTGATGGCGTTTGAAAGAAACTCCGGATCTTCCTCTAACTAAAACATTAACCGCATGCAGACCTGCAGGCGAATGTTCTTTTGTTCGGGTATCAACAGTCTTGGAACCCATCGCGCACAAACACGTCTCATGTGTAATGTTTCTGTCACCAACGTGTATGTGGCACCCAATGAAACGTTCAGTATTTCAGAAAGTGATCTTAGGATAATTCGTCGATACTCTCACGCAATGGCATCAGCAGTGTTTATGCTTTCTTCCTTAAGAACAGTAACTGGAGCACTGGATCCACCTTCCTTTGAAATTCATTGTCTCTCTTCTTTAAACATTTTAAACCACCTTCAAGTTGTGTTGTAGGGAAGAACAGACTCTCTATAGGCTTCCTGTAACATTTTATAGGCCTCAAGTGAAGATTTGTTGAGACGAATGCAGAACTTCAGAACCGCATATTGTTCCTCGGTTTTACCTCCATTGAAGTGGTAGGCGATACTGAACATGTCTGAACTTGCCTGGATCTCACAGATGGGAGTCAGAAGTACCAACAATGAAAATACTATGGCGTGTTTGCTTCACATTAAGATAACAGAATATAATAATATTGAACTTTAGTGCGAAAAATTATGACCCATCCTTATTGCATAGCCCTCGTAATATGAGCGCGCACTCGCAAGTAGTAATACGTTGCAGGTCTCCCACACAAACTTATCTCCCTGGAGCTTCCTTCACACACAATACACCTACTACACACTTTCCTTAAGCGTAAATACTGTGGCGGGAAGGTTATCCAACGGAAGCCCCATTAGAGTTGGAGTCCCCGAAGGTTCTGTTTTATCCCCCACGCTTTTTAGCGTATGTGTAGCCGACCTTCCCACAATATCCCACGTCAATGTAGCTCAATATGCTGACGACGTGCTGCTCTATAACACAGACACTCACGCAGAGCCTTCAACCCAAAACAGCGACACCTGAGAGTCATTCAAGATTGGTGCAGGCTTTGGTGATTGTCATTCTACCCGGAGAAAAGCCAAACCATACTTCTTACCAAGCACCGTTTCACCGCCAACCTACCCTATTTTAATTATTCTGGTTGAAGAATAGAGTGGACAAATTCTCTCACTTACTTGGGGGTAAAGCTGGACAAGGGCCTAACTTTCGGGGATCACATCCAGGTGTTAGCGCATCGGGCATACTGGGCTTCGGCTTCGTTATACCCCATGATGTGGTCAGGGATGCCGACTCCCCTTAAGTTGTGTCCTTTTTGGGCTTTTGTACTTCCCATCATGCTTTATGCGTGTGAGATCTGGGGCATGGCCGCAGGATCCAAACTACTACAGCTTCATCGTGTGTAGAATAGATATCTTAGGGTTATCTATTCTCTATACCGGTGATTTCCCTTGAGATACCTTCATGAAGCCTCAGCTCTCCAGTATGTGGAAGATGTCATTAGACGCCGGACCACAAAATTCTAATGCCTCAACATCTGAGCACCCTGGTTAGGTCTCTTGGGAACTACCGAATATCAGAAGGACGCTTCAAGCTCTACTGGCTTCCCTGCATGGGATGCGGGCACATCCGGTAACACTTAAGTTGATATTCCAACTTCAAATTTATACCTACCTGAGAATTAGACAGGAAATATTTCTAAATTAAACTCTTCCTAAATATTTTCTCACCAGCGGTGCACACCGGCGTTGCCTCCGAGTCGGCAACCGGTGAGGAGCTATGGCTATCTCCTTTCTTACCCCCTACCTAAATCAAACCCACCATCCTCAAAACCCATCAAATCCGTCACTAAGTTCAGCCGGAACAGCCTGTATCACCAATGTTAAAATGAGAGTCTTCTGGTGTGCTTAGCTCAAGAACAACTTAACTCATCAATTTGAAACTTTCATTTGTTATTTTACAACACATTTGCAATTCATTAAAGATAAGCCCGCATCGGAAGAGTAGATGGTAGCGTGTCTGCCTCACGTGCAAGAGATCCCGAGTTCGTCCTAGACCGAGGTTTTCCCTTATCCTGATAGACGAATGTCAGGTAACTCTAGGCTCCATGGATCTCGGACACATTTGAGCATCATTTCACCCATTTCACTCATCGTCTGACTTAACGTTGGAGGACCTAAATTACACAAAAAGTTAAAGATAATAGATCTTATTTTGGAGCCTTAATAAAGAATATGTGATTTTTTAAAATAAATGTCTTGAATTTCTTCTAAAAGTATTCATTTGTTTTTAAATTTCAAATTTATACATATATTTTTACAAGTGCATTTAAAAGCAGTTTAAGTATTGCTTTAATTCCAGAAAAAAATTAGACTTTTAGCTGCAGTAATTTTATAGATAAGCGCACCCAAAATTTAAAAAAAAATAAAATAAAATAAAACAGAGTAAGGGAGTGTTACAGTTTGGCTATGTTGGAAATCTTACCTCAGAATTTTCCCAGATCTATATTCTGCATATGTTTCATCATTAGCAGCCTTCCTCTTTGGTTTTTCGCTCCTTCTCTTCTTGCTGGACTACATGTTCACTTGCTCTATGGTATTATTAATTACTTTGTTAAATTTGGCTGGGAGCTGGCTAATTGAGAACAGAAGCCAATGTCTTACCTACCTCAATTCCGTTGCTAATGCTTCTCGAGCCATAAGCAAATCTTTCATTTACTTCTGCACCACTTTTATTAGTTCTGGATGTTTCAAATGTATATTCTTTATTACACTTTTGGCAACTGAGTGATCGTGTAGCTAACAATCCATTTCTTTTCTTCATGGCTTCTGATATGAAAACAATTTTCATTTTCCCAAAATTTACACTGTAAAACTTATATATGTACTAACTGAAAACTTTTTGATCTAATATTATTATTTACTTTAGTTAAATTGTTATCACTGCCATTACACAATGATGAAACCAATTTTTTCGTGGAAGAACCAACTTTCACTTCATATTCATCGCCAATGTTTGAGGTTAGGTATGACGAACTCAATATATTGTTATGTGTTACTACACTTTTTCCATTTTAGGAGTTGTAACTCTTTTATTATGTAATCGGGATTACTTAAACTGTTTAAACTGGTTCCCATGACGATTTCTTACACCAAAATTATTGCTTCTTCCCATTTTGAAAACAGCACTAATAACTCAAAACATACTAAACAAAGCATGGAATAATCAACATCAGGTGCACAGATTAATATTAATAAACAAAAGAAGGACTTCCTTTCCTACTAAGACTGTGCTACAAATGGCTAATAGGGGGCGTGGCACACTGTGCAGCCTTTTCAAAATGAGTCTAGTTATGACTTTTAAAACTATGGGACAGGAAAATAAATATCGCTATTCGCTTCCACAAACATCTGGCAAGATTATTTTGGCAATAATTAATTTTGTGAAATATCAGCCCAAAAAGGACGTTCTGGCTCCCCTTAAGTGGTTAAGTCTGTCTAGGACAGGTACCCGCATGACACACAAGGCGCCTGACCCTCAAACAGCCGCCAAAAGCCAGTGACTGAGTGAATAGTAATACGTAGTTACCAAAATTCAGTAAATCCAGGGCTAAGAAAGTAGAAAATAGCTTTTATCATATCAGCACGATAATGTGTGTTTTTATAAGAGCAAATGCATGTGTTTTATAATCTAAAAATGTTTATTAAATATAGCAATTTACATATAACATTAGCTAGAATCAGTGTTGGAAGTGATGAAAGATCTCAAGTTGGCAACGTTGGAATAAACTCCAGGATATCCTGCAGATGCACAGCCAGCTCCCCAAGACACGATACCAGAGAGTTTTCCATCAGTGAGCAGAGGACCACCAGAGTCTCCTTGGCACGAATCCTTGCCACCTTGTTCAAGACCAGCACAGATCATGTTCTTAGTGATGCCTCCATATGCAGCATAAGCTTTGTTGCATACATCCCGGTCAACAATTGGTACAGTGACCAACTGAAGCTGTGTAGGAAGGTTGCCTCCAGAACTGAGGGTTCCCCAGCCGCTCACTGTGGCGATGGTTCCAGGAGATGGTTCGGATGATGTCAGGCTGATTGGTTGCACAGAGCTGCTGAGAGTAAATGGCGTGGCAACCTATAAAAGAGAATATCATAGCATTACCGTTGTTTGTTACACAGAAGTTATCTGAAGTCAAAAGAACCGATACTATTTGGGTCAGATACTTCCACAAAACCGATAGGATCGGACTACAGCTGCTGCGTTACAGTGAATGAAAAGACAAATGAATACACCTATATATGCTACATCTCCTCCGTATAAGGAAAATATGAGAGGGTACCGTAAAGTTTTAATCATCATTCTATCATTCTATGCTAGAATGAATCACTGATTTCTCGGACATAACGCTGATAATTTCAGTGACTAAAGTCCTTTTTTTACAGTGGGTGACAGAAATGACTGAGGTGTAAGATGGAGAAAATTGAAGCTCATTGTGTGATCAAGTTCCTGCATTTAAATGGAAAAACTGCCCGGGAAATCCATGACGATATGACGGCCGTTTATGGAAATGATTGCCCATTGTATGGCACAATTGTGAGGTGGGAAAGGAATTTTCAAACTGGTCACATGTCCGTGACAGATGAGCCAAGAACTGGTAGACCGTCAGCTATCACAGTGAAGAAAGTGGAGTGTTTAGTACTGGAAGACACACGAGTAATCATTCAAGTGATCATAAATGAGACACATCTTAGTTGTGGTAGTGTGTGGACGAACTGCACGTGTCTAAGGTGTCTGCACGGTGGCTTCCACGTTTGCTAACCCCTTTCCAAAAGCAAATAAGGCGTGACCTTTCAAGATCGATGTTGATGCTCTTGGAAAATGATGAAGTTGATTTTTTTGATCGAGTGGTAACCATGGATGAATCCGGGATCTATCAGTATGATCCAGAGACAAAAACCATGAGCATGGAATTAGAACATGCCGATTACCTCCTCTCAAAAAGGCAAAGATGCAAAAGTCAGCTTGGAAGGACATGCCTTCAGTTTTCTGGGCCTGTCGTGGTGTCATGCTTACAGATTATCTTGCCAAAGGTCAAACCATCACTGGCAGATACTACTGCAATCTTTTGGACAAATTACGAGCAGCTCTGATTAAGAAACGCCGCGATGTGCTCTCCAAAGGTGTTCGTCTTTTGGTTGACAATGTATCGGCTCATTCATCAGAAGCTACAGTTGAAAAAACAAAGGAATGTGGCTTTGAGACCTTACGGCATCCGCTTGATTCGCCCGATCAAGCATCAAGTGACTTTTTCTTGTTTCCGGAAATGAAGAATTGGTTGCGTATTCGCCGATTTGACAATGACGTTATTAATAAAGTGGAAGAGTGGTTTAAAGCGAATTCTGCACAATTCGGCAATTAAGTTATTCGGAATGGCAAGAAACGCTTGGAAAAATGAGTATGGAGGATGGTGACTACGTAGAGAAGAACCAACAAGCACATATCAACACAAACTCTCTATCACACTTATTAAATTAAATTTTTAAATTAAATCTTTATGACACCCCCTCATATAATGACATTTATTGCGTTGCGGTTACAGAACTACTTGAACTAATAGATACACAGGCTTGAACCTTTATAACCTTTCACACATCAATGTATGTTATAATATTACTTGTAGAGTGTGAAATATATATTTTATTGCAACTTGTGAATGTTTATTTAGATAAATAAATGTTTCTTAATGACAGAAACTTGTCCATGTATCTCAATATATCCATGCATTGTTACATTACTGTAATTCATAATTATGTGTTCAAATATGGGATACCTCATGAAGATCGGGTCATTCTTCAGCATGTCTCCTCCCTTTCAGAAACTTAAGATGTCAAAATGCCTTCTTAATCACATTATAAGTTATTATCATTATTTTATATTATTGTATTAAGACTTACTAACCTTAATGACTGCTACATCGTAATCAATTGTATAATAGTTGAACTGTGGATGGACAATGACTATGCTGGCCTGATGGAGGGAGCCGCCACTGCCTCTTTGGCTGCTGCCAGCACGGAAACGAACGTTACTTGCTGATACACTGAAATTGACGAAATGAAAATTTACCTCTTGTGACACAGGAGTTTGTAGCATTGTCCTTCAATATTTTATGATTGCAGTATAAGTAATTTAATATCCCACCATACTCACACTCAGCTCTTTACAGCTGTAGCAATGTAACACAATGTTAACAGAATATTGAAAATACAAATTATTGAGATTTTTAATATTCAGGACATGATGGTAAGAGCATAATGAATTCTTATTCGTATTTTCCTTCGCCCTTTCACTCGAAATTGTACGTTTATTGGAAGTTGTACATGGTAATATATCTGCAGCGACCTTTGAATATTTTTATATGCTAAATACCTATTCTTCTGCCTCCTTAACTTCCCTAATTGTACCACTATCGTGGTGTTAGGGGATGTTTGTTCCCCTATTCCTTTTTAAGGTCGGGCCTGAAGCTTTGGATGCGATAGGGAATCAGGATAGGATGTTAAGTACAACCTGAATAATAAGGCTGTATCATGAACGCACACCAGGAAGAGAAATACCTTTGGTAAATAAGTAGTACATCAAGTAGAAATTGAAGCTAGCTACAGTGAACCAATAAATATGATACAAATATAAGTATTTGAAAAAAAAAATTCATATATCTTAAGCAAAATGATGTTGGTTGAATTAGTTGAAGTTGTAATCGATTTCACAAACCTTTGTTCGCCTCATCAGTCAAAGAAAACCACAGCAGACAACACTTTCGTTGTAAAGGAAGTTTCTATGTTAATATGTTTTTTCAGTATCAGCAAAATCTGTGAACGAATCAAGCTTAAAACAGAATCAACAGCTGGTATTTCGAAATTCATTAGGCAATGGATAGAGTCAACATGAAAAATTTAATGCCATGGCCGGGATTTGAAACACGGATCTCCTGGTTTCCGTCCAGTCGCTCTTAACCTTTGAGCTACCATAGTCAATGCGCCGTCCTGACATTAAATTCTCCAGTGGACTCATATATTTCCCCGGTAGACCACTAGGGTCTCTGGCATCCGAGATACACCATTTGTGGCGACTTACTATTGTAAGTACTTAAGTCCCAGGCTTCAATATTTAACTCTTATTATTTTAGTTAACTGATGGAAATTAATCATTTCTCCACACTAGCTGTACACAGACTAAGGTATTTAATGGATAGAGTCAACATGAAAAATTCAATGCGATGGCCGGGATTTGAACCACGGATCTCCTGGTTTGCGCCCAGTCGCTCTTAACCTTTGAGCTACCATGATCAACACGCCGTCCTGACATTACTGGGGAAATATATGAGTCAACTGGAGAATATAATGTCAGGACGGGGCGTTGACCGTGGTAGCTCAAAGGTTAAGAGCGACTGGACGGAAACCAGGAGATCCGTGGTTCAAATCCCGGCCATGGCATTGAATTTTTCATGTTGACTCTATCCATCAAATACCTTAGCCTACATACGGCTAGTGTGGAGAAATGATTAATTTCCATCAGTTAACTAAAATAATTCATTAGGCAATGTTTATTTTTTAAAATAAATGGTTTTTCCCAAACCATCAAATCAAGTGGGATATTTAATTGTATTAATAATTTAGCTTCAAGATTCATATTAAGGTTAAATGACCAAAAACTATCTACTCCAACCGATTTATCAATTTGTTTATACTTAATATTGCGAAAATGTTCTTTCGTTGTGGTTACCAAATAACGTTTCGACCTATCAATGTAAACCCGATCACAATATAAAGAATCAAATTGATAAATACCAGATTTTTTATTATCAGTAATTTCTCGCGATGAAGTCCCTTGCAAAGAGAGGTCTAGTCGATGAACCCTCACCACAGAAACGAAGCGACTTGCCTTGTTTTCTCGCACATTGATTCAAGGCTGACTGCTCTCTCTAACCTCTTTTCTAGTTCACGTCTATTTCACCCTTATCACGATAACCTTCATTGGAAGTTTGTTTTTCTTCAATTTAACCTGATTCTTCTTTCATTTATCAATTTGTCTATGCAGCAGGTTCTTTCATCTCTATCTGAGGTGTACGGCCCTTAGTGTCATAACGGTATACATCTTGCCTTTTCCTTATGTTTCCCAATCGTAGCGCATTCCTAAGTGACAACGGCCTGTCGGAGAATTTTACCCCACTTTTGTTTCACTGTTTCGATATCTTGTCTGTAACAATCCTTTCTAACTGAAGCTATGCTTGTGTTAAACATTCTGTATTCGTTCTATGTTACTTCTTATATTCCTTAGTCCAATGTGCTTAAGAGATTAGCTTTTTATTTTGCGTATTCCAAAACTTTACAATTTACAACTTCTAGCTACATTTATTTGTGTTTACCTTGTTGCCACCTTGGCATACATAACACCCAGGTTTTTGCTCTGTCAGGTAGCTCTTAACCTCCATACCTCCTTGTTAATTAATTAGCCCCTTTCTTCCCCCTCATCTTCCTTTCTTATGTTCTTTACTCTGCTGGCCTTTTTTTTTTCCCTTTTACTTTCTGTAAAAACTCGCCAACACTCCTTACCCTCTTTGCCTCCTTTCCTGTTAACATTTTTATAGCTACCATCCTCTTCTCTACTTTCTCCCATTTTTCCTCCCAAACCATTTTTCTCCATAATGCAACCCCTTTGCCCTCTGTTACATAGTGTTCTATACTTTCTTTTCCCCGACACAATTCACAAATTCCGTTTCCCCTACCTCTTATCCCTCTTAGAAATATTGTTCCTGTTCTCATCCATGCTAACCCTTCTCTCTCTTGCCTATTGCAGTATTCTACATATACCTCTCGTCCCCAATTTTTTTTTATTTGGTTTTAAAATTGTATTGTTTTCATGTTTTCTAGACTTCCCCTTATTTCCTGTCTTTCTATATCTTCTATTTTGCTTTTTACCAATTTACCCACATCGCTTGTATTCCTTTCCTCTAATCTCCATATATCTCCCATCCCTATTTTTTTCATAATTCCTCCTATCTCTGCCAACACCAACTATTTGAGTTCTCTAATCTTTTTTTGCTGTCTCATGCATAATTTTATAATTTCCCTTTCTTCTTTGGCCAAGCACCTAAACCAAAATGTTATTATTCTTTCCATTAGTATTGTACTTCTTCTTGAGCTTCCTAATTCTAATGAAGCTACTTCCTAATGCTGATCTAATAATTTAAATAGTTTTATCATTCCGCACTATTAGTACTGGAAACCTGTGGTTTCTGCTTCAATTTCCAAAATGGCGTGTAACTTACCCATCAGCACAGTGAGCTGCCGTTACAACCCAGTTCTCATTGAGGATGGAAGCTCCACACATGTGACTACCGCCATATTCAAAGGAAAGCTGAAACAAAAAATATCAATGAGAATTGAAATATAGTGCTATGTCACATTCTGTGACAACTATCTTTTATTTTGATACAGTTGCTTAAGCAAAATGAAGGTTACAAGTCTCCAAATGTTAGCTTCCTATCCAGTTCCTATCAATCGAAAGAAAAAAAAGAAAAAAACACTACTACTAAATATTTGTCATTGCACATTTCGATTTACGTATTCAAGAAGATTGAAAAAGAAGCATATGTGATAGTCAGATGTTAAAAAGGCATTTGCAAAATTCCGACAGTAGCTGATTTGCGACAACTGTTTAAAGCATGACAGAAGTAATGAAAATTACAAACCACAAGTAAAGATTGTTTTACAACTGGCTGATACTAATATTTGAAATAAGTAGTGCACTAACACAGACCTATATCCTGCATTTCATTTTTATACAGGTTGTTTCAAAGCGACACCGAACGATTATAGCAGTTGTATAGTTTATAACTTAACTAGTCCGAATTTCAGTGTTGCAGTTTCGTAGTCCTGTTACGTATAATTTTATGCAGCATTAAATATTACATTATTTTGTGATTAGGCAGTGCAGGAATCACTGGTGTGCGAACCTCAAAAGTTGTTATTGAGACGTACCAGCCACGAAAACAAAAACATTAATCCTTGTTCTTTATCAGTGACCTAGTGTGCCTTTCAGGTAATGAGACAAAGGACAGTTACTTGTGAAACAGTCGACTAATAACTCGGACAGTTGAAGGTTGCTCTTCAGTGTAAAACTACACATTCCGTCCTAACAGAGAGGATTTTGCGTGTACTTAGATAACAAATCCAAGCAATATGGAGCGTTATACGGACGTCGTAATGACGGATATGGTTTTGATGGATGGAAGAGCTGAAGGGAGTTCAACGAACGCACGATTAATTTAGTTTCACTAAAAATATGAATTGCAAAAGTAGCTAAATCAATGCCCGCCTCGGTAGCGTAGATGGTAGCGTGTCTGCCTCAAGAGGTCCCGAGTTCAAATCTCAGTTAGGGTGAGTTACCCAGATAAGTTTTTCCGGGGTTTCCCTTATCCTGATAGACGAATGTCGGGTAACTCTAAGCTCCATGGACCCCATACTCATTAGAGCATCATTTCTCCCTTGACGTTGGAGGACGTAAATTAGAAAGAAACAGCTACATCAATTATAATATTTATTTGTTTAACTTCAGAGCATTTTGCTATATCTTAATTGTAAAATACTTTCAACCACTCAACAGCTTCACTTTCAAATACAAATACTATATTTAGTATTATCAAACACGTGAAATAAAATTCTCGACTCTTTCTATGTCATTAATTTTGGCTAATTTGTCTACAATTCTTTGATGTTGTTTTCTGTTCTATTTATCATTTAATGCTTCCATGCTCAAACTCACTAACATTAACATTAACTTCCATATGTCCACCAGCTTATTTGCCACCATGGACTGCTATAACGGAATTTTGGAACACGTTAAACACTCATAAGTAATAACTAAGCAATTGCTACTTTAGCGGTTTTATAAGTCAAAGAAGTTCTTAATAAAAGTAGCTACTATGCCGGTATGTTTACAAACAGCTGCAGCACGCGGCACGTCTCGTGACCTTATAGCTGCGAACTCCGACAGTGTGAGGCACGCGTCGTTGTTCCTCTCCCTGCCTAATCCACACTTATTCTAGAGTACCTTTATACTGCTTTATTGATGGTAAAAACTATCTATGTGTATCACATAGAAGCTGAGGAAATACTTCTATATATTTGTTTTGTGTAAGGAAGACAAGAAATGGTAGTTACAGAATTTAAAATGTTTAAAGTGTATATAATTTTAATCGAAACATTTAGAACCAACATAAGTGTAATACAATTTGTCATGTGAAGTGTACTTTGGTACACTGGACACTCTTGAACTTTTGTGTGTGATTTCCTTTAAAGATAGGGAAATAAAAATAAATAAAATAAAATAAAAATTCTTCCCACTACATGCATTTTAATATCAAACGAAATTATGTAAAATATTTCAGGGTGGAAAAAAAACGTTATTCTTAGAGAAAATAAAAGCGAACTATGCTGATTTCCAAAAAACAGAAAAAAGGAACTTCCACATCGGGAATATAAATAATGGAATGATTCATGTGTCGTACCTGATAGGGAACTTCCCAGATATCAGCATCCCGGCCACCGACAATCCTTCCATCCAGACGAGGTCGCCTTAGTCTTGGCGCTGCACCTGTGTTCAATTCATATAACTTTGTGTACTCAATTGTGACGATTATCTCATGTTTTTAAACTACAAGAATTCATTTTAAATTGTTCTGTAAAAAGTAATTAGTACTAAATAGGAAATGTGAAATATGGAAGGCCAATTCAAATCAACGATTTTAGGAATTATGATTTGTCAAATATATTAATAAGCATATATTTGTGGAAATATCTAATATCCTCGACTGCAGCAGCAATAGGAAATTACTTCAGTGAGTTTTTATGTTCTGCCTTACATAATTACATGATTTTGCAAGTTAAGGTTGAATTATGTATATAAAGCAAATCGTTACTATACGATACAATAGAAGAAATGAACTAATAGTTTCTATAATTTGGAAAGAGAAGTAGCATTGACCTGTTCTACTTACCAAGGCAAGAGACGACCAGGAAAGAGGCAATGACTGCAAGCTTCAACATGTTGGGAAGTTGAGATAACTCGCTGTCTGATGTGCGAGTGTTTTATAGTGAAAGACAGGGAATTCCAGTAAGTCATTATCTCTATTTACTCGTGCAGATTTTATCCGGTGATACTAAAATAGCTGAAGATATCAGACCTGATGAAAGGAGAGTTTGGATTTTCTGCAACATGTGGAAAAAACATAGATAATTAAGCTTTTTATTGTGTAATTATAATTTATGAATTCTAATTATGTAAGTAATTTACTTCTTTCTTATAACAAACAATTGTACATCTTTATTAAATGTAAAGCATCCCACATTGATTAAGAGCTGTAGCCAAATAATTTCATGAAAAACTTTAGGGAGAAACAGAGATACAGTGAGAGAAAAGAATACATATTAATTACATACATGCTAACAACAATAAATGTGCATTTTATTTTTAACTGGTAATTACATGATGAGAGTACTAAATTTCTGTAAAAATACTTCGGAGATAGTCGTGTCTGAAGAGAATCATGTGGTGGCCTATTGACTTCGTCGTCTTTTGGCTTGCCTCTTGTGATGGGGTTCTGAAGAACCCGTATACAAAGACCAACAGTCATCCGCAAGCACTACTTCATTCCAACGGCCCTGATATCTTTGTTCCATAACAGAAATGTTCTGATGGAATCTCTCCCCATGTTCATCACTAACAGCTCCACAACTAGGAGGGAAAAAGTCTAGGTGGGAGTGGAGAGAATGGATCTTAAGGGGCATGTGGCATCCAAGATTACGGAATTTTTGCAGGAGCACTTTCACCAAATGCTAGTAATTGTCATCTCTTTTGCTGCCTAAAACTCCATGAACAACACTCTTGAAGGCTTCCCAAGCTTCCTTTTCTTTCCCCCTCCAAAATTCCGTCAAATGCGGAATCCTTTACATGTTCTCTTATTTGTGGTTGGACAAAACTGCCTTCCTTAACTTTTATATCACTTAATTTCCAAAAGTATTCTCTGATTGTGTTATCTTATTTGACAGGTGTGCCAACTCCCAAAGAAAGTCCCCCAAATTTAGAATCTATAATCTAAAAAAAAAATGAAATGTCACCTTAGCTTCTAAACAAGAGCTAATTTTTGAATCCAGCAAATGGAAATACATAAAAATTCACTATTTTTAAGCTCGAAACATTTTCACTGTTGCTCAGTGTTATTTTTCTGATAAGTCTGCTTAATACACACAAAAATTCATATGTTTTGGTTAAATAGATTCTTAAAAAATGTGTACCCGAACATGAAAAAAATGTGAAACTGAGAAAAAGCAGCTTTAAAGTTTATAAATTGATTACTGACTTCTCACATGAGTCAGAACATTCCTGCTGCATAGTCTTGACACTCTGTATTCTCACTTGTTCTTTTCAAGTTCCTCTTCATTTCTATTGCCTACTTGGCAAGTTCTGCAACTATTTTATCTGCTTTCAGGACTCGCAGCTCATCAACTACTATCATGATTAGCATCTGTATTGTGTGAATTGGGCCTACTAACCTCAACGTTACATGTGGCTTCATTGTCTGTTGTATATATATTTTTCGCATTTACTCTTGTATGTTTAGTAAAACCATTGCCTGTAGTCTTTCTCTTTCCAAATGTTTTTGGCCTACCCATAACATATATTCACCAATAACTATTAGAAAATAGTATTCAAAACAAATAACTGGTCACATACACAGCCAAAGACAAAAGAAAAGCTAGCATCATTGGAGCTACAGTGGTACCATGAGAAAACTTGGAAGATCCCTTACAAAACAAGGCTTAGTTCAGAATTATCTGTTCAGTATTACAGAAGTTATGATCGATTTTCCGAAAGCGTACGAAAAGGGGCGTGGCAGAAAATTAACACCCACTAATATAATTAGTATATTAGGTATAACATATTCCTCCAATGAACTTTTTAACTATATATTTGTAATGTAAGGGGAAGAAAGTTTAATAAAATGTAAAAATAAAAAGAAGTGAATTTCTACCCCAAGTGAGATACCTTCTCACCTTAAGCAAAAATTTGTTTACCTGTAAAATAAAATTTTAATAAAACTCATTCTCTTACCTCAGTTTACTGAATTATTCGGCCCTCTTTGGATTTATCGTAAGCAATTGAATCTGTTAAAGGGCGTTTCAACAAGTTCCAAGTCCTTTTAATAGAAATGGTAACACATTGAAGTAGTTGTTAATAAACATGACTGATAACAATGTGAAAAAACAATGATGATATACCTTAGGAAACAGCCCTTGCATGATCTTAGTATGAGGATTTGGATTAGGAATTCACATAAATATTTCTCATACACATATGACACAACTACCTTAACGGTGACTTACTATGCTGTAAGTACATTAAGGCCCGGGCTTTATAGTTCGGACCACTATTAGGTACAATTAATGTAAATTAATTGTTCTTTCACACTAGGCGTGTGTAGGAAGCACTATGAAAGGTTAGAGCCAGACTGAAAAATTCAATGCCTTAGCCGGGATTTGAACCACGGAGTGTTTCTTTGGAACTCCTATTGGTTTACCGAAAAAAACACGAGTCAGTTGGAGAATGCAATGGCATGTTGTCACGTGGGCCATAGTAGCTCAATGGTTTAGAGCGGCTAGACGGAGACCAGAAGATCCGTGGTTGAAATCCCAGCTATGGTATTGAATTTATCAGTCTGGCTCTGCCCTTTCATAGTGCGTCGTATACACGGCTAGTGTGAAATAAAAATTAATTTACACTAATAGTTACGTGTTTATTTTTATTTCTGTTAATACTTAAATCTGGTAATGGTTTACAAATAGATATACCATATTATCTATGTTAGGTGAAGTACATGGATATTCCCTGTTTATAATGGATACATTATCTCAGAAGCAACAATCTAGATGTTCCGAACTTACTTGAGTGATAAGATGACATCACGTTCGCGGAATTCCCTCCTTTTCACTATAAAACATTTGCACATCGAAATGCCAGACATCTGAACATCTCAACATGCTGAAGTTAACAGTCCTAGCTTCCTTTCTTCTCGTCTGCTGCTTAGGTAAGTTTACGCTGCATAAGACAAATATTTGTGTTATCAGAAGGTCAAGGAATTCTCTACGTTCTTTCTTTTACTTTTATTTTATGCATTTATTTTTTATTTTTCAGTTCTTCCTTAATCGTAAAAGTGCTTTGACATACATATCAAATGTTTATAAATTGCGTACTATGCTCATTCTTTATGTTGTTCTATAGAAAATAAATGACCTTAAAATGATCTTTAAGTTGCTTAAGAGAATGATTTTCTCCACTTCGTCAAAAGTGAATTTACTAAATTACCTCCGAAACTACTTAAGGCGTAACACTGCATATTAGCGCGATATAGAGATGTAATTCCAATTTAAAAGGTATATTATATATACAACAAAACCACATGTTGAATGTATAAAACAAACAATTTTCTTAAGGGTAATCAAAGCTGAAATTTAGTTAGCATGTTAAAAAGGAATTAAATATAAAATGTTATATCCAAAAAAATTCGAACACATAACACAGTGTTGCTGTCTCTCAGGTTTAGGCAACGACGCGTGCCTCACACTGTCGGAGTTCGCAGGTATAGGTCACACGTCGTAAACATACCGGCATACACCGCAGTAGCCTGCTTGCTACTATTAAGAGTTTCTTTGACTTATGAAACCGCAATAAAGAAGCTATTATTAATTATTGCTTATGAGTGTTTAACGTATTCCAAAATTCCGTTATTGCAGTCCATGATGGCAAATAAGCTGGGGGACATATGCAACTTTTACCTCTGAGAGGGAAATTAATGTTAGTGAAGTTGAAGATGGAAGCATTAAATGATAAACAAAACAGAAAACATCAAATATTGTAGATAAATTAACCAAAACTAAATGGTTTATACAATGAGACGAGCATATTATTTCAGTGTTTGATAATACTAAATAAAGCATTTGTAACTGAAAAGGAAGCTGTTGATGTTTACAGTAAGAGGTTGAAAGTATTGCACAATTAAGATCATAACAAAATGGTCTGAAGTTAAACAAATAAATATTATCATTGATGCAACTATTTTTACAATTCAAACTCTTAATTAAACTAAATTAGTTCCACAGCTTGATATGTTGTTAAAAATCAACGGCTCCAATAAATATTTTAGTACAGAAAACTAAATATCTCATCCACTGTTTTAAGGAATTATGGTACTAAATCTATCTTTAAAGCACATTCATACCTATATATTGTAAGGTTACTTATATTTACTCCGGAATGTAGAAATATTACGTATTTATATTATCTAATTTAAATGTATATGCTGAAGATAAATATTGAATTACCAAAACGATCTACAAAATAAGTAAAACAAAATATATTTGGTGTTGAAATTATTTACATAATAACACCCTTTGGTTGTATACATAGGTGCAGCCCCTAGACTGAGACGACCTCGTTTGGATGGAAGAATTGTCGGAGGAAGAGATGCAGATATCTCTGAAGTTCCACATCAGGTAAACCATTTGTATATAAGAATCAATCATAACGTATTGTACCTTTGTTGTGAGATGGGAAAGTTCAGTTAAACTGTTTTAGTAGATACAACAATGTGTAACACAGCATCAAATTAAATAACCTTTCGGAATTATATTATATTGTGTGCGTATGATTGTGTGTGTATGAGAGAGACAGAGAGAGAGAGAGAGAGAGAGAGAGAGAGAGAGAGAGAGAGAGAGAGAGAGAGAGACAGAGAGAGAGATTAAGGTTTAAACGCTACGTGCTTAGAGTTATATTCTCATTCGAAGCTCTTGGAATGAGGTACTAAATACATAATCACTTACCATATGATGGTTTCATAATTAATGTACAAACATTTCAGTGATGATTTGGTTCCATGAATAAACATTACTACCCTCTGTGCTCTCATCCATGTATTTCATCAAAACAGTTGAAACACGGGGTTACAGGGTACACCAAATGATATGTCATAATTTTATCTGTATAAAATACGAAGAATCATTCATTTAATCCGTGATTTTGGGTATACGTAAATATCATCAGTGGAGGAAACAAGAAAAGGAGAGCCCGCCTCGGTAGCTTAGATGGCAGCATGTCTGCCTCACGTTCAAGAGGTCCCGAGTTCGAAACTCGGTCAGGGTAAGTTACCTGGATAAGGTATCTTCCGGGGCTTTCCCTTATCCTAAAAGACGAATCTCGGGTAAATCTATGCTCCATGGACCCAGGCCTATTAGAGCATCATTTCACCCATTCCCTTCATCGTCCGATACGACTTAAAAAAGTTAAAGGATATAAAATTAAAAAGATGTGCTACTACAGGTTTAATAACAGTGAAACATTCTCCATTTCTTCATCTGCTAAATTTGATCTGGGAATTTGCAAAATTGTTTATTTGTTCCAGTTATCCTTTGAATATGGTGGCAGTCACATGTGTGGAGCCTCCGTTCTCAGTGAAAACTGGGTTGTAACAGCTGGTCACTGTGCCGATGGGTAAGTTTGAAGTACCACCACCACTACTACTATTGCAACAACAACTACTACTACTATTACTAATACTAATACTATTACTACTACTACTAATCATAATTGAAAATACCAAATTTTTCCTGTAAATAATGGATCTCAAATATTTTATTTGCATATGTTTGTATATTTATTTGTACAGTTTCACTAGAATAATTTCAACATCAACATGCTCCTTTTATACGTCCTGTACAAATACATGAAATTGCTGAACTAAGATTTACTCGCTGACTCAGGTCACCTGGTCATAAACCTTTAGTTTACCTTAGCAGCTTGGTGTCATTTCTTCTTGACCTGCGCTTCTTTTTACCCTAATCTACTTTTCTCTGTACTTACATAATAATTGTCCTATACATCTATTTTTATTTTTTGCCCATCCCCGTTAACATGCGTAACGTCACTAGCTCTTTGCTCACAATGTCCCATTTCTTATCCCATATTTTTATCCTGAAATTTGTTAACTCCTTACATTCTGTCTGGTAATGAACAGTGCTCTCTTCATCTCTATTATTCCATTTCTTCTTGTCTTTCCTAATTCTACTAAAGCTACTTAGCTAGATGCTGATCTTGGTAAGCCTAGTAGCTGTTTACAAAACCTTCTGTAGTTTTGGTCCAGCGTTTTGTTTACCCTTGTGCCCCCCCCCCCCAGATCTCTACTGCATACAGCCCTTTGGATACAACTATAACTTCATACATTCTTTCTAACCACTTGGTTGTCATTTCTAGCTTATATTTGCATATTCATATCCCATCCATTGCCGCCCTTCCTTTTGCTTCCATTTTTCTTCTATGTCCTCCGCACTTTCAATTGTTATTCAACCTCACCCGCAAGTATGCAGATCCTTTGACCACTTCTGCCCTTTTGCCATTTAGTACACATGGACCCCGGACTCATTTGAGCATTATTTCACCCATTTCATTCATCATCCGATATGACAACTTTGGAGTACGTAACTATATATTCTTTGGCTAAACACGTATACCACAATTTTAATGTTCTCTCCATTATTATTCTATTTCTTCTTGTCTTTCCTAATTCTAGTAAAGCTACTTCCCAATGTGCTGATCTTAGTAGGCCTAGTAGCTCTTTACAAAGTAGAGAGCTACTGAATCTAAGTCAAAGATCTGCAATATTAAGTTTAAGTTGTTGGACTAAATTTAACTATATCCCTAGATAACTTATAAAGACACTTATAAACTGAATTTAAGGTTGTGCTTTAAGTAGAAGTACTATGAACAGGTGATTTTAATATGTACAGATCAAATTAACTCAGTTCTGCTCGCAAGTACTTTATAAGTCACTTAATCACGAAGAATTAGAAGAAAAGGTAAAAAAACTGTTAATATAAAGATTATTCTGTGATTTATATTATTAATACTATTATTATATTTCATTTATGTTTGCACCATAACTGCATTTTAATGGTAAATTTGACGAATAACTTAAAATCAAGAGTAAAATTTTTCAATTATAATTAAAGGTTAGCTGTATAAACGAAAACTAAGCAATAGGTTTGGAAAGCGTTACCTCATTTCTGAACAATTTAATATTAATTTCTTACATTATCCTCGACTTTCAGAGTATCAGCAAGTAACGTCCGTTTCCGTGCTGGCAGCAGCCAAAGAGGCAGTGGCGGCTCCCTACATCAGGCCAGCATAATCATTGTCCATCCACAGTTCAACTATTACACAGTTGATTATGACATAGCCCTCATTAAGGTTAGTAAGTTTGAATATAATCATATCAAAGATCGATAAGAATTGATAATCTGTTTGAAGGCATGTTGACATCCTATTTCAACGAGAGAAAGCATACTGAGAAATGAACAGACCTTGATGACGTATGCCATCTCATTTGTATACATAATCCTAAGAGATGCATGTTGACAGGTGTTAGAATAAGACCTCTATAACATCGTGACACACGTTGTAACATAATATCCATTGCTTCAACGCAAAGCAGCCTAAATCTACAGTTAAAGCGATGGGAATTCTTATTTTACAACCTGAAAAACTATTTAAAACTTAATAAATGTCATTACGACATAACATTTTCGGTAGTAGATTATTTCCGTTGAGAAATGAATCATTTAATTCTGGAAAAAGTAAACATTTTTTCCTACTCATCTCTTAAATAATTCCTTACTGCAGATATTCACAGCAGACCGCAATATTCTTCATCAAATAAATCAACTACAACAAATAACATATCTAATTGGCCTATTGGCATTCACAACCTAATTACACCAAATGTACACCAAAACCAAACATATTTAAAGAAGCAACATATAACGTGGACCAGCTCGGTAGCGTGGTGGTAGCATGTCTGGCTCAGATGCAAGAGGCCCCGAGTTCGAATCTCGGTCAGGGTGAGTTACCTGGATACGGGTTTTTCCGGGGTTTTCCCTTATCCTGAAAGACGAATGTCGGGTAACCCTAAGCTCTATGGACCCTGAGCTCAATTGAGCATCATTTCACCCGTTCCATTCGTCGTCCGATATGACTTAACGTTGGAGGACGTAAATTACAAAAAAAAAAAAAAAAACATAACGTGTATACAGTGTGATCCATATAAACCTGAACCATTTCAATAGGCCATAACTTTGAAACCAACAACAGGACACACGTGCCACTTTGGGAGATTATAATACACAATTGGGAGATTACATTACATTATTTACCTCTCAGAGAAAATGTTTAAAGTGTCCTCCACCAGCATCTATACATGTTTGTACTCGTCTCACCATATCCTCTGAAGTTTTACGGAGAGGATATCGAATTGAGGGAAGGTTATTTCCAGCAAGGTAGAGCAACGTATCATACATCCAATCACACCATGGAACTTGTAACCAGTTTCTTTGATAATCGAATATTCTGAAAACGTTTGGGGCCTCCCAGATCCCCTGACCTAACCTCACCGGATTTCTTCTTGTAGCGGTATCTAAAACATAGAGTGTACAAGAATAGGCCACGGACAATGAAAGTGTTTCGGGCTTAAAAGTAGTGACTTTACGTGTATTTCCATCTACTGAATTCAAAATTCACCATAAAAATGATAGATTAGCTCTTGTTTTGAAGATAAAGTGATATTTCAGGTTTTAGAGTGAAGATTTTAAATTTGGGGGAATTTATTGGGGATTTGGCACACCTGTCAAATAAAAATAACAATCAGGGAGGAATTTTTCTAAATTAAGTGATGCAAAAGTTAAGGAAGCCAGTTTTGTAGGACCACAAATAACAGAACTTGTAAAGGATCCTGAATTTAACTTAATTTTGGAGGGGAATGAAAAGGAAGCTTGGGAAGCCTTTAAGGGTGTTGTTCATGGATTTTTAGGCAACAAAAGATATGATATATACAAGCATTAGGTGACATGCGCCTTCAAAAGTACCCTAACCTTGGATGCAACATGTCCCTTAAGATCCATTTTCTCCACTCCCACCTAGACTTTTTCCCTCTTAGTTGTGGAGCTGTTAGTGATGAACAAGGGGAGAGATTCCATCAGGACATTTCTGTTATGGAACAAATATATCAGGGCCGTTGGAATATTGTAATGCTTGCGGATTACTATTGGTCTTTGTATAGGGATTCTGCGGACCTCCATCACAAGAGGTAAGATAAAAGAGAACGATGTCAATGGGCCACCACATAATTCTCTTCAGACACTACTATCTGCGAAATATTTTTCCAGCAATTTAGAACTTTTAGCATATAATTGCCAGTTAAAAATATCAATTGCACTTTCATTGTTGTTAGCATGTATGTAATTAAAATGTATCCTTTTCTCTCAATCTGTTAATATGCAATACTTTCAAATTGTGTATATCATAGAAACTAGAGATAATAAAACTGCTTCATTGTCATATTTGTTTTTCTCAACTCAAAATTAGTAGGAATTGCCTTATGATGTGCTCGAAACATTAAAAAAATTGTTGTCCAGTGTTATTGGTACAAAAGCTATGGCTTATTGAAATAGTTCAGGTTTAAATGGATCGCACTATAAAATTGGATTACTTAAACTGGAGCACGTGGTTTCCTATGTTTGCAGGTGTCTACCCCCTTCTCTCTCAGTAACTCTGTGAAGCCAATCACTCTGACTGATTCCGAACCATCTGCTGGAACCATCGCCACAGTGAGCGGCTGGGGAACCCTCAGTTCTGGAGGCAGTCTACCTACACATCTTCAGTTGGTGACTGTACCCATTGTTGACCGTGATGTGTGCAACAAGGCGTATACTGCTTATGGAGGTATCACTGAGAACATGATTTGTGCTGGTCTTGAAGAAGGTGGCAAGGATTCGTGCCAAGGAGACTCTGGTGGTCCTCTGGTCACTGATGGAAAACTCTCTGGTATCGTGTCTTGGGGAGCTGGCTGCGCTTCTCCTGGATATCCCGGAGTTTATGCCAACGTTGCCAACTTGAAGTCTTTTATAAATTCGCAAACTGATGTAAACTAAACGTGTCTTTAACTTATATTTAATAAAGCTTGTAAATATTTTCATAATAACAAAGCCTTTTATTTTCCTATTACTGAACATTTTGAGTTCAAATTTTGTAACCAAATTTTCACGTTTCTAGGAAGTACTAGCCATTGTTCTTTTGTCCATAGTATTTCAATTGGTTCCACACTGCTGAGAAGGAGCAGTGTGTAATAAAGTATAGGTTTTACTAGAAGAGATGAAATTATTTATAACTAAGGTAGCTACAAAATGGGGATGAACATAAGGAGGGACTAGGCATGGCTGTTCTATCGTTACTAGCCAATGCGGTGCGTGCAACGTAGTACGGTTAAGCACGCATACTGGCTCGCTTTGCCAAAACATGCGGCTAATTTCTTTGTGCAGCTACTGCGTCTGGCCGAGAGGACGGCCCTGGGATTCTAGGAAAGCCTCAAGACAGTCGCGGTGCTGCTAGACGTAGAGAAAGCCATTGCTAAAACCTGGCACCAAGGCCTTCTGTACAAACTAAGGGAGGCCAACGTACCGCCTCCCTATCTCGCCCTGATTAGCAGTTTCCTCAGACACCGCACGTTCAGGGTGAGAGTGGAAGGACAGCTATCATCTATCAGACCCATAGCTGCGTAAGTCCCAGAAGGCAGTGTCCTGTGTCCATTGCTCTTTGCGGCCTACAGGTCTGATTTCCCCCTAGAACCACAGACTGTTACGCGCCAATATGCAGACGATGTCCTCATCATGGCGCGTAACAAAAACCTAAGATATTTTCATCCTGCGCTGCAGAGCCAGCTCCGAGCTATCGGCCGTTGGAGTGAGAAGTGGAGGATGCCCATTAGCCCCGAGAAGAGCTCGGCTCTTCTCCTGGCTAAGGCCCGAGCTAAGCGACCGCATTGGTCACTGAGGTTGAGGCAGAGGCAAATGCCCTGGGTTCCCACTGTCAAGTACATTGGCGTCCTCTTCGATCGCGGCCTCACCTACGCCCCTCACGTCCGGGCCAAAGCCGGCAAGGGCATGCGGCTCTCATGCAGTTGTACTCTGTACTAAAATCCACCATGCCACCGCACCTCAGGCTACGCCTGTATCGGGCGATTATACCGCCCCTGATTCTGTACGGCTGCGATGTCTAGGGCTCAGCGGCTTCGACCCACTATCCGCAGACTACAGTACGTCCAGAACAGGGCACTACGAATGATCTATGATACCGGACGTAGGTTCCCGTCCCACAGCCTTCACACTTATTCCGGAGTCCCGTACATTGTGGATGTGGTGAGCGAGGGATCCCGTAGCATCTACAGTAAACTAGACTCCATCCTAATAACCTGGTGAACACAATTGGCCGCTACGAACACAGGGTTCCTCGCCGCCGACCAAGCTACCGGTTCCCCAAAGATACTTTGGGTATCAGAACTAAACAGGGCCACTTTCCTCCGACCCCACACCCCCAAGCCCAGAAATGGGCTTGGTAAGTCCCATACCTGAACATTAGTTCCGTTCCCACTCAAGCGGATTGTGCTCAGATGCCTCCCAGGCAGGCGTAAGAGCGCAGCCAGCACTGGGCGCACACCTCCCACGGGGCAAAAGCGCTCATTTAAGGCTAGATATAACACTGCCCAAGACAATCGCCTGAGAGGCACGACAATTCTATTATACTGCCCAAATAAAGCCGCACAAAGCAGCTAGGTGCTGGGCAGCAAACACTCCGCCCAGGTAAACCTGGACGACTCGTCTCTTCTACTGGTCTGCTGGTCTGCGGGACACCAATTGCAGAATTATTTTGTTTTCCCTTGTTATAGAGCTATTTTTTCTGAGGATTACTTCCAAACCCCATGTTTGTAGCACATCTGCTTTCGGAGATGTGGAAGAATAAGTCGCTGACTAGAAAAAAAAGAATCATTAACTGTCAGTGAAGAAAAGCACACACGTGTTATGCTGCAGTTGCACTTTGTATCTTACATTCAGTAAAGTGGTGATCTTTGAAGAGTGCACACGTGCTTTTCAAAGTTAGTAAATATATCGCTTAGCAGGTCTAGTACTGGTGCGTCTAGTAGTAACTGCGAAACAACTCATAAGATTTTACATAAATAGACTAGAAATATTCTTAATGTGTATTCCTTTTTCAAAGAGTTGTTAAAGGCATTTTCGAAAGTACAAATTTCGCTCAGAGTCGAGAATTAATGTTACAAGCTTGTCACGTGAGTGCTCATTCTGTGACAAACATTGTTAAAGAAGGCAAACAGTTGAAGACCTGAAAATTATAGAGAGATTAGGTTTATTATGTGGTGCCTACAAAATATATTCCAAAATAATAAGTACTCGGTTAAACAAAATAACAGATGCAATACTCCTGGAAGAACAAACTGTTTTTAGAAATTGAAGAAGCACCATTGACAATGTTTTTACTCTTAAACAAATAATAGAAAAACGACGAGAACAAAATTTAGAGACGCACTTACTATTTATTGACTATTATAAAGCTTTTGACAAAGTATCACGAATGATACTGTGGAAAATTTTAAATAATAGAGCCATACATTTACAAATAATTGAAGTTATAAAACGTATGTACATTGACACAAAAATAAAAATAAATAAAAGAGAACCAGTAATATTTAATGGTGGCGTAAGACAAGGTTGTCCTTTCTCAACCGCACTTTTTAATTTGTAAGTTGACAAAATAGTGAGGATTTGGTCGAATAATGTCAATGGAGGTATTAATGTATCAGGAGCTAAACTGAAAACTATGTTGTATGCAGATGATCAAATAATAATGGCTACAAATGAAGATGACCTGCAGAAAATGCTGTATAGTCTAGATAAAATTGCTACGTAATGTGGAATGAAAATTACAGCAAATAAATCCAAAACCATGACATTTAAAGGAATTAATCCAGTAAGATCAAAAATAGTGTTAGATAACATAATAACTGAGCATAAATCACACTTTAAGTATTTAGGATGTAATGTCTCATAGCAAGGGGAAGCTGATATAACAGAGAAAATAAATAAATTTAACTATATAACAGGCACAATAAAAAGAACTTTAAAGATAAAGCAAGAAAGGACTCTATAATAAAACTATACAAAAAATGGCAATACCAACTCTGATCTATGGATCAGAAACATGGACACTAACAAAAAGAAATAGTACGAGAATACAGTCATCAGAAATGAAATTCATAAGGGCAATAGCTGGATATACCAAAATTGATAAAAAAACGTATTCAGGATATTAGGACAGAATTAAAAGTAGAAGAAATAAACCATACTATTGAAAGAAATAGAAATCAATGGAGACAACGTGTTCAGAGAATGAATAATAACAGAATACCAAAAATTAGCCTTAAACTATAAAGCTAAAGGAAGAAGAAACCAGGGAAGAAGGTGGAAAGAAAGATGGGCAGACCAATTTGGAGCCGGAACGGGTTAAACCAATCCAAAGCCGTGAAGAAGAAGAAGACGAAGAAGAAGAAGAAGATGATGATGAAGAAGGAGAAGAAGAAGAAGAAGAAGAGGAAGAGGAAAGAAGAAGAACAAGAAGAAGAACAAGAAGAAGAACAAGAAGAAGAACAAGAGAAGAAAGAAGAACAAGAAGAAGAACAAGAAGAAGAACAAGAAGAAGAACAAGAAGAAGAACAAGAAGAAGAACAAGAAGAAGAACAAGAAGAAGAACAAGAAGAAGAACAAGAAGAAGAAGAGAAGAAGAAGAAGAAGAAGAGGAAGAAGAAGAAGAAGAAGAGAAGAAGAGAAGAAGAAGAGGAAGAAGAAGAGGAAGAAGGGAAGAGGAAGAGGAAGAACGGAAGAGGAAGAGGAAGAAGCGGAAGAGGAGGAAGAGGAAGAGGAAGAAGCGGAAGAGGAAGAGGAAGAGGAGGAAGAGGAAGAGAAGAGGAGGAAGAGGAAGAGAAGAGGAAGAGGAAGAGGAAGAGGAAGAGGAAGAGGAAGAGGAAGAGGAAGAGGAAGAAGAAGAAGAAGAAGAAGAAGAAGAAGAAGAAGAAGAAGAAGAAGAAGAAGAAGAAAGAAGAAGAAGAAGAAGAAGAAGAAGAAGAAGAAGAAGAGAAGAAGAAGAAGAAGAAGAAGAAGAAGAAGAAGAAGAAGAAGAAGAAGAAGAAGAAGAAGAAGAAGAAGAAGAAGAAGAAGAAGAAGAAGAAGAAGAAGAAGAAGAAGAAGAAGAAGAAGAAGAAGAAAGGCAGAAGAAGAAGAAGAAGAAAGAAGAAGCAGAAGAAGAAGAAGCTAAGAAGAAGAAGAAGAAGAAAAGAAGAAGAAGAAGAAGAAGAAGAAGAAGAAGAAGAAGAAGAAGAAGAAGAAGAAGAAGAAGAAGAAGAAGAAGAAGAAGAAGAAGAAGAAGAAGAAGAAGAAGAAAGAAGAAGAAGAAGAAGAAGAAGAAGAAGAAGAAGAAGAAGAAGAAGAAGAAGAAGAAGAAGAAGAAAGAGAAGAAGAAGAAGAAGAAGAAGAAGAAGAAGAAGAAGAAGAAGAAGAAGAAGAAGAAGAAGAAGAAGAAGAAGAAGAAGAAGAAGAAGAAGAAAGAAGAAGAAGAAGAAGAAGAAGAAGAAGAAGAAGAAGAAGAAGAAGAAGAAGAAGAAGAAGAAGAAGAAGAAGAAGAAGAAGAAGAAGAAGAAGAAGAAGAAGAAGAAGAAGAAGACAGAAGGAAGAAGAAGAAGAAGAAGAAGAAGAAGAACGAAGAAGAAGAAGAAGAAAAGAAGAAGGAAGAGAAAGATGAAGAAGAAGAGAAGAAGAAGAAGAAGAAGAAGAAGAAGAAGAAGAAGAAGAAGAAGAAGAAGAAGAAGAAGAAGAAGAAGAAGAAGAAGAAGAAGAAGAAGAAGAAGAAGAAGAAGAAGAAGAAGAAGAAGAAGAAGAAGAAGAGAAGAAGAAGAAGAAGAAGAAGAAGAAGAAGAAGAAGAAGAAGAAGAAGAAGAAGAAGAAGAAGAAGAAGAAGAAGAAGAAGAAGAAGAAGAAGAAGAAGAAGAGAAGAAGAAGAAGAAGAAGAAGAAGAAAGAAGAAGAAGAAGAAGAAGAAGTTGTTTTCTTATTTAGATCCCCAGGAAACATCGGACAGCTAAAACACGTGATACCAACTTAGATAATTTTCAAAAGTGTGCTTCACGTGTATCAATTTATGATTTATATGAGAAGGGTGAATATCCAATTTCAAAAGGATGAACAATTTAATAAGCGAGAAAATAGAATATATAGATTCTGTATCTTCTATACATAATATTCTGAAATCTCTTCGTTCGAATATACGAAGAACAAATGATGGTCGTAAATTTCTGCTTGAAAGAAGCGATATTGTTGCTGCAAGACTAAAATTTATCTGCGCACAGTGCCATAGCATTAGTACATGAGATTCATGGTGTAAAAGTACTTCATAAATACACATTTATGTCTTCCATATTTATTAAGTATTTTAAATGAAACTAAAATTGGTTTAAAGTCCATTATAGGCGGTATACAAGTATGGCGTCATTAATATAGAAACTATATTACAAAATAGGGTAAATTGATGTCTAAGGCATCATATTCATATTTGAGTATAAGGGAAAACACCGAAAGAAACCTTAACCAAATAAATCACCCTGACCTGTACCAACTTGAGACCACCTAAAGTGACGCAGACACGCTACCACCACGCAGTAAAATTAAGCTGGACTCTTTGGCCATGTCTGGCACATGGTAAATTTGTTTTTGAAAGAGCTAAATATTTTAATGTTTTCAGTGAGTACTATGGTACATATGTATTCTGATTTTGATATATAGACATTTTGACCTTTACCTAGAGAAACCCAGGAGATGTAATTACCATAGCACTATGGAATTATACATGTGAGAATTACACATTCAAAATTTGAATATGAAGATAACTGGCGAAGATAAATTTGCAATTACCTTAGGTAGGTAATCAGTTGAACCAACGATTTTTAAATATGTTAATAGTTATATTACCCACTTGGTTGAATCTATAATTATGGTGATAATTAAAACTTAACGACACCCCCGTTATGTATATTTGTGGTGTGTGTGTGGTGTGTGTATGTGTGTGCGTGCATGTGTGTGTGTGTGTGTGCGTGTGTGTGTGTGTACTAACCTTGAAGTTAGGCGTTGACAGGTTTTGCTAAACAATTGAAGAAGGAAAAGGAAGCACTTCGATTACGTAAGGCTAATTTTGCAACTGCGAGCAATTTGCTGATATTTTCCTTTGAATTGAAGTCAATATTTTAATGTAATGTAGTTATAGAACATGTGACTGAGCTCTCACATAAATAAGGCGCCATATTTTATTTAATGTAATGTAATGTTTGCTCTCATTGCATCATGGACGAGAGTGTTACTTCATTAAGTTTGTGGTAATGAAGTGGTGGTCTTGTAATTAATCGCACAGGAGGCTTCAATAACTGAATTACGATAATGTATTTACCATCACGAAGCCCCTGGAGATGATTAATGACTCAGGGCTCTCGGCATTATCACTATCAATTGATAATGCTTCGTTTCTCAGCAAGGACGATGCGTTTGCTCTGAGTGACTTATCCCCACAGATAGGTACTTTAAACCATAATGAAAAGACTTTACTGTAAAGTGTGAGGGTGGTATTAGGGAGATAACAGTTTCGATTCCGGTCGACCGCTCACTTTAACCTCGGATTTCTTCCTGGTCTTCCTCCTATTGTGTTTTTCAACAGAGATTTCTCGCCCGTAGCGAATCTGATGCGTTAGAGCCGTCAGCGTTGCCACCCCGTTCTCCCCCACTATTCTGATATTTCCCTCTCTCAGGCACATTTGCGAGTGTTCGTGGCGCTAGACATAAGGGAATTCAACTGAATTTTCCAAAGTTTTATAATAATAATAATACAGTTGTTCAAATCACCATTCCAACATGGATAATCGTATTTTACGCAAAATAGTTTAAACGTTTAATTAAATTGATTATAGTTTATGGATTACTCATTTTTCTAATTCAACGAAAATACCAGCGGTGTATCCGTATAGCTGTGAATGTTGCTTACGTTAAGAGATAATTTGTCATTGTCATTTTCTTCATTGTCTTAGTGCTGCAAATTTATGATGATAGGTTTTCAAAATCTCGTTACGTGCTATTCATTTCCAAAAAGTCGTCTTCATGTAGTTTATCTGATGTCTCCCGCAGTTTTCCCAGGCTTGTTGTGTTCCTTCTCAATTTCTTCGTGAATAACTCGTTCAACGTCAGTCAGTTTAAAAATATTATTTCTGTTTGCAACATACTTTTAAGTCCACATTAACTCTTTTGGATTGTTCTAGCAGTAGTAAGGGAGGGAGTGGATCATGTCTGATTGATCCAGTAATACACTTTTTCATGGAAGAGTAACTGAATAATGCTGCTTTGAACTCTAGAGTAAATAGAGGTTACGAACCATTCATAAACAAAGATATAATGTGACCAGACACGTTCTGCCAGACTAGCAAGAAGTGTATCGTTTCCTCTCATGGAATTGAACAAACACCTTGGCTTATTCATTTGTTTTATCACGTCATGTCAAATGTTTACGTTTCAGATCTGAGTAATTTCAAATATACATTCACTGCATGAAAACCAATAATGATATTCATTAGAATGCTTACGTCGCAATTCATTGTTATAATATAATAGTATCAAATTTATTTATTTGTATTAGGGAAACTACTTGAGCTAAAAGTATTAGGTTTTCATGGTTATGTTAGATATATTACTCTCTTCTTCCACATGGATCAGTTTTTGAAAAATATGAATTTGGTCTTAGTAAGAATAGTGTTTATTATACATTGGTTAGTTTGCCACTCGTCGCACCCCACTTTGAAATTTCAAATCAAAAAGTGCACAAATGGTATATTTCACACAACGTTCTACTCTAAACTTAGGCATTCTCTCTGTAGCATTGTGTCGATCTCCATTTTTACTAGTAATAAACACACAATATAGAGCAAAGAAGTTTCTAAAAGTTACTCCTACATGCTTCATTTGTCCCCAATCGTCTAAAATATATTCAATTTTAAAACTGTTGAGGTTTGAAAACATCAATACTTTAACGGAACATTTTATCCAAATGTAGTCTGTGGGGGATTACATTCCCGTAAAACGGGAATTAGTGAACTTACTTCTAAATATCAGTGATAAATATAAAAATAAATAGATCTTTTTAAACATGTGCGGGCCAACCCAGGGTCATGGGATTAAATTAAAGTCATACGCCTTTATCAGAACCTTAACATGGATTTATTTTCTCGTTTGTTCTTTTAGCTACACTTTGCATAGACCAACCAGACAGATAAAGGTAACTATATACTTCTGGTCCCGAATCTGGGAGAAAGAGCCCCAAAAATCACACGGCCCACCAAAAGACCAATTATAAAAAAAAAACTTAAGAGAAAAATCGGGAAACCCGAATTGGAGCACTCACCCTAAGAAACGCCCACGCGACACCAACCAGGCACACACACTCCTCTCCCGGTTCGAAGGAGCCACCCAAGAAGCCTCGGGCACCGCAGCGCCCCCAGAGAGAAACGGCGGAAAGCCCAAAACAACAAGACGGCAGCGCCCTCGAACCGGAAGGGCATCAAAAATGTGCCGGGGAGAAAACAAACGGCACAAACACCCCCTCCCCATCGGAAACACAGGGTGGAGAAGCCAAACGGAAAGAAAGGAAAGGCTGAAAGAAACCAAGGAAAGGAGGAAAGCCATTCCAGACCCCGGAATGATGAAGCCCGAAGAAGGAAACCCTAGGAGAGTCGGACGAGCACCAAACATCATAGAAAGACTGCCCTGGGTAGCAATGACTATGAGTATTGCGTACACTTGTTGAGTCTTTCCACCTTCACAGCTGTGACATACCATACGTCACACTTACACGGAGAACACTGTCTATATTTTGCACACACAGTCGTGACGTAGAGAGCAGGTGTGAAACTGAGTTTCCTCTTTTTTTCACCCTCACAACCGTGACATAGAGAGCAGAATACTGGCGGCAAGTCTTTCAGGAGCAGAAGTGAACAGAGGCAAAA
Organism: Mantis religiosa; assembly: GCA_030765055.1. Taxonomy (NCBI): domain Eukaryota; kingdom Metazoa; phylum Arthropoda; class Insecta; order Mantodea; family Mantidae; genus Mantis; species Mantis religiosa. Next base: position 204,975,791 of record CM060949.1, on the reverse strand, counting down.
CGTTACCAAAGGGCAGCAGGTTAGTCCTCTGAACGCCTTACAACAGCCAGGTAGGTCACGGAAGGGTGACCAAAGCAAAGACGGATGACGTGGCTTGAAGTCGAAGAAGTAGAAGCGAAGCTAGCTCCCACGTGGCGACTCTCCCGAGGTTGAGAAAAAGCGTGGCAAACGTGAAGGTCACTGTCACACCGGATCCTCCGGGTGGGGCTGGCACGAGGCGGAAAAATCAAGGATGGCAGAACAGGCAAGTATCACGGAAGGAGATGAGGAGGCTGAAACATAAAACAAAGCCAGAAACGGAACCAGAAGCAGAAGTGGTAACCTAAGAATATTAACCAGCCAAATTTGTAAAATATTTTTAGGTCATAAGGGGCAGAAATATCTTTGAAGGACAAGTAATAAATATTTTCAAACCAGTAACAGCAATAAATCTCTTTAAATAAATACAACAAGGATAAATACCATTGAAGTGACCAATACTAATAAATACCTTTCAAGTAATAAATATTTTCTAACGAGTAACAGTAGTAAATATCTTTAAATAAATAACAATAAGGATAAATACCATTGAAGTGACCAATACTAATAAATACTTTCCAAGTAATAAATATTTTCAAATGAGTAACAGTAATAAATATCTTTAAATAAATAACAATAAGGATAAATACCATTGAAGTGACCAATACTAATAAACACTTTCCAAGTAATAAATATTTTCAAACGAGTAACAGTAATAAATATCTTTAAATAAATAACAATAAGGATAAATACCATTGTAGTGACCAATACTAATAAACACTTTCCAAGTAATAAATATTTTCAGCAAAACAATAATCCAAATTTTAACCATAAAGAAAAAATACCTTTAGACAATATTGAGCACATCAACATAATTGGACACATAGTATATATACACATACACCCATACATATATGAACAAGTAAATAACACACAATCATGGGTACCCAACAACCTTTTTTAAATAACACTCACACATAAGAAAAACACACACACAGAAAGAAAGAGAAAGAGAGAGATATGCCGGCATAGAGAGAGAGAGAGAGAGAGGGGGGGAAGGAGAAAGTGAGTACATGCCTTGGCAGCATGCCACGCGAGCGCTACACGACACACACAACCGTGCCCCGAGGTCAAGGGCGCAGAAGCAAAACAAACACGGCAACGTAAACAGACACTGAAATGCCAAAACAAACAGTGTAAAGCCAAAACAGACATCAAATCATAGCGTCAGGGCACGGTTTTAGCTGAGTGATGTGAGCCCGACGCATTTCATGGTTTTTACAGTGCTCTAGAGTAACGGACACGCCCTTAAAAATGTTAATGATCTTATAGGGGCCAGAGTAACGCAGAGCTAATTTAGCAGCAAAAGCGTCCTTACGCGAACTTATAGGGAAAGATTTACAAATAACCAGTTGACCGACCGCGAAAGGAGAGGGTTTTCTATTTTCTTCATAACGCCTTTTGGGGAGCTCATGCGCACGTTTTAAATTATTAAAGGCTCTCCTCCAGTTCTGTCTAATAGTTTCGGGAGAAAAGGTCTGAGGAAGTAGATCATTTAAGGACCACATATTCGCCAAAGGGGAACTGGGTACAAAAGCAAACATTAAACTGAAGGGGGTGGTCTGGTGAGCTTCATGACGAGCAGAGTTAAAAGCAAACTGCAATTTTCCCAAGTTAGTATCCCACTGATTGTGGTGCTCATGATGGAAAGCAATCAAAGCGGATTTCAAATTTCTATTAACCCTCTCGGCTTAGGAAGGATTAGGGTAATATGGGGTGGTAGTGATATGTCTTACCCCCCACTGAAAACAGAATTGTTTGAACCAATTGGAAGTGAACTGCGAGCCATTGTCAGACACAACGTAACGTGGAGCACCAAAAGCAGCCAAGATGTTATTCAGGACCTTCGTAGCAGTACGAGCCGTGGCACGTGGCACGGCCGAAATCCACACGAACTTAGAAAAGGCGTCAACAACCACAAGGGCATAAGTATTACCTTGAATCGACCGGGGAAATGGGCCTATAAAATCTACAAATAATTTTTCCATCGGCTTAGATGCCACTTCAGACGCGAGACCACCCCACGTGGTTCGCTGCGCCGGCTTAGCCATGGAACAAATATTACAAGCTTTAACACGGGTCGCAATATCGCGATCCATGCCTTTCCATATAAAGCGCTCACGTATTTTATCGCGAGTCTTGTTTACACCAAGGTGCCCACCAAAGGGTGAAAGATGAAAGTAAGCAAATACCATGGGAATGATACTATCGGGCAAAACGATCTTAAATTTGCCGTCAAAATTAGCACGCGCCATAAGAACACCATCACGTAAGCAATACGGCGGGACAGGATGGCCGTCCTCAAACTGCTGTATAATCTGATTAATGCAGGCATCCCTGCGCTGATGTTCAGCGATGCTGGTAAACATTTCGGGGAACGACAGACAGGCGTTAGAGCCAGAAACCGTCCCCGAAGATGGTAACAGGGGCGGTTCCTCAGAAAACATACGTGTAAGGGCGTCAGCAACTACATTATCAGAACCACGAATGTGCCTCGGTGTAAACTTAAACGCACCAATCCGCACGCCCCAACGGGCGAGCCTACCGGTTTTACGTGGTGTCCCTAACGCCCACGTGAGAGCCTGGTTATCACACTCCAATATGAAAGATACATGTTCCAGGTAGGGTTTATACTTCTCGAGACCAAACAAAACTGCCAAGGTTTCGAGCTCATAGATGGAAAACTTGCGTTCAGCTTCAGATAGAGTTAGCGAAGCATGGCAAATGGGACGGCGCCCCTCCGGAAAATCCTGGAGAAGAACCGCCGCCAGGGAATAACTAGAAGCGTCAGTCTGGAGAATAAAAGTTCTATTGAAATCTGGAAACGCCAAAACAGGAGGAGAGGAAATGGCGGACTTAAGGTCTTCGAACGCACGCTGTTGTTCGTCACCCCAGACGTACATAATACCCTTCCGCCGAAGGCGATTCAAAGGTTCAACCCGGGCAGCGAAGGAAGGAATAAACTTGGAAAAGAAATTCACCATACCAACAAAACGAGCCAATGCACGTAAGTTCTTAGGGGGTGGAAAATTGCGCACGGCTTTGGTGCGTTCTAAATCAATAGTAATGCCGGCGGGCGACACCCAATGACCCAAGAAAGAAATCTCTGTGGTAGCAAACTTCACTTTGGACCTTTTAATCGTGAGGCCAGCCTTCTGTAAGCGATCAAACACCTCACGTAAATGTAAGGTATGGGAATCAAAATCAGGAGAGTACACTACTAGGTCGTCTAAATAGTGGTAAAGAAATTTAAATTTAATGTCAGAAAACAAATTGTCCAAGAGACGGGAAAGTACCTGCGCACCGGTAGCAATCCCAAAGGGAATCCTATTAAATTCATACAATCTCCACGGAGATGAAAAAGCAGTCACGTGTTTACATTCATTCGACAAAGGGATCTGATGATAGGCGCTGTTTAAATCCAGAGTCGTAAACACGCGTGCACCAGCAAAGTGATGGGCGGCAGTATGGAGGTCTGGCATGGGAGTAGATTCAATAAGTATTTTTTTTATTGAGTTGGCGATAATCCACGACAGGACGGAAATCATTGTCACCCTTAGGAACTAAGAAAACCGGGCTACTATAAGACGAAGTGGAAGGTCTAAGAATACCCTTATCTAACATATCATTGATTTTAGCCTTCAAAATGGCCATTTTGGGTGGTGTCAGCCGGTACGGAGAAAGCTTAACAGGGGACGGGTCGGTCAGCTGAATATCGTAGGTAATAAGATGAGTAACACCCAATCGGTCGGAAAACAAGGAGGAAAATTCCTGAACCAAACCTTCCACCACTGCGGCTTGTTGATGAGTCAAATGAGACAAGGAAATATCTGCCTCACGCTCGTCTAATAGCGTGACGTTACCTAGACGAGGACGAGGTGGAACGTCGTATAGTTTCTCCTGAAAAGGTACACTACTTCCAGTCGCGAACCCGAAAGTGGCTTGTTTCTTCGCAAAATCTAAACACAAACGGGAGCGTGACATAAAATCGGCCCCCAAGATTACAGAATAGGGTAGATCAGGGACCTAATAGCACTCATGTTTCCAAGTGAACTTAGGAAAGCGGATAGTGCACCTAACCTTGCTAGACACGTTAAAGGACTGACCATTAACTGCCAAACATTGCACCTGACAGCTCACCTCCTTGGGACACGAAAATATACTTGATTAATGAGAGAAAATGAGCTACCGGAATCAAGAAGGGCTAAAACGCTCACCTTACCGACAACAACCTGCACAAGAGGTTTAATAGAATGGGGTAGAGCCAAAATGCGCCGTGATGAAGCCCAACTCGCGCTCATGGCAGGCAACTTCTGGCGCCAAATGGGGCGCTGCCGGAACTGACTATCACGTCCAGATTTCGAAGGGTCCATGCCCGTTGGGCGAGGAAAACTAAAGTTCTTAACCATATGTCCTACCTCCTGACAACGGTAGCATCTTACCCGAGGCCCGTGAGTTGATGACCCAGGTCGGACGCCGGGTGTTAAACCATCTCCACGATTCGCTCGTGGTGGGGGAGGTGAATTCAACACTTCACCTAAGCGAGATCGATCTACAGAAGAACACTCATTAAGCAGGGGCACTAAAGATTCCAATGCCGAGAACGTATTAGGGCGTGTCGCGAAAACAAGACTGGAGCGAGCTTCGGGATTAAAACCCGAAATGATGACGTCACAAACTGCCTGCTCCGTATCTGGGAGACGTAAGGCCAAGGCCACGTCTCTGACCCGTTCCATATACTGGACAAACGGTTCGGCCAGACCTTGAGGTCGTAAATAATGGTCTTGCAATAATTTTAACGATTCACGAAGCGGGATAAAGAATTCCAAAACCAAAGCATGAAAAGTACTTAAAGGGTCAGCTGATTGCCTTGCTCTAAGCAAAAGATTCAAAACTACACCTTTGACCTTGGTCGCAACTGCCTGCATGGTTAAATCGGAAGAAACCGAGTGCACCATGGCTACCTTGTTAAGCTTTACTAGGAATTTCAAAAACGTGAAAGCCGACAGCACATCCGACACCTCGAACATATCCACTGCCTCCACCAACTGTTGTAAAGGGTGTATGATTTTTAAGGCACGAAATGGCGTCGAAAGAGAAGCTACGGGACTCACAGCCGGGGAAGACGAGGTCTCCGGAAAATACAGCTTAGCGTCTTCTCCCCCTTGACGAGCCATGGCGTTAAATTTCTCGAGGAGCGCCTCAAAATTTTGTTTGAGTGTCTTAACACGAGGTAAAGCCTCGGAACGCGGAAAATAGGTAATGAGATAATCTAACCTGTTGATATAATGCTGGATGCGCGCCAATAAACGAACCTGCTGTCCTCTTGAAGGGGTCCCATCACGCTCCAAATCTTGGATAACCTCACCCAACTCTAAAAGCGCTTCAGAACACACTTGAGGGGAATTGGCAACTAAATCATGCTTATCAGGTAAAGCATTGAACGGTTTGTCCTTGACAAGACGCAATGCGTCTAATATGGCCGACCAGTCGGCCGCAGGAGAGACCTGCCCACCACGAATTAACAACTCAAAAATCAGCTCACCTTTACGCAAGCGGTCAACATTTGCTAAGGAAGTCGCCATTCCTCACTGCCAAAGGATACAGTAGTAGGCACAAAGAACGTCAAAAGCAACAAACACGAACGCGCGGAAACCAAGCCGAAAGCCAAGCGTCAAATGAACCACGCTCTGCTACCAATTTGTGCGGGCCAACCCAGGGTCATGGGATTAAATTAAAGTCATACGCCTTTATCAGAACCTTAACATGGATTTATTTTCTCGTTTGTTCTTTTAGCTACACTTTGCATAGACCAACCAGACAGATAAAGGTAACTATATACTTCTGGTCCCGAATCTGGGAGAAAGAGCCCCAAAAATCACACGGCCCACCAAAAGACCAATTATAAAAAAAACTTAAGAGAAAAATCGGGAAACCCGAATTGGAGCACTCACCCTATGAAACGCCCACGCGACACCAACCAGGCACACACACTGCTCTCCCGGTTCGAAGGAGCCAGCCAAGAAGCCTCGGGCACCGCAGCGCCCCCAGAGAGAAACGGCGGAAAGCCCAAAACAACAAGACGGCAGCGCCCTCGAACCGGAAGGGCATCAAAAATGTGCCGGGGAGAAAACAAACGGCACAAACATTTCACGTGTTAGTTTTATAAAATACATTCTGGATACATGCAGAAACACTACATTTTCCTCCGTGTGTTCTCCAAAGATTTACTTGAAATCCATAAAAAAAATTCAATATAAAAACGGAATCTAATGTTAGAAATTAAGTTTTCCAAAGCTTCTATCTCTCTTAGCGCCATTCTAAACAAGCATCTCTCCGTTTATGGCAATTGCCATACGTGAGGCTAGCCCTAGATGAGTCTGTAAATGTGATATCCTGTGACTCCAATGAAGATAATAGCTTTGATTATCCAATCGAAATATATCAATTATGGCGGAGTTATACTCGTCACTTTCACAATAAGCGGTATGCAACTTGTGATCTTAATTAAGTATTGCGTCCTAACATTGAATTTCGGCTTATCAAGGTAAACATACATTTAAATTCAGTTAGCATATATTATGTACAGAGGTTGCCAATTATAGGAAATTGAAAGAATTTAATCAACTTCACAAGAATTGCGGTAAAGGTATTAGCAATATCTTAAACAGACATATTATAAGGGTTTCTAAATTTCCTCTACCCTTTACGATATAAAGTTACTTTAGCTCCAGTAACTACCCTTATCTCATTAACAATCCCAACCTTTGAAATCGCTAGGATATTCAGAAGGAATATAAATATAGTTGGAAAGAAAATCAATGCAATTTGTTTCAACAATTTAATTCAGCATTATGTATAAGGTGACAAAATACAGAATTTTCATTTTAGGCGTTGGAACTGATGAAAGACCTCAAATAGGCAACGTTGGCATAAACTCCAGGATATCCAGGAGAAGCGCAACCAGCTCCCCAAGACACGATACCAGAGAGTTTTCCGTCAGTGAGCAGAGGACCACCAGAGTCTCCTTGGCACGAATCCTTGCCACCTTCTGCAAGACCAGCACAGATCATGCTATCAGTGATACCTCCATATGCGGCATAAGCTTTGTTGCACGCATTACGGTCAACAATTGGTACAGTCACCAACTGAAGTTGTGTAGGAAGACTGCCTCCAGAACTGAGGGTTCCCCAGCCACTCACTGTGGCGATGGTTCCAGCAGATGGTTCGGATTCAGTCAGACTGATTGGCTTCACATTATCGCTCATACTGAATGGTGTAGACACCTGCAGAAACAGCATTGTTTATAGTTTAATTTAAAGAGCACCGTATCTTTCTTGTCATATTTTCAAAATGGGTCCGTAGAATGGGTGTATCGAGTTCATATTGGGGAAACATGTGCTTTATACCACTTATAGACCTACAAGTTTTTATCTTTGTCGTAAGATAAATCATTCAGTAAGGAGCTAAAATTTGTGGAAAATTGCTTTTAATTACTACTAAGTACGCAAAAATCTACTACTGTTCTTCACTCATGACGGTGTCTTTTTCCCTTATAATGTTTACACATATTTAACAAATAACCATAGATACAGTGCTGTTACCTACCTTAACAACACAAGCATCATTATCAATGGTGTAGTAGTCGAACTGGGGATGTACAATGATTTTGCTGGCCTGATGAAGGGAGCCGCCACTGCCTCTTTTGCTGCTGCCAGCACGGAAGCGGACGTTACCCGCAGATACTCTGAAATCGGTGGACGTTGATGTTATTCTAAAGTGTGCACGTCATTATTATTGCTTAATGCTCAATTGGATTGTATAATTGAAGAACTGATTGTGTCAATTTCGAACCAGAGGCATCGAAAATAAAAATACACTATTAAGAAGTTCATTCGAAACATTTCTGCTGAGGTTTGAGTCTTCATTCCTTGAAAACTCCTTTGGTATAATATCTATTAGGTGTAATTTTTTGTTAAAGACTCAAGTTGAGAATGTTGTGACTTACCCATCACAGCAGTGACCAGCTGTAACTACCGTGTTCTCATTGAGGACAGACGCTCCACACATGTGACTGCCGCCATATTCAAAGGAGAGCTGAAAAGATAAGCAAAACCTCATTCAGTGATTGGTATATTAAAAATATTATATCTAATTTTATTCCTTTTTAATAAGTTTGTAATACAGCCTTACTGTCTAAGGATAATGAAGCTTTTGTTAGAACGGTAGCGTAGGAAACTGTACTTCCCGAAGAAAACTCGCTCCAGTGCTGTAATGTCCACCACATTTAAGTGTAGTTTATGAAATAGTTACCTGGTGTGGAACCTCAGAGATGTCTGCATCCCTTCCTCCGACAATTCTTCCGTCGAGACGTGGCCGTCTTAGTCTTGGGGCTGCACCTGTAGGATGTTCAACATAGAGTTGTATTACAGACGTATTAGCAAACAAAATCTGACACATTTCCCTCTCTAAGGTGATCTTTCTCTAAATGTACTCTTATAAATGTTGCAAAAATATACTTTAAAAATAAAATTTTATAGATTAAAATAAATTTTCTTGTAGGTTTGTAAAAATCTCTATGTGTATTTTCCATGTTAAAAATCTGGATTATATAGATTTTTTGTTTGTAAAGTTGGGAATTTTAAAGTAATATTTGAGCACATATAAAGTATTCCACACTTTGCGATGCTCATCTAATTCTTCTGAACTTTACGTGTATGTCTCCTAAATGACATAATTAGATACATAATATAACCATATTTTCCTTCAAATGATTTTAGCTTACGTTACATTAAACTTCAAAGAATAGAAGTGACAGATAATATTATTTAAAATAGCATTACTATAATCTTAGACCAGTAAAACAAAAGGACACGAACAATTCCTTCGTTAGAACCAGGTAAACAATTTTAAAAGTTATCAACTGTTAAATGACAATAAAATATATGTTTATTGTTTAATATTTTGGAAATAAGGGATATATACTGAAAGGTAAACCATAATCTTATTTATAATAGAAACTTTGCAAATAATGCCTTTGATAAATAATATAAAATTACAACGTCATATTAGGTGCATCATTATCTTAGTGTTAGAAAATTTTATACAAAGTAGATCGATATGACACAGAAATATTTAAACGGAGGATATGACAGGAACCTGCCGGAAGCTTCTATAACACCTGTCAATAAAAACTGCATATTTCAAAAGCAAAAGAAAGGCTTTGATAAGCAGTATCAGTTTCTGTTGTTTCTGATAGCTGGACGGTTTAAGCTCAGTCTTTTCTTATTTTCTCTAATATATTTAAATGCTTAGATAATTCTCATTTGGCCATGTACTAAGTGTACTGAAGCGTTGCACATCTTCTGTATGCTATAATAACATTTTTATAAAGTAGCCATAGATTTGCAAAGCAGACGCCGTTTTACTACGTTATAGCTGATGTCACCATTATTTAAGAAAGAAAATACATTCTACAATATAAGCTGTTCTAGCATAATATGCCCAAACTTATAAACGTTATATGTTGTAGTTATCACATATGATCATTTAACAGCATTAATTACGTGTTTATTGGAATTAAAGAACAAATTTTCGTGATTAAGGTATTACGGAATCCTTATTTCAGTCACTCTGGCCTATGTGGAAATTTTTATTTCGGTATTTTATTAAGAACTATTTAAAATTAGGGTTATAAGTTGCAAAAATTAATTACGAAATAATCTGGCATACATAGCCTGCTTTATGCAGACTTTGGCTTTCCCTTGCATTTCATTTGTTATACAATTGGGTCGATGAGCCGATAAACAAGACAGTCACAAGCAACTAGATATTACGGAATCCTATATACCCTATTCGAAGTATATTCTGCTAATTAATTATAAATTATGAAGATAACTAGTTTTATGTATATATATATACATAACGGTACTCTATCATTTCTACAATTCAAATGTGTACCATAGCAAGATATTTATGAATAATATTAAATAAAGTAGCACAACTTTGTAATGGTAAGTTTGTTGAATATGGGCACTAAAGCTTTCTTTTCAAAAAATATAGGCTGCAATTATATTTTAAAAGAACACTATGTTATTGATCACACATACCCGTATACAGAAAATGTAAATTATATTTACTTACCAAGAGAGCTGACGACCAGGAGGGAGCAGATCACGACGAGTTTGAACATGTTGATCATGTGTGCCATATTGGACAACTGTAGCAGAATTTATACCAAGAGTAAGGGAATTCCGTAGCAGCTCCTTGTGCTTTTTCGCTAGTATTATCAGTAGATTTGCAATCTTGAGAGTTCTGATAAGTTGGCCAAATCCAGATTAGCAGAGGTTTACGTCCTTTGTACGTCCTTTGGAGAGATAATCATTTGTAAGAATGTATCCATATCTGGTGGGCGGCTAGTGGAATACAGTTGTAAATAGAATTAATTTGATTGTGGAGATAATGTCTTTTCTGATGATGTGGTGCAAATGTGGTGTATCAATATTGAGCCATATTGTCACAGTTAGAACTGTGAGTGAATATGTGTTATGAATCAGCCTGTGGTGAACAAGCAGAGTGTATAGAGTTATGTTTCTTTTTGCTTTGGATAGTAAGAGAAATTATTATAGCTTTGTCTTTCTCCAGAAGAAAGTGTGAAGTAAGGAGAAACTTATTTATGCAATACGGGTTCTATTAAATCAAAATTCCAAGTGACTTTGAATATTTGCATTCATTTGTGTGCAATTTTATTTCTAGACTAAAACGCAATGCGAAAAATAGTTTCCTCCGCTGTGAACAGAGGAGCCTGTCGATTTGTAGCATCATTTGTTGTTTGTATGTAATATAAGCATAAACTGTGTGCCCATCAAAATGATAACAGATGAAGGAGTTTAATGTGGAACAAAGATCGTGATATCTTTATACGTACATATTGTCTAATAGTTTGAGTGCACTTTACTGCACCAAATATATAACTTTCTTAATTACTTCTATAGAACAAACCGTTGTCTAACCCCATAAGAAATAGGAGGAGACCACAATGTTCAGGGAACCTTATTTCTTCTTGTTTTAACTCAAAAAGTTTGAGCCAAAACTCATGCTGTAATTTTGCAGAACTTATATCTAAGACTGCATAGTTCGTATAGTAAATAGTCGAAATTCTATTTTCCCCTAAAATTTACGTATGAAGATTTTTGAGGATATAAAACTTTTGGGGTCAATTAAATTTAAGAATAGCATTTTTAGACAAAATCCTTGTAGGCGTGAGTCTGTGTGTGTCTGTGTGTTTCTTTGTTCCTAAATTCGTCTATACGAGGGCTGTTCAATAAAGAATGATCATATGGTTTTTTTTTTTTTTTTTTTTTTTTTTTTTTTTTTTTTTTTTTTTTTTACGGTTTTAATTTTTTGCACCAAAATTCAATCTTATTATATTCTTTTAGCTTAAAATGAAACAAACACGCTGTAGTGGTTTCATTGTTGGTACTCCTGGTCCCCGGTTGTGAGAACCAGATAAGTTCAGATATGTTCAGTATCGCCTGCCGCTGCAATGGAGGTAACACGGAAGGAACAATATGCGACTTCGAAATTCTGCTTTCGTCTAAACAAATCTTCCGTTGAGGCCTACACAATGATACAGGAGGCCTATGGAGAGTCTGTCCTTACCTACAGCACAGCTAGAATGTGGTTTAAAATGTTTAAAGAGGGCAGACAATCAATTTCAAAGGAAAGTGAACCCGGTGCTCCAGCTATTGCTCTTACAGAAGAAGACGCTAACACTGCTGCTGCCATTGTGAGAGAATATCCACATATTACCTTAAGATCACTTTCTGAAATACTGAATATTTCATTGGGTGCCACGCACGCATTGGTGACAAAAACATTACATATGAGACGTGTTTATGAGCGATGGGTTCCATGACTGTTGATTCCCGAAAAAAGGACATTCGCATGCAGGACTGCATGCAATTAAACTTGATATTAGAGGAAGATCCGGAGTGTCACTACTGATGAAACCTGGCTACATCATTTTGATCCTAAGAACAAACAGCAAAGCTCAGTGTGGAAATCTCCTTCATCACCATCCCCCTAAATAGCAAAAGTGGCTGCTTCTGCAGGGAAAATTGTGGTCATCTCACTCTTTGATATTCATGAAATGGTTTATCAGCATGTTGTACCTGCACACAGATCAGTAACTGGACAATAGTACAGGGATATCCTGAAAACATTGCAAGCCCATATCAGGCACAGCAGACCACATTTCCGTGAAGCAGGCTGGGTGCTGCACCATGATAATACGCGGCCACATATTGCCAATGTTGTTGCTGAATATCTTGCAAAAATGAAGTGAAGTGCATCCATCACACCCACTATAGTCGGGATTTAGCCCCATGTAACTTTTTCTATTCCTTAACTTGAAGAAACGCCTTAGTGGGAGGCACAATCCATCGTCAGAAGCAGTGATGAAGGCTGCGGCGGTGATTTTCAAGGATCTCTCAAATAATGGTTCCCAGCATGTCTTTGAAGACTGACATAGAGACCGGGACAAGTACATCGGATTCAGGGGAGACTATTTTGAGAAGGACCATCAAAATTATAAGGATAAGGTATAAAGCCTTTATTGAACAGCCCTGGTAAAAAAGGTTTTGGGAAGAGTATAACTCATAATTTTAAGAATCGGTTCACCACTAAATTTATAATTAAATTCTGTGTTTTCTGAAGGTACGACAGGAAAACCGACCATACAGCACTGTCGCCCATGGAACATTTTCAATAATGCTAGGTATTGTAAAAAATTCAAATAACTTATTTTCAAATTATTTACATAATAATAGGAATGTACCCTAAGTTATTTGGGAATTCCCACTAAGGCTATCCTCAATCTGGATAGTATTTGCATAAGTGGAAGACCACAAGGATTGTCAAAGACTTATGACATAAAATATCTGATATTTGTGGATATTTGTCGGTGCCTTAATGTGTGTTATACTCTTCTTAATTTGGAAGTTCTTTGAAGCTTAATATGTCGCTTAAAGTTTACTGAGTTAAATCATATAGGAAAACAGGAAATAAAGTAGGTTTTGTGAATATTTTCTGAAAGTATAACAGAATAAGTGTTTGCAAGAAGTTTATTTTACTAGAACACGTAATGCTTGTGGAACTCACAGGATTTGTATATTCCACTATTTATTTGTAAAGTATTTACTTCAATTAAATATTGTTTGATATTGTCTGCATGGTAACCTCCAATTACAAATGCATTACATACCTACGTATGTTCTAACGCACCTTCAAGAAAATGTTCTTTTTTCGTCTTAAACAAAAGAAACCTTTGCAGCAATCATTTCATTACAAATTTTACTACAGTTGCAAGTTTTATAAACCAGGCCTAATTAGCTAAACTCGGCCGTATTATTCTTGCTTTGTAGTTTTTATTCTATGTTTGACCACCAGATTGAAACGAAAGGGACTTCGTATTTCAGAAATTTCAAAATTGTTAAAATAAAAGAAAAAAAAGATAAGCTCTCGAAATTTTTAGTGTCGATGAAAGCATATTTTCACAAAATGAATGCTTAAATGGATTATTTGTTAACACTTAAAATAATAGTTATTTATATATTTCTTTGACTTTAACTGTCACATAGCAGTAGAACTGTGTAGGTACAAATTTGTTTCAGAGCGAATCAGTCCTCATTTGCTACTCAAGAAGAATTAAAAAACTGAGATACATTTATACTTCATACATTTATAGATATAGTAAGATCAAGGCTTATCTTCCATTAAAGCAGTAGGCCGCACCGTGGCTCAGTGGTTAGACCGCTTGACTCTGACCAAGGCGGTCCGGGTTCGATCTCAGGCTAACGCAAAGTGAGATTTGGGCTGGAAAATACGGCGCTGGGGCGGGTTTTTTCCGGGACTTCCGGTTTCCCCCATCATCTCATTCCACCAGTGCTCCATCTTCATCTCATGTATCATCAGTGTCACCGCCTGCGGTGCCGTATGCACTAAAAGCGGGGGTTAAATGCTACACATTTCCATTAAAGTTATATTTAAGCTTTCCTAAAGTTTCTTTGGAATTTGACATTGTTTTACTTATGTGTATATTAAAACTATCAAAATGTGAAATTAAAATAGATTTTTCCAAACTTTTCAGTTGGTATGGGAATACTTGAATTTAAAAGGTGTATATTTTTCCCTAATTTTACTTCCCGCTAGCCAAAAATGAGATTTTGCTTTGTACCTTGCCTGGTGCTTTGTAGTTTTCCAATTGCAAGAATAAATAGATACACATTAGTTATCTTCAACACTCTCTTAAAGGCCACTGGTAAACTTGAGGCACTTCATCTAGACCTAGAACAGGCACTGGCAGTTCATCCATCCATTTGGTTTGAGGTCCATCTACGTTAAATGCATTACTAGGCACTGTAGCTCTATTATGTTTGTTTATTCTTTGTTTCTTCTTCTGTCTTGTCATATGTATACATATTTCCTTGATAAAACTGATTTATAAATGGACAATGTCTGGGCAAATCATTGTCTCAGGAATTTTAATGTAATTTGTAGTGTAACAAATCTCCGAGAATGTTCCTTCAGTTTACGGCATTATATATCTAATAAGTAAAAACCTTTTGATTAATTAAGACGTGATATTTTCCAAAATATCGTATTTCCATATGACTTCGCATTATAAATTTTAAAAGTAATCCAAGATTAAGACATCACGGACGATTAATTAAATGAATGAAATGGACGTCCATAAAGTTCAGAGTTATCTTACATTAATCTTTCAGGATAAGGAAACACTACGGCACAAGACCTACCCAAATAACTAACCCTGGACCGAAATTCGAACCTCGTGACATAAATGTGATGCAAACACGCACTATCCAAGTTACATAACCAAGCTTCATAACACAATTTATGCCACTCTGTCATACATATTATATCTGTTGACATTCATAAGGAACGCATAATTGGTGCTGCAGGAACCACATATAATAAACCGGTACACAACTGTAGGAGGAAATCTGATATATCACCTTTGCATGAATTTATTTACTAATGCTACGGCAATTTAAACTTCAGAAATGCCTGTGCGTCTATCAACTGAATATTAATTTAGAGAACTTTTAGTGAGATGCTTTCATTACATATTTGTTTGTGGATATCGTACAAACTGGAGAAAACAACAGAAGTAAGGTACAGTCAGATGTTTTAAAGTTTTGGTCTCTATATTTCTCCGTATGAAGGCGTGAACAAAGGCTAATACAACTGCTCAGTTAAGAAAGGCAAAACTGTTTGAAATTTCGAATTAAAAAGTGCTCAATGCGTGTATTTCACGTAACGTATCTACACTAAACGCAGACATTCTCTCTGTAGCAATTTGTCTATCTCTATTTTTACTAGTAATAAACAAGCAATATAGAGCGAAGAAAATTCTGAAAGTTGCTCCTACACGCTTCACTTGTTTCCAATTGTCTAGAATATATTCCGTTTTAAAACTGTTTAGGTCTGAAAACATCAATATTTTAACAGAATATTTTATCTAAATGTAGCCTCTGGTGGTTTACATGCTCGTAAAACGGGAATTAATGTAATTACTTCTAAATATCAGTGATAAATATACAAATAAATATTTCTTTTGAGACATTTTACAACCTACTTTTATAAAATACATTCTGGATGCATGCAGAAACACTACATTTTTATCAGGTATATTCTCAAATGATTTTTTTTAAATCAATAAAAGGAATTTTCATATAAAAACGGAAGCTAATGTTGGAAATTCACGTTCCCAAAGCTTCTTTCTCTCTTAGCTTCATTCTAAACAAACATATCTCCATTTAAGGCAACTACCATAAGTGAGTGTAGCCCTAGATGTGTCTGTAAATGAGATATCCTGTGACTCCAACGAAGATTTTAGCTTTGATTATCCTATCGAAGTATGTCAATTATGGTGGAGTTATTCTCGTCATCTTCACCATAAGCGATATGCACATTGTGATGTTAGTTAAGTATTGCTTCCTAACATTGAATTTCCGCTTATGAAGGCAAACATACATTTAAATTAGGTTAGCATATATTATGTACAGAGGTTGCCAATCAGAGTAAATTGAAAGCACTTAATCAACTTTACCAGAATTAAGGTAAAGATATTAGTAATATCATAAAGAATCATATTATAAGTGTTTCTAAATTTCCCCTACCCTTTACGGAATAAAGTTACTTTAGCTCCAGTAACTACCCTTATATCATTAATAATCCCAACCTTTGAAATCGCTAGGATATTCAGCAGGAATATAAATATGGTTGAAATAAAAAGGCACTGTCATTTTTTAAAAAAAATTTAATTAAGCATTATGTATAAGGTAACAAAATACAGTATTTTAATTTTAGGCGTTGGAACTGATGAAAGACCTCAAATAGGCAACGTTGGCATAAACTCCGGGATATCCTGGAGAAGCGCAGCCAGCTCCCCAAGACACGATACCAGAGAGTTTTCCATCAGTGAGCAGAGGACCACCAGAGTCTCCTTGGCAGGAATCCTTGCCACCTTCTTCAAGACCAGCACAGATCATGCTATCAGTGATACCTCCATATGCGGCATAAGCCTTGTTGCACGCATTACGGTCAACAATTGGTACAGTCACCAACTGAAGCTGTGTAGGAAGACTACCTCCAGAACTGAGGGTTCCCCAGCCGCTCACTGTGGCGATGGTTCCAGCAGATGGTTCGGAATCAGTCAGACTGATTGGCTTCACATTTTCGCCCATACTGAATGGTTGAGACACCTGCAAAAACAACAATGTTTATAGTTTAATTTAAAGATCACCGTATCTTTGTTGTCATATTTGTAGAATGGGTGTGTTGCGTTCATATTGGGGAAATATGTGCCTTACACCACTTATAGGCCTACAAATTTTTATCTTTGTTCTGAGATAAATCATTCCGTAAGGAGCTAACATTTGTGGAATATTGCTTTTAAATTGTACTAAGTACACGAAAATCTACCACTTTTCTTTACTCAGGACGGGTTTTCTTTTCCCTCATAATGTTTACACACCTTTAACAAATAACCATAGATACAGCGCTGTTACCTACCTTAACAACACAAGCATCATTATCAATGGTGTAGTAGTCGAACTGAGGATGCACAATGATTTTGCTGGCCTGATGAAGGGAGCCGCCACTGCCTCTTTTGCTGCTGCCAGCACGGAAGCGGACGTTACCTGCAGATACTCTGAAATTGGTAGACGTTGATGTTATTCTAAATATGCACGTCATTATTATTTCTTAATATCAATTGGATTGTATAATTGAAGAACTGATTATAATAATTGCGAACCAGAAACATCGCAAATAAAAATACACTATTAAGAAATTCATTCGAAACATTTCTGCTTAAGTTAGAGTCTTCCTTCAATGAAAACTCCTTTGTTATATTATATATATTAAGTTTACTTTTTTGTTAAAGATTCAAGTTGAGAATGTTGTAACTTACCCATCACAGCAGTGACCAGCTGTGACTACCGTGTTCCCATTGAGGACGGACGCTCCACACATGTGACTGCCGCCATACTCAAAGGAGAGCTGAAAAGATAAGCAAAACCTCATTCAGTGATTGGCATATTAAAAATGTCTTAATAACTATTTTTATTCCTTTTTAGTAAGTTTGTAATACAGTCTTACTGTCTAAGGATAATGGAGCATTTGTCGGAACGGTAGCGGGGCAAACTGTATTTCCGGGAGATAACTCGCCCCTGTGCTGTGATGTCCACCACATTTAAGTCTAGTTTATGAAGTAGTTACCTGGTGTGGAACCTCAGAGATGTCTGCATCCCTTCCTCCGACAATTCTTCCGTCGAGACGTGGCCGTCTCAGTCTTGGGGCTGCACCTGTAGGTTGTTTAAAATAAACATGTATTAAAGATGCATTAACAAAATAACTGAGAGATTTCCATTTCTATGGTCATCTTGCTCTAATGTTAGTTATTATAAATGTTGCAAATATATACTTTAAAATTAAGGATTTCGTAGATTAAAATAAATTGTCTTGTAGGTTTATAAAAACCTCTATGAACATTTTCCATGTTAAAAATCTGGATTATATAGATTGTTTATTTGCAAAGTTTGGAATTTTAAAGTAATTTTTAAGGACATAAAGAATATTCCGCTCTTTGCGATGCTCATCTAATTCTTCTGAATATTACATGTACATTTCTTAAATAAAATAGTTAGATAAATCGGATATCCATTTTTTCCTTCAAACGATTTTAGCATACGTTACATTAACCTTCAAATAGTAGAAGTGACAGATAATATTATTTAAAATAGCATTACATTGATCTTAGACTAGTGAAACAAAAGTACAAGAACAATTTCTTCGTTACAACCTGGTAAATAGTTTTAAAAGTTATCAACTGTTAAAGGACAATAAAATATATGTTTATTGTTTAATATTTTGGAAATAAGGGATATATGCTGAACGGTAAACCATAATCATATTTATAGTAACAAATTTGCTAACAAGCCTTTGCTAAATTATATAAAATTACGTCACATTCAGTGCATAATTGTCTTAATGTTAGGAAAGTTTATAAAAAGTTTATCTATCAGGAAAAGAAATATTTGAACCAAAGATATTTCAATCTGCTAAAAAGACTGTCAGTAAAATATTGTATACTTCAAAAACAAAAGAAAGACTTTCATAAGCGCTATCAGTTACTGGATTTCTTCCAACTGGGCGGTTTAGGGTCATAGGTCCTTATTTATTTTCTATAAAATATTTGAATGCTTAGATAATTCTCATTTGGCCAAGTAATAAGGGCATTGAAGCGATGTATATTTTCTGTATGTTATAATACAATTTTTATATAAAATGGTGTTTATAGATTTGTTAACAGACGGCATTTCCCTACCTTTCAGCTGATATCATCCTTAGCTAAGAAAGAATATACATTCTTTGAAGATCTTCCAGCATAAACTCCCTAAATATAAAAGTGTAATATGCTGTGGCTATCACATATGGTCATTTAACAGCATTAATTACGTGTTACTTGGAATTACAGGACAACTTTTTCGTACCTAAGGCATTACCGAATCCTTATTTCACTCACTGTAGCCTATGTTATTAAGAACGATCTAATCTTAGGGTTATAACTTGCATAAATTAATCATGATATAATTCGGCATGCATAGCCCGCTTTATGAAGACTTTGGCTTTTGCCTTGCTTTTCATTTGTTACACTACTGGGTGAGTTGAGCCGAAAAACAAGACAGTCACTTGCAAGTATTCACCACCTCGTACAGAAGCAACTAGCTGTTATGGAGTCCTATACACCCTATAAGAAGTTTAAATTCTGAAGATAATTTTTGTTTTTGTATATTCTAATGCTCGGAGACGGTAACATAAAAATAGAATTTACCCTTTCCCTATATATCAGGGCAGCTTAGAATAACGGTTCTTTATGTATCATTTCTACAATTTAAACGTGTACCATAGCGAGCCAGTGATATATGGTATTGAATAAAGTAGCATTCCTTTGAAATGTTAAGTATCAGAATATGGACGTTACCGTTTTCTTTTACAAAAGAAATGTATATAGTATTTACTTACCAAGACAGCTGACGACCAGGAGGGAGCCGATCACGAAGAGCTTGAACATGTTGATCATGTGTGCCGTATCAGACAACTGTCGCTGATTTTATACACAGAGTGAGGGAATTCCATAGCGGCTCCTTGTGTTTTTTGCTTCAATTATCAGTAGATTTGCAATCTTGAGAGTTGTGATAAGTTGGTCACATCCTGATTAGCAGAGGCTTATGTCCTTAGCACTTACGTCAACTTTGGAGTTATAATCATTTCTAAGAGTGAATCCGTATCTGGTGGGCGATTAGTGGTATACAGTTAGAAATAGAATTAATTTGATTGTGGAGATAATGACTTTTCTGGTGATGTAGTGCAAATGTAATGTATCCATTTTAAGCCATATTGTCACAGTTAGAGCTGTGAGTGAAAATGTGTTATGAATCAGCCTGTGGTGAACAAGCTTTAGTGTATGGAGTACTTTCTTCTACATAATTAGACTTTCCTCTTAGTTTTACGGCTATTGTATCAGAAGAAAGTGTAACCTAAGAGAGAATTAATTCAGGTAATGCCGACATAAGAATTCAAAATGACATGTGCGATCTTATTTCAAGATTAAAATACAATGGACCAATTAACTTTCTCCGCTGTGAACAGAGTAGAGCGTCGGATGGTAGCAACGGGTTTTGCGTGTATTTAAAAAGAACAGAAACTGTGTGCCCACCACAATCATAGCAGATGAATGTGTGTGCTGTGGAATAATATCTTAATGTAACTATACAGAAGTGTACAAATTAATAGACTGAAAGATGGCAGTTTAAACATACACCTTTTATTTTCTATTTAACAGAAATAATATTTCAAAACATTTCTTCAGCTCTTAGTATTTTGTATGCATTCCTTTAGCCTTTATTGCCATTTTGATGCGTTTAGGCATGCTCTCTACAAGGGCGGAGCACCTTTCCTTTATTTCTTCATCTCTGTGCCAAATGCCTATCAGGCCCTCAATAAGCTGAACTTTTGTTGTTATTTTCAATTTTTTCAGTCTCTGTTTAACAAAACCCCACAGATTCTCTACTGGATTTAAATCAGGGGTAATCCCCGGCCATGGTAGTACTTTTACACTGTTTTCTTTGAGGAACTGGGTTACAGATTTTGCTCTATGGCAGGGAGCACTGTCATGCATGTACACAAAATTATCATTTGGAAACCATTCTTTACTTTGCAGAAATAGTCTTGTTTCTAATACACTATTATACTGTTTCTGCTCCACAGATCACACAACTATGTATAATCTTCCAGGTCCATGGATAGACATGCAGCTCCACACCATTTTTGATGTTGGGTGCTTTACTCTTTGATCGACACACTGAGGGGAAAATGCTTCTTTATCTGTCCTTCTCACATATTGGCTGCTCTCTTCACATACTACATGGATTCATCTGAGAAAATTACCTGAAACAATTAAAACCTCTATTAATATTAAACGGTTTAAAATAGTATAACAAAACTAGCAACGAGATAAACAAAGTTTAGGCTCTTTATTTGATTTCTATAAAATTTAAATGTACATACTATAATGTTATGCCATATACAATTTTCATAATATCTACCTTTCTCCAAAATTCCACTCGATATTTCTGCATCTCTTTGGCTAATTCTAAACTTTTTTTGCGATTGCAGTTTAGCCTTTTTACGAGGCCTGCGTGCTGCTAAACCTGCTTCACATAATCTTCTGCAAACTACTGAGGCTGATATTTCTGTACCGTACTGCTTTAGTTGATTACTGAGGTCAATGCTGGTTGCTCTTCTATTTATTTTGCCACCTGCACAAGTTATCTTTGCATCCTTGGTGATAGCTTTCTTTTGTACCGCATTATCCACCCCTTTGTGAGGTCAACGTCTCAGCGAATGTTAAAGCTTGATTAATGGGACCAACAGATTTTTGTGAAATACACAATTTCGTAGCTAATTCACGTTGTGAATAAAGAGTTTGCTTCAAAGGACTCTCAGTTACAGCTACTTTCCTTGGAGATAAGTCAGTAGTTTTACCCATAGCCTCACTTTTAAATCAATGTGAATGCTAAGGATAAGATGCACGATGCTACCAGGCTTAAGATCAATTAATAATAAACACTGAGAATATATTAACCATAAAACACAATGAAGGCAAATATTAACAATCTTCAGTTACTACATACACAAATGAAACCAATATTACCAAACAGTTGGATAAATAGACATGAAAAACGTGGCTGCTCATAATTCAGAGTTACCACCATATTACTATAAGTAAAAGAAGAATCCCCCAGCTAATATTAAGAGAGAAATTTAATTGAGTATACTTCATATTATAGCAAGGAAAAGAATTACGACAAATTGAAATAGGTTACGGCGATAAATAACTATTATTTTGAATGTTAAAATGAAGCAAATTAAAAACAAATGAGTCTAATAATTTGCACACGTCTGTGCGTACATGTTGTCAAATTGTTTCACTGCAACTTATCCCACAAGATGTATAACTGTATTAATTACTTTTGCAGACCAAAACTTTGTAAATCGTTACTTTCACAGTTTTCATTCAAACAACTTATTTTAAGATATTTACATCAGAAATGATTTTTTTTTTTTGTAATTTATGTCCAACGTTAAATCATATCGGACGGTGAATGTATTGGGTGAAATGGTGCTCAAATGAATCCAGGGTCCACGGAGACTAGAGTTACCTGACATTTGTCTTGAAGGACAAGGGAAGACCCTGGAAAAAACCTTATCCAGGTAACTCACTCTTACCGAGATTCGTACTCGGGACCTCTTGAACGTGACGCAGACTCGCTACCACCACGCTACCGAGGCGGGCTCCCTTGTTTTAATATAAACGAAAACAAGGACTTCGTTTCCCAATAAGGGTGTGTTCTGGAATATAGCTTCAATAAAGTTACAATCAAGGAGAGAACACAGTTACAAATGGTTACTAGGGGGCGTGGCAAACTGTGCAGTCTTTTCAAACTGAGTCTATTTAGAACTTTTAAAACTATGGGACAGGAAAATAAATATCGTTATTCGCTTCTACTAACATCAGGGACGATTAATAAGATAAAAATAAATAATAATTATTAATAATTATTAACATTATATAAGATTGACAGTAACTCATTTTGTGAAATTTCACCCCAGAATGCCATTCCGTATATTAAATACTTACTCTTTGGAGTGAACAAATAATTCCACCAATTCCACCATTATGTTTAAAACTATAACATACCACGGTGTACATTATG
This sequence comes from Mantis religiosa, assembly GCA_030765055.1. Lineage (NCBI taxonomy): Eukaryota > Metazoa > Arthropoda > Insecta > Mantodea > Mantidae > Mantis > Mantis religiosa. Next base: position 204,952,848 of record CM060949.1, on the reverse strand, counting down.
TCCCTAAACATAATTTTTCTATAATTCTGCATAATATAAATGCAGTAGCACAATAAATGACGGTTTATTGAAGGCACAGCTATAAAGAAATGCTTTCTAAACTTTTGGAGTATTCATACAGTGCACCTCAATGGCAATGTTGGAAAATCGCAGCTGATATACTGAATGAAATCCAGATATTTTGTGAAGAGTGGTGAATAAAAGTAAACACAAATAAGTCGAAAGTTATGTCTTCAAGAAGGGAGTTGAACTGAATAAAAATATGAAAAGAGGATTCAAAATGGCAAAAGGTTAGAAGTGGCCAATGAATTTGAATACTTAAGAGTAAGGTTGAATAACAATGGAAGGTGCGGATCAAACAGCATAAAATTTGAAGCAAAGGTAAGGGCGGCAATGAATGGAGTAACAATATGCAAATATCAACTAGAAATTACAACCAAATTGTTAGAAAGAATGTACGAAGCATTAGTTGAATCCAAAATGTTGTATGCAGTGTAGATCTAGGGGGGGGGCAGAGCTAAACAAAACGGTGGATCAAAACTACAGGTTTTGTAAAGAGCTACTAAGTTTACGAAGATCAGTACCTAGGGAACTAGCTTTAGCAGAATTAGGAAAGACAAGAAGAAATGAAATAATAATGTAAATAATAATAAAATTTTGGTATATATGTTTGGTGTTTAGTTATAAAGGGGAAATTATGAAATTATGCTTGAGACAGTAAAAAAGATTAGCGAACCCAAATAGCTGGTGGACAAAGATGTGGGGAATTATGGTAAAAATAGAAATGGGATATATATAGAGATTAGAGGAAAGGAATACGTGCGATGTTGGTAAATTAGTAAAATGGAGAATGGAAGATATAGAAAGACAGGAAGTATGGGGAAGTCTAGAAAATATGAAATCATTACAATTTTACAAACAAATAAAAAGAGGTTGGGGACGAGAAGCATATGTAGATTACTGCAATAGACAAGAGAGAGAAGGATTAGCTTGGATGAGAACAGGAATAGTTTTTCTCAGAGGGATAGGAGGTAGGGAAAACGGAATTTCTGAATTGTATGGGGGAAAAGAAAGCATAGAACACTATGTTACAGAATGCGAGGAGGTTGTAATATGGAGAAGAAAGGTTTGGGAAGAAGATGGGAGAAAGTAGAGAAGAGGTTAGTAGCTACAAAAATGTTAACGGGAAGGAGGAAAAGAAGGTAAGAAGTATTCGTGAGTTCTTGCAGAAAGGAAAAGAAATGGGCCAGAAGTGTAAAGCATATAAGAAAAGAACATGAGGGGAAAGAAAGGGACTAATTAAGTAACAAGGAGGCATGGAATTTAGGAGCTTCCTGAAGGAACAGAAGGCAAGGGTGTCATGTAAGCCAAGGTAGCTACAAGGTAAACACAAATAAATGTAACCTAATGTAATGTTTTTTTCTGCACTACATTATCCATAGCTACGCTCCTAGTTACATACGGTTAAAGCTTAAAACCCCTTACCTTTTATACCCCTCCAACACCTGTAGTTTTGTCATGTAGTGTATGATCTCGGCACCGGGTGCCAAACTCTGTACCTTTGCAGATCTCGCAATTCCTATCAACCCCCCAAAACCGTTATGTAACAATATTTTGTACCTCTGGTTATGTTTGGGAGCCCGTAAGTAGGGAGGAATGTGTGGCATGATAGCTTGGCAGTACTTCAGAAGTAATCACAGGGGAAAGCAAAAATCACTTTTATATTAAAGGTATCCTTAGCTTCCGCAGAAGGTCGCGTCGTATGATGGCTAGATGCCTGGCAACCAGCCATCACACGACGCGGCCTTCTCCGGAAGCTAAGGATACCTACGATAACACAGGCTTTGGGAGCCTACGCACCTACACAACAGATCACTTATAATTTCAATTCCTTGGTGGCTACTCGACAATCGTCGGACACCAATCATTGGAGAACTGTTATGAATTACAATACGAGAATTTGTAGACAGAATTTCCTGCCATATATCCAAAAGCTCCCGCTAATAGTTGCATTGCTGACAACGTCAACAGGAGCCAAAGCTATTGTCAAATGGGAAATGCAGATGTAGGAAAGTCTGAAATTCATTGGTTTGTTCATCCGTTTATTCTTTCATTCATTCGTTCACTAATACATTCATCCATTTATTCATTGTATTTTATGAACATAATAAGCTGAGAACCCACAACAATTTTCACCATAAATATGTAGATACATATAACGAGTGGTATCACAGCTAAACACTAAAGCAGAAAAGAAAATGATAAATGAACTAAGATAATCTGGATAGACGAAACTAATGACTAGAACCTATTATTTAAAGAAAAAGTAGAAAAATGTAGATGACTTTGGTAGAAAGCCTTTTCATGGGAGATATACGGAGATTAGGGGAAAGGAATACGTATGATGTGGGAAATTTAGTAAAATGCGGAATAGAAGATATAGAAAGACAACAAATATGGGGAAGTCTAGAAAGTACTAAATCATTAGAATTTTACAAGCAAATACAAAGAAATTGGAGACGAGAAGTATAATTAGATTACTGTAATAGGCAAGAGAAGGAGGGACTAGCTTGGATGAGCCAGGAATAATATATCTCAGAGAGATAAGAGGTAGGAAAAAGGGGATTTTTAAATTGTGCGGGGGAAGAGAAAGTATAGAACACTATGTTACAGAATGCGGGGAGAATGCAATGTGGAGGGAAAAGGTTTGGGAGGAAAAAATGGGTGAAAATAGAGAAGAGGAGAGTAGCTATGAAGGATAAGACCTACCTGACAGAGCAAAACATCATGGTGTCATATAAACCAAGGTCGCAATAAGATAAATACAAATAAATGTAAAGAATATAAAAAAGGAAGATGAGGGGGAAGGAAGAGACTTATTAGTTAACAAGGAGACATGGAGGTTAAGAGATACCTGGCAGAGCAGAAGATCAGGGTGTCATGTAAGTCAAGGTAGCAACGAGGTAAACACAAATAAATGTAAAGAATATAAGAAAGGAAGATGAGGGGGAAGGAAGGGAATTATTAGTTAAAAAGGAGTCATGGAGGTTAAGAGCTACTTGGCAGAGCAGAAGATCAGGGTGTCATGTAAGTCAAGGTAGCAACAAGGTAAACACAAAAAATGTAAAGAATATAAGAATGGAAGATGAGGGGGAAGAAAGGGACTAATTAAGTAACAAGGAGGTATGGAGGTTAAGAGCTACCTGACAGTGGAAAACACCAAGGTGACATGTAAGGCAAGGTAGCAACAAGGTATACACAAATAAATGTAAGGAATATAAGAAAGGAAGGTGAGGGGGAAGAAAGGGACTAATTAAGTAACAAGGAGGTATGGAGGCTAAGAGCTACCTGACAGAGGAAAACACCAAGGTGTCATGTAAGACAAGGTAGCAACAGGATAAACACAAATAAATGTAAAGAATATAAGAAAGGAAGGTGAGGGGGAAGAAAGGGACTAATTAAATAACAAGGAGGTATGGAGGTTAAGAGCTACCTGACAGAGCAGAAGACCAGGGTGTCATGCAAGTCAAGGTAGCAACAAGGTAAACACAAATAAATGTAAAGAATATAAGAATGGAAGATGAGGGGGAAGAAAGGGACTAATTAAGTAACAAGGAGGTATGGAGGTTAAGAGCTACCTGACAGAGGAAAACACCAAGGTGTCATGTAAGGCAAGGTAGCAACAAGGTATACACAAATAAATGTAAAGAATATAAGAAAGGAAGGTGAGGGGGAAGAAAGGGACTAATTAATAACAAGGAGATATGGAGGTTAAGAGCTACCTGACAGAGCAGAAGACCAGGGTGCCATGCAAGTCAAGGTAGCAACAAGGTAAACACAAATAAATGTAAAGAATATAAGAATGGAAGGTGAGGGGGAAGAAAGGGGCTAATTAAGTAACAAGGAGACATGGAGGTTAAGAACCACCTGGCAGAGCAGAACACCAGGGTGTCATGTAAGACAAGTTAGTAACAAGGTAAACACAAAAAATGTAAAGAATATAAGAATGGAAGATGAGGGGGGAAGAAAGGGACTTATTAGTTAACAAGGAGACATGGAAGTTAAGAGCTACCTGACAGGGCAAGAGATCAGGATGTCATGTACGAGCAACAAGGTAAAAAAAATAAATGTTGCCAAAATTTGTAAATTGTAAAGTTTTGGAATATGCACAATTAGTATCTATAGCATTTCATTTAATGGTAGGTACATTTAAGATATAATAACCGTTTCCAGCATTTGTCTAGGGTACGATAGGATGTTGGAAATAAACACATGCTTTATTATCACATTCTTGGCCACGACCATAGAAGACAAGGCTCACCTCCACAGACATCCACTCGGTCGTCAGATGGGACTGAAATTGAGAGGCACTTTTAGCTCACTATATTAAATCATTGTTTATTTAAAATTAACCATAGCAACCAGTTTTCACAACCCTATCAGTTAATTAGACCTTCTAACGTATATTACCGCAATCAGATTTTGGCAACTAAAACAAAGGTATACTCACATAACCTTCCGTACTCAAGTTCATACATAATGGTCGAGATAAATCTTTGAGTAACATATTTATTGTACGAGGGTGGGTAAAAAAGTAACGTCTCCTATTTTTTCCCTTAAATAAGTAATTTTTCTGAAAAAATTGAATTTAACGCAAATCCTCAAACCTCTTTCCCCAATCCCTTACAGTAGTAACTTCCTAAGACAACAGATGGCAGCACTGCATCCTCTTGCAAAATGGCTGACAGCGACATTCGTATTAGACAGCGTTCTATGATTGAATTTTTGACTGCGGAAAGTAAAACGCCAATTTGCATTCACGAAAGGTTAAAAAAGGTGTATCGTGATGCAACGGTGGATGTCAGCACTGTTAGACGATGGGTTCGTCGCTGTAACGAAGCTGAAGGGCAAACACCATTGGTAGATGAAAAGTGAAGCGGCAGGCCGGTGACTGCAGTGACTCCATGCAACTTTCAGCGAGTCGATCACATCATTCGCGGTGCTCGCCGGGTAACAACAGGTGAATTGTGTTGCATTACCTCCCTCTGTAGAAGCAGTGTCATGAAGATTATTCAACAACTGGGTTACTCAAAATCCTGTACACGTTGGTTACCAAGAATCTTTACAACCCAAAACAAAGAAATAAGAAAAACAGTAGCCTCCGAAGACATTCAACGCTTCAATTTGAAGGGAGAGGAGTTTCTGGAGAAAATGTTACTGGAGACGAAACCTGGGCTCATTTTTTAAACCTGAATAAAAAAAGACTGTCAATGGAATGGCATCACACAACGTCACCATAGAAAAGGAATTCCAAACTCAGCAGTCGGCAAGGAAAATTATGGCGGCAGTTTTAGGGATGCAGAGGCTGTGCTTATGAATAATATTCTTGGAGCAGGGATGCACAACAAATTCTGTTAAATACGTCAGAGCTCTAAAAAGGCCTAAAGCACGTCTTCGCCAATTTCGCCCAACAAAAGCTATGGGGGAAGTTCTTCTTTTGCATGGCAATGCAAGACCAACCACCAGGTGTTACACCACTGCGGAAATTGGGATGGCAAGTCTTACCTCACCCAACATACATCCCTGACATGGCACATTCAGACTTCCATCTGTTCGGGCCACTAAAGGAAGCTCATCGTGGGATTCATTTTGACGATGAGGAGGCTGTGAAAGCGTCCGTGCGTCAATCGCTCAGGAAGCAAGACCGTGTGTTTTACCACACTGGAATACATGCCCTAGTTAAAAGGTGGACCAAAACTGTGGAAAAGTACAGAGATTATATTGAATAGTGACAAATTAATCGTCAGTGTTGTAGTTTTCAAGCTATGTAAATCGTATTCAGTTTTCTTGGCAATTAAAATAGAAAAAAATATAAGGCATTACTTTTGACGCATCCTCCTATATTTACTAGAGTTAAATCAGGAACAGGCTATAAGAGATATTTTGATAGGATCTCTGAGTAATTTAGCTATCTCTGCATGACTACGAGAATGAGAGAGAGGGGCATGAATTAGAACGGCAAAAAAATCAGGATTTTATTATCATCTTGAAGGAATACGTTTGAAATTATTGTGTCCCATTCCTCGAAACTGAGGAAACATAACAAGTCTTTAATCGACTTATGGCCTTTAGCTGTGGTCTTCATAGATATACATTCACACTTACTTTGTTTGATACTGTATTCGTATTGGCTAACGAGTTTCGAAACAGATATTCCAGATGGAAACTTGACACTGAATCTTTGCTTAGGATACAATAAAGCCGTAGTTACCGATGGTGCTTGCTCCCCTTCATTTTTATGTGCGAAGCTGGTTATTTTTCTATTACGTATTTCAAATGGGAGCGCTACTTGGTGATCAACCAATCGGAGTCCTGCGGTGTTGTTGTATTGCATTCCCGCTAAGTGATGTGTGACGAGCTCCAAACTAATCAATCTGTATGAAATACTATTCGCGCTAAGACAAAAGTTCAGATTTCGCCAAAATTTTTCAATGTGGAAGGTAGAGAATAATGTCACCCGAGAGTTGGAACACCCTATAGAAGCAGCTGAGAGCGGGAAGCAGGGGAGGTTCGTGTTAGCCACGCCCCCCCACCTCGTTTGTCTTATAGTAGTGACAGGAGGTGGCTGGGAGAAAAAAACATCACTGTGCCGTCTCTTTCTGCTCCACCTGTGTTCTAGAACTTACGGGATATTTCATCTAATGGAGATCCTTCCAGATCGGCAAGCGGACCCTATATAAGCAACACGTGGTGCAAGAGGAGTTAGTCAGTCAGTGAGTCAGTCAGAGTTCTTGGCAATCAGCGTAAGAGTTCAGTGCTAGTGTAAGGACGAGAAGACTGTGTGAGAGCATCGGAAGATTGTACGTAGTCGAGAGTGAAAGTATAACTTTAACGGACGAACTGGTGAATAGTAATTGTGTGCAGTACGTAATTCTGTGTAATTGGCAAGTGTTAAACTGTAAGTCGGTGGAAATAAAGAACATTTTTGAGTGGTGAAATTGGACTTTTCATTCCACGAACCCACAAAGTCACAATAATGTACCTAACATAACCATCAAAACCCCATATGTTTAGTTCAAATAGTTTTTCTAATACAAATAAATAAAATACTATTACCTGTTTTATAACAATAAATCGCGACGTATGCGCCGTATGAATATCATTATTGGTTGGCATGTATGCGTGTACGTATATGTATGTATGTATTTATTCACTGCAATTGGGTACTACCCGGTGGCAGAGTTAAGAATTTACAACAAAAACACGTTACAGATCAAATTACAAATACTAGAAATAAACAATACAAACATGATATTATTTTACTTTAGTCACTTAAAACATATCTAATTACTTCTCTATTTACATATTATATACCATTATAATTTAAAAGTTAAACTATAAACTATATAGATTTTTTCTAAATTTCTTCATCGACAGGGGACAGCCCTGAAAGACTGCTACAGGCAATTGATTCCATTCTTCAATGGTTATATTAACAAAAGAAAATTTTCCTACGTCGGTTCTGTATGTTCTACCCTTAATTTTATACCTATGATCGTTTCGTCCATAATAATCCGGATTATCTAACCTTACACTAACGTCCACCCATGCCTTTACACCAGCATTAGCTTTGAATAATGCTACCAACCTATGTTTTTTACGCCTAATTCTTAATTCCTCCCATTTAGTCTAATCTCCTTTTATAGGCCCAAAATACTTGCCTCTTTTTATGAATTTTATTGCCCTCTTCTGTATTTTTTCTAATGGATCGATTTGGTTAGCTCTATACGGGTCCCAGCATGCTACTCCATATTCCATAACCGGCCGCACTAAGGCCTTGTAGGCAATTTCCCTGGACCTAGCGCTCCCCTTTTTCAATATTCTCATTACGAAATGTAATGCCTTCGAAGCATTCCTAGATGTGGAATTTACTTGTTCGTCCCATACAGCATTACTTGCCAGGTACACTCCCAAGTATTTGCAGCTGTCCACCTGTGGAATTTGCACCCCTCCCATGTGATAGTTAACAATAATTTTGCCCTTAGATCTACTAAAAGCAATGGACTGAAAAATAATTTGTAATTACTGAGAACTGAAACGTAAATGTTTGACACGACGAGATAAAAGAATTACTTTCAATGAGGCAATTTCAGGGAGAGGAAACAATAAACTTCCTGCTGCCCTGGCAGAAAGTGTCTGGTCACATATCGTTGTGTATGAATGGTTCGTAATATCTATTTCCTCTAGAGAATTGAAATTGGGTGGTATGTATGTGCATATACTTTTCATTACTCAGAACTTAAATTTAAAATACTACATGACGTAATAAAAGAATTACTGTGAATCAGTGAAGGTGTTAAATTCGAGAAACAGCAAACACTTCATTTCCTGTTAGCCTGTGGAATGTGGTGTGCTTATGTTTATGAATGAATGCTGGATAACAAGTGTTTATTTACTCTGGAGAGTTCATATCAAAATCATTCAGTTGTTATTTACACAACAGTAGAGTAAGATATAATAGTACAATGGCACCTTGCGGTAAATTTAGTGGCGAGTCAAAAAGACAACTCTTGTGAAGTCAGGCTCAAAGTATTGCTTCTAAATTGTACACATTCTTCAAAAAACTGGGCAATGAGCAATATAGAAATCAGCTCGATTTCAAAAATGCTCAACGGCTTACTGCTAAGGCGTGTCGTGTAAGTAAAACAAGTGTTTCCCGCATTTGTATTAGAAAACCAAGTAATTTGTAAGCTGTATTTATAGTTTCAGTGTTTGAAAATATACATAATTTGCAAAAATGCTTTTTCCAATTTTGATTTTGGCAAGTGCATCATTGTAAAGGTTTGTAAAATATAATTCGTTTCCTTTACATTTAGCGCCATGTAAACGTGCATGCTGTATGAGTGTGAGAGAGAGAGGGAAATACAAAGCGAGTGGGGTAACAAGCTGGCAACGCTGAGTGTGATATGGCATATGATTAGCAGGACTTCAGAACTCTTTCCCTTTGAATCGCATAATAATTCCGTCTCATAATATACACAACTGTAATGTTATATATATCTAAATCCTGTTGTCATGTATTATATCCAGCGAATGTCAAACATAATAACATGAGAGAATTTTTATTTACGTTTGATTAATGAGTCACTATGTTTCCACTGAAACTTCACTTACATGTTGTTGTACAACAACAAGTAAGTGGAGTTTGAGTGTAAACATAGTGACTCATAAATCAAACATAAATATGAAGAATACTTCACTGTTAATGATGCTTCTGCTTTTTAATATTTATGAGAGAACTTAATTTACAAGAATTACTATAAAGGTATTAGTAAAATCATTAACAATCATATAAGGGTTTCCGAATATCCTCTCCCCTTTGGGTTATACACGTATCTTTGCTCCACAATTACCATTATCTCATTAATAAACTGAACTATTGGATCGCTGGGATATTCAGTAGGAATATATAAGTAGTGGAAGAAAGTACTGTACATTGATTCAACAATTTAATTCAGCATGATGTATAAGGTAACAAAATAGAGATATTCAATTTTAAGCGTTGGAAGTGATGAAAGGTTTCAAATAGGCAACGTTGGCATAAACTCCAGGATATCCAGGAGAAGCGCAGCCAGCTCCCCAAGACACGATACCAGAGAGTTTTCCGTCAGTGAGCAGAGGACCACCAGAGTCTCCTTGGCAGGAATCCTTGCCACCTTCTTCAAGACCAGCACAGATCATGCTATCAGTGATACCTCCATATGCGGCATAAGCTTTGTTGCACGCATTACGGTCAACAATTGGCACAGTCACCAACTGAAGCTGTGTAGGAAGACTGCCTCCAGAACTGAGGGTTCCCCAGCCGCTCACTGTGGCGATGGTTCCAGCAGATGGTTCGGAATCAGTCAGAGCGATTGGCTGCACATTCTCGCTCATTATGAATTCTTCAGAGACCTGCAAAGACACCATTGTTTACAGTTTCATTTAAAGAGCCCCATACATTTTATGTCATATTTTCAACATATGTCCGTAGAATGATTGTATTGCTTTCATATTGTTGAAACATTTGCTTTATACCACTTATGGGCCTACAAATTTTTATCTTAGTTGTAAGATAAATCATTCCGTAAGGAGCTAAAATTTGTGGAAAATTGCTTTTAATTAGTACTAAGTACACAAATATCTACTACTGTTCTTCACACATGACGTTTTCTCTTTTCCCTTATAATGTTTACAAACATTTAACAAATAACCATAGATACAGCGCTGTTACCTACCTTAACAACACAAGCATCATTATCAATGGTGTAGTAGTCGAACTGGGGATGTACAATGATTTTGCTGGCCTGATGTAGGGAGCCGCCACTGCCTCTTTTGCTGCTGCCAGCACGGAAGCGCACGTTACCTGCAGATACTCTGAAATTGGTAGACGTTGATGTTATTGTAAAGTGTGTACGTCATTACTATTCCTTAATGATTAATTGGATTATGTAATTGAAGACATAGTTATGTCAATCTCGAACCGAAAGCATCGAAAATAAAAATACACTATTAAAATATTCATTCGAAATATTTCTGCTTTAGTTTGAGTCTACCTTCCATGAAAACTCCTTTCGAATATTATGAGGGCGGGTCAAAAATTAATGCCTCTTATTTTTTCTCTTTTAATTGCCAAGAAAATTGAATACAATTTACATAGCTTGAAAACCAAATCTTTGTAGATTAATTTATCACTATTCAATATAATCTCCGTCCTTTTCCACAGTTTTGGTCCATCTTTTAACTAGGGCATGATTTCCAGTGTGGTAGAACACACGGTCTTGCTTCCTAAGCCATTGACGCACGGACGTTTTCACAGCCTCCTCATCTTCAAATTGAATCCCACGATGCGCTTCCTTTAGTGGCCCTAACAGATGGATGTCTGATGGTGCCAGGTCAGATCTGTATGGGGGTGAGGTAAGACTTGCCATACCAATTTCTCTATTTCTGCTGTGGTGTAACGGCTGGTGTGTGGTCTTGCATTGTCATGCAAAAGAAGATCATCTGCCATAGCTTTTGTTGGGGAACTCGGCGAAGACGTGCTTTCAGCTTTTTGAAAGTTCTGACATATTTGACAGAATTTATTGTGCATCCCTGCTCCAAAAAATCATTCATAAGCACACCGTCTGCATCCCAAAACTTTCGCCATAGCTTTCCCTGCCGACGGCTGAGTTTTGAATTCCTTTTTTTTTTTGTAAGGTGACGTTGTGTGATGCCATTCCATTGACTGCCTCTTGGATTCAGGTTCAAAATAATGAACCCACGTTTTGTCTCCAGTAACAATTTTTTCCCAGAATCTCCTCTCCCTCAAAATTGAAGCACTGCAAGTGTTGGGAGGCTATTGCTTTCCTTGTTTCTTTGTTTTGGACGGTTAACATTCTTGTTACCGAACGTGAAAAAAAATTTTGAGTCACACAGAAGTTGAATAATCATAATCACACTGCCTTTACTGATGGAGGTAATGCGACACAATTCACCTGTTGTTACCCGGCGATCACCAAGAATGATATCGACTTGCTGAATATTGCATGGAGTCACTGCTGTAACTGGCCTGCCGCTTCGCTTTTCATCTGCCAATGTTGTTTGCCTTAAGTTTCGTTACAGCGACAAGCTCTTCGTCTAACGGTGCTGACATACACCTTTGCATGACCATACACATTTTTTGGCCTTTGTGAATTCGAATTGGCGTTTCATCTTCCGCAGTCAAACGTTCAATCCCAGAAAGCTGTCTAATATGAATGTCGATGGGAGCCATTTTGCAAGAGGATGCAGTGCTGCCATCTGTTGACTTAGGAAGTTACTAATGTAGGGATTGGAGAAGACGGTTTGAGGAATTGTGAAAATTCAAAGTTTTTGCATTACTTATTAATCTAAAGGAAAACAAAAGGAGGCATAACATTTTGATCCACTCTCGTATGTAAATTAGGTTTATTTTTTTGCTAAAATCTGAAGGTGAGAATGCGATAACTTACCCATCACAGCAGTGACCAGCTGTGACTGCCGTGTTCCGATTGAGGACAGACCCTCCACACATATGGCTACCACCGTATTCAAGAGAGAGCTGAAAAGAAAAGGAAAACTGCATTCAGTCATTAGTATGTAAACATATCATAATACGAATTTCGTATGTTATTTTAGCAGGTTCTTAACGTAGTCTGTCTAAGGCTGGTCAATAAATACGATTGTGGGAACTGCTCGTGCTTCTCTGTTACGGGGACAGATGTGGGAAATCGGGTAATAAATTATTGTTAAGTTCCGGATTTGAATACTAGTTTACAAGGATTTCAAAGTTAGCTTCCAAACTTTTAAGGTGCTTATAAATTGTACATAATTAATTTTGGTTGATCTAAGAAAAGAATGGCGGTATTTGGATATCTTTTTTCAAACCATAAATTTACACATTGTATATTTTACAATTGTGTCCCGTTGAAACTACATTAAATATCCCTGCCCGCCTCGGTAGCGTGGTAATAGAGTGTCTGCCTCAGGTTCAAGAGTTCCCGAGTTCGACTCTCGGTGAGGGTGAGTTACCTGAATAAGGTTTTCTGCGGGGTTTTCCCTTATCTTTAGGGACGAGTGTTGCGAAACTCTAAGCTCCATGGACCCCGGCTCATTTGAGCGTCATATCACCTACTTCGTTCATTGTCCGATATGACTTGACGTTGGGGGACCTAATTATATATAAATAAAAAGATATATGCTTTCTATATGAAACAGTGCTGTTTATTTATGTTCCTCAAACCCTTATGTAATTTTAGACGGTCGGTGAGGGCTACAAATATGAATGACGGAGAGTAATCCAGAAATGTATGATCAATTGATCAGCCCGACCCTCGGAATGAGAGTTAGGGAAGTAGATAACGGAATGTGGGTGAAGTAGATGAAATGAAAGATGACAATGAAGCATTTGCTGAAACGACGGTGGAGGAAAGTGGAGTTCTTACAGAAATCTCGCCCCAGCGCCGTGATGTCCAAGATATTTAAGTATAGTTTATGAATTACTTACCTGGTGAGGAACCTCCTTGATGTCTGCATCCCTTCCTCCGACAATTCTTCCGTCGAGACGTGGCCGTCTCAGTCTTGGGGCTGCACCTGTAGGTTGTTTAACATAAACATGTATTACAGATGCATTAACAAATAAACTGACAGATTTCCATTTCTATGGTCATCTTGTTCTAACGTTAGTTATTATAAATGTTGCAAAAATATACTTTAAATCTAAAGATTTGGTAGATTCGAGGAAAATGACTTATAGCTGTATAAAAGCCTCTATCTATATTTTCTGGGTTAAAAACCTGGACGATATATATCTTTTATTTGTAAAGTTGGGATTTTTAAAGTAATTTTTAAGCAATTTTAAAATATTCAACACTTTGCCATGCACATGTAATTGTTCTGAAATTTACATGTATATTTCCTAAATAAAATAACTAGATACTTCGTATACCTATTTTTTCTTTCAAACAATTTTAAGCTTAAGTTATATTAAACTTAAAAAGATAGAAGTGATAAATAATATAATTTAAAATGGTATTACTTTGATCTTATACTAGTAGAAACAAATTACATAAAAATTCCTTTGCTATAAACTGGTAAATAACTCAAAAGTGTTCAACTGTTATAGTATTAAAGAACTTTGGAAATAAGGGAGATATACTAAAAGGTAACCATCTAAGTATTTATAGTAAAAAGTCTTTGATAAAAAAAAACATAAAAGTTACAACGTCATATTCATTACATCGAATGAGAGGTATATGGAAATTAGTGTAAGGGAATACGTGTGATGTGGGTAAATTATTAAAATGCAGAATAGAATATATAGAAAGAAGGAAGTATAGGGAAGTCTAGAAAATATGTAATCATTACAATTTTACAAGCAAATAAAAATAATTTGCGGACGAGAAGCATCTGTAGATTACTGCAATAGACAAGAGAGAGAGAAGGGGTAGCATGGATCAGAACAGGAATAATAATTCTATGAGGGATAAGATGTAGGGAAAAGGGAGTTTGTGAATTGTCTGGGGGAAAAGAAAGCATCGGATACTATGTAACAGAATGCGATGAGGCTGCAATATGGAGTAAAAATTTTTGGGACAAATAATGGGAGAAAGTAGAGAAGAGGATAGTATACATAAAAATGTTAACGGGCGGGGAGGAAAAGAAGGTAAGAAGGATTGGGGAGTTCTTGCAGAAAGTAAAAGAAAAATGGGTAAGAATATAAGAATATAAGAAAGTAAGAGGAGGGGGATGAAAGGGACTAATTAAGTAATCAAAGAGGTATGGAGCTTAAGAGCTTCCTCGCAGAGCAGAAGACCAGGGTGTCATGTAAGCCAAGGTAGCAACAACGTAAAAACAAATAAATGTAAAGAATAGAAGAAAGGAAGAGGAGGAGGATGAAAGGGACTAATTATTAATCAAAGAGGTATGGAGGTTAAGAGCTACCTGACAGACCAAGGACCAGGGTGTCATATAAGCCAAGATAACGACAAATAAATGTAGCCAAATGTTGGAAATTGTAAAATTTTGGAGTATGCACAATAAATATATTACACAATATTACAAAAATATTACCTTAGAGTTAGCAAATTTTTACAAATTAGGCCGATAAGGCACAGAAATATTTATACGGAAGATGTTACAGGAACCTGCCGGAAGCTTCCATAACAACCGTCAATAAAAAACTGTATATTTAAAAGCCATAGGTAATACTTTGATATGCAGTATCAATTTCTGTTTTTTTTTTTCTTCCTACTGGACCGGTTTAAGGTCATAGGTCTTTATTTATTTTCCCGAATACAAGGGGTGTCCAGAAAGTAAGCTCTGTTTCAATTTATCTCCGCTGCAGTGCAGCGATCGCAGTTTGGCACATGCGACTTAGACGCTCTGTATCAAGGAGAAGAAACGTGCGCCATTGTGAGAACGCTGTCAGCTACGTGCACTTTGTTGTGGTTGTTTACAATGTCGTGTTGATTGAAAATCCCGCCGCTTGTGAAATTAGAACTGTGATTGGTTTTCTGAATGCTAGGATTGTGCCGTGGTTGTGTTTCTTCACGACAACGCACGACCACACACTGCAAATGCTACGAAAACCTTCCTACAGAGATTTGGCTGGGAGGTGTTTGACCACCCCCTGTACAACCCTGACCTCGTTTTTGCATCTCAAATATTTCCTTGGCGGTCAACACTTCAACAATGACAAAGAGCTGAAAGAAAATGTTTTCAACTGGTTGAAGACACCGGCGGCAAACTACTATGAAGAAGGTATACAAAAATTGTGCTTCGCTATGACAAATGCCTGTAAAATTTCGGCAATTAAGTGGAAAAGTAGTGTAAGACTTGTAGAATTTTGTTCAATAAATATTTTTTCTGTACCTTTACACAATTTAATATTATTACCAAACAGAACTTACTTTCTGGACGTAACTCGTATATTTAAATGCTTAGATAATTCTCATTTCTCCATGTACTAAGGGCACTGAAGCGATGTATATATTCTGTATGTTATAATACAGTGTTTTTTTTTTATAAAATGGTGTTTATAGATTTGTTAACAGACACCGTTTTGTCACCTTTCAGCTGATGTCACCATTAGCTAAGAAAGAATATATATTCTGCAGTTGAAGTTCTTCTAGCATAAGTTCCCTAAACATATCAGTGTTATATGCTGTGGCTATCACATATGATCATTTAAAAACATTAATTAGGTGTTAATTGGAATTTCAGGACAACTTTTTCGTAATTAAGACATTACTGAGTCCTTCTTTCACTAACTGTAGCCTATGTTATTAAGAACTATCTAATCTTAGGGTTAGAATTTGAATAAATTAATCATGATATAATTCGGCATACATAGCCCGTTTTATGCAGACATTGGCATTTGCCTTGCTTTTCATTTGTTACACTAATGAGTGAAATAAGCCAAAAAAAACAAAAACAAACAAGACAGTCACTTGCAAGTATTCACTTTCTCGTACAGAAGCAACTAGCTGTTATGAAGTCCAGTACACACTATTTGAAGTTTATATCCTGAAGATAATTTTTGCTTTTATATATTCTAATGTTCGGGGACAGTAACATAAAAATAGAATTTACCCTTTCCCTATATATCAGGGCAGCTTAGAATAACGGTTCTTTATGTATCATTTCTACAATTTAAACGTGTACCATAGCAAGCCAGTGATATATGGTATTGAATAAAGTAGCATTCCTTTGAAATGTTAAGTATCAGAATACGGACATTACCGTTTTCTTTTACAAAAGAAATGTATATAATATTTACTTACCAAGACAGCTGACGACCAGGAGGGAGCAGATCACGAAGAGCTTGAACATGTTGATCATGTGTGCCGTATCAGACAACTGTCGCTGATTTTATACACAGAATGAGGGAATTCCGTAGCTGCTCCTTGTGTTTTTTGTTTGAATTATCAGTAGATTTGCAATCTTGAGAGATTTGATAAGCTGGTCACATCACGATTAACAGAGGCTTGTATCCTTAGTACTTACGTCAACTTCGGAACGATAATCATTTGGAAGAGTGAACCTGTACCTGGTGGCTGGCTAGTGGTATAAGTTGGAAATAGAATAAATTTGATTCTGGAGATAATGTCCTTTCTGGTGATGTAGTACAAATATAGTGTATCCACATTAAGCCATATTGTCACACTTAGAGCTGTGAGTGAAAATGTGTTATGAATCAGCCTGTGGTGAACAAGCTGTAGTGCATGGAGTATTTTCTTCTATATAGTAAGACTTTCCTGTTAGCTTTACGGCTACTGTATCAGAAGAAAGTGTAAATTAAGAAAGAATTAATTCAGGTAGGTTCTCCGCTGTGAACAGAGTAGAGTGTCGGATGGTAGAAACGTTTTTTGCGTGTATTTAAAAAGAACAGGGACTGTGTGCCCACCACAATCATAGCAGATGAAAGTATTTGCTGTGGAATAATATCCTAATTTAACTATACAGAAGTGTTCAATTTATTAGACTAAAAGGTGACATTTTAAACATACACGTTTTATTTTCTATTTATTTAACAGAAATAATATAACAAAATATTTTCTTCAGCTCTTAGTATTTTGTATGCATTCCTTTAGCCTTTATTACAATTTTGATGCGTTTAGGCATGCTCTCTACAAGGGTGGGGCACTTTTCCTTTATTTCCTCATCTCTGTGCCAAGTGCTTATCAGGCTCTCATTAAGCTGAACTTTTGTTGTTATTTCCCATTTATTCAGTCTCTGTTTAACAATACCCCACAGATTCCCTATTTTATTTAAATCAGGGCTATTCCCCAGCCATGGTAGTACTTTTACTTTTTTTTTTTTTTTTTTTTTTTTTTGAGGAACTGGGTTACAGATTTTGCTCTATGGCAGGGAGCACTGTCATGTATGTACACAAAATTATCATTTGGAAACCATTCTTTACTTTGCAGAAATAGTCTTCTTTCTAATACACTTTTATACTGTTTCTGCTCCATAGATCCCAAAACTATGTATAATCTTCCAGGTCCATGAACAGAGCTGTAGCTCCAGACCATTTTTGATGTTGGGTGCTTTACTCTTTGATCGACACACTCAGAAGAAAATGCTTCTTTATATGTCCTTCTCACATATTGGCTGCTCTCTTCACATACCTCAAACATGGATTCATCTGAGATAATTAGCGGAAACAATAAAAACCTCTATTAATATTAATCAGTTTTAAAATTGCTCAAAGATAATATAACAAAGCCAGCAATGAGAAAAACGAAGTTTAGGCTGTTCATTTCATTTCCATCAAAATTTTCTTGTACATATTTTAACGTTATGCTATATACAGTTTTCATAATATTTACCTTTTTCCAAAATTCCACTCGTTATTTCTGCATCTCTTTGGCCAATTGTAAACGTTTTTTGCCATTTCATTTGTCAGTTTAGCCTTTTTACGAGGCCTGAATGCTGTTAAACCTGCTTCACATAATCTTCTGCAAACTACTGAGGCTGATATTTCTGTACCGTACTGCTTTAGTTGATTACTGAGGTCAATGCTGGTTGCTCTTCTATTTTGTTTTGCCACCTGCACAAGTTTTCTTTGCATCCTTGGTGATAGCTTTCTTTTGTACCGCATTTGCCACCCCTTTGTGAGGTCAACGTCTCACCGAATGTTAAAGCTTGATTAATGCGACTAACTGATTTTTGTGAAATACACAATTTCGTAGCTAATTCACGTTGTGAATAAACAGTTTGCTTCAAAGGACTCTCAGTTGCAGCTACTTTCCTTGGGGATAAGTCAATAGTTTTACCCATAACCTCACTTTTGAATCATTGTGAATGATAAGGATAAGATGCACGATGCTACCTGGCTTGAGATCAATTAATAATAAACACTGAGAATATATTAACCATAAAACACAATAAAGGCAAATATTAACAATCTTCACTTACTACATACACAAATGAAGGCAATATTACCAAACAGTTGGATAAATAGACATGAAAAACATGGCTGCTCATAATTCATAGCTACCACCATTTTACTATAAGTAAAAGAAGAATCCCCCAGCTAATATTTAGAGAGAAATTTAATTGAATATACTTCATATTATAGCAAGGAACAGAATTACGACAAATTGAAATAGGTTACGGCGGTAAATAACTATTATTTTGAATGTTAAAATGAAGCAAATTAAAAAAAACATGAATGAGTCTAATAATTTGCAAACGTCTGTACGTACATGTTGTCAAATTGTTTCACTGCAACTTATCCCACAAGATATATAACCGTATTAATTCCTTTTGCAGACCAAAACTTTTTAAATCGTTACTCTCACAGTTTTCATTCAAAAAACTTATTTTAAGATATTTACATAAGAAATGATTTTTTTTTTTTTTGTAATTTATGTCGAACGTTAAGTCATATCGGACGGTGAATGAATTGGGTGAAATATTGCTCAAATGAGTCCAGGATCCACGGAGACTAGAGTTACCTAAAATTTGTTTTGAAGGAAAAGGCAAAACCCTGGAAAAAACCTTATCCAGGTAACTCACTCTGATCGAGATTCGTACTCGGGACCTCTTGAACGTGAGGCAGACTCGCTACCACAAGGCTATCTTGTATTAATACACTACCTTGTATTAATATAAAAAACGAGGACTTCGTTTTCTAATAAGGGTGTACTCTGGAATGTAACTTCAATGAGGTTAGAACCAAGGAGAGAACACAGTTACAAATGTCTAATAGGGGGCGTGGCACATCATGTAGCCTTTTCAAAATAAGTCTGTTTAGGATTTCTCAACTAAGTGACACTAAAATAAATATCGTTATTCGCTTCTACCCACATTTATACATAATATTCGTGATAAATCTTTAAGTAACATATTTATTGTACGAGGGTGGGTAAAAAAGTAACGTCTCCTATTTTTTCCTTAAATAAGTAAGTTATGTAAAAACTTTGAATTAAGCGCAAATCCTCAATCCTTTATCTCCAATCCCCTGCATTATGAAATGGTACTCTCTTCCTCGAGTTGATTAATTGAATGTTAAAGGAATATATACATGTACTGAAACAAATATTTTTGTGTGCAGTGTCAAGTTTATTACGGACTCTGAACGGTGGGATTTAATCTCCCCTAGGAGAGCTGACCGCAACCATAAATAATGGCCGCACCCCGCGTTTAGTTTCAAACATAGTTTGACAGGAAGGGGACATCTTAGGTAGTGTAAAGTGGGACTCTCGTAACTGGGACTCCATATGTGTTCTACCGACCAAC
The DNA here is from genome assembly GCA_030765055.1 of Mantis religiosa. Taxonomy (NCBI): domain Eukaryota; kingdom Metazoa; phylum Arthropoda; class Insecta; order Mantodea; family Mantidae; genus Mantis; species Mantis religiosa. Next base: position 204,933,063 of record CM060949.1, on the reverse strand, counting down.
TTATTAAGAATAATGAACTGATGGGGGAAGCGAAGTGTCATCTAACCATCTAAAAAAAAGACATATCTAAATCTCAGTCGCTAGCTGGGGGTCGAGCTAAAACCGTCGTGCGACAGCACGAAGACAGGTATCAGGTTAATTGGGAATATTTTGGCTACTGTGGGCTAAACTGAACGGACGAGTAAACTAAAGAAATCGCGTTCAATTAAAGGTAGTTAGTAGCTGGGTGCTAATCCGATGAGTCGTGTTATAGACACGGGAGTGCTACCACGCCAGCGCGAAGCCTACCATTCAGAGTTCGCCTAATTAACATGTATTTCGAGAGTAATTGAAGTACAACCGATCGTCATAAGAGAATTAACCTGTGTTTCTTTCCAATATCCCAATTGGTCCACCCAAACGCCCTGTATCAAGAGATCCTTGCCACTGATCCTATATTCATAAATATTGGGACAACTCCGAGAGCAGCCGAGGACATCGATATTCCTCAAATTATGTTAGCGATGCTGACAACCCTAGGAGTCAAGCCCCTGCCAAATAACTGAGCAGAACTCAGCGGCATAACTCAACGCTCGACACTCCGACCTGCCGCAAGTAGTAACTTCCTAAGACAACAGGTGGCAACTCCGCAACCTCTTGCAAAATGACTGACATCGACATTCGTAATAGACAGCGTTCTGTGATTGAATTTTTGACTGCGGAAGATGAAACGCCAATTCGCATTCACGAAAGGCTAAAGAATTGTATGGTGATGCAACGGTGGATGTCAGCACTGTTAGAAGATGGGTTCGTCGCTGGTACGAAGCCGAAGGTCAAACACCATTGGCAGATGAAAAGCGAAGCGGCAGGCCGGTTACTGCAGTGGCAAATTCATCGTCAATGTTGTAGTTTTCAAGGTATGTGAATTGGACTCAATTTTCTTGGCAATTAAAATAGAAAAAAAAAAAAAAATAGGAGGCATTACATTTTGACCCAGCCTCGTATATTTACTAGAGCTAAATAAGGAGCAGGCTATAAGAGATATTTTGATAGGATCTCTGAGTAATTTAGCTATCTCTGCATGACTACGAGAATGAGAGAGAGGGGCATGAATTAGAACGGCAAAAAAATCAGGATTTTATTATCATCTTGAAGGAATACGTTTGAAATTATTGTGTCCCATTCCTCGAAACTGAGGAAACATAACAAGTCTTTAATCGACTTATGGCCTTTAGCTGTGGTCTTCATAGATATACATTCACAGTTACTTTGTTTGATACTGTATTCGTATTGGCTAACGAGTTTCGAAACAGATATTCCAGATGGAAACTTGACACTGAATCTTTGCTTAGGATACAATAAAGCCGTAGTTACCGATGGTGCTTGCTCCCCTTCATTTTTATGTGCGAAGCTGGTTATTTTTCTATTATGTATTTCAAATGGGAGCGCTACTTGGTGATCAACCAATCGGAGTCCTGCGGTGTTGTTGTATTGCATTCCCGCTAAGTGATGTGTGACGAGCTCCAAACTAATCAATCTGTAGGAAATACTATTCGCGCTAAGACAAAAATTCAGATTTCGCCAAAATTTATCAATGTGGAAGGTAGAGAATGTCACCCGAGCGTTGGAGCACCCTATAGAAGCAGCTGAGAGCGGGAAGCAGGGGAGGTCCGTGGTAGCCACGCCCCCTCCCCCTCGTTTGTCTTATAGTAGTGAGAGAAGGTGGCTGGGAGAAAAAACATCACTGTGCCGTCTCTTTCTGCTCCACCTGTGTTCTAGAACTTACGGGATATTTCATCTAATGGAGAACCTTCCAGATCGGCAAGCGGACCCTATATAAGCAACACGTGGTGCAAGAGGAGTTAGTCAGTCAGTGAGTCAGTCAGAGTTCTTGGCAATCAGCGTAAGAGTTCAGTGCTAGTGTAAGGACGAGAAGACTGTGTGAGAGCATCGGAAGATTGTACGTAGTCGAGAATGCAAGTATAACTTTAACGGACGAACTGGTGAATTGTAATTGTGTGCAGTACGTAATTCTGTGTAATTGGCAAGTGTTAAACTGTAAGTCGGTGGAAATAAAGAACATTTTTGAGTGGTGAAATTGGACTTTTCATTCCACGAACACACAAAGTCACAATAATGTATCTAACATAACCATCAAAATCCCATATGTTTAGTTCAAATAGTTTTTCTAATACAAATAAATAGAACACTATTACCTGTACTATAACAATAAATCGCGACGTATGCGCCGTATGAATATCATTATTGGTTGGCATGTATGCGTGTACGTATATGTATGTATTTATTCACTGCAATTGGGTACTACCCGGTGGCAGAATTAAGAATTTACAACAATAACACGTTACAGATCAAATTACAAATACTAGAAATAAACAATACAAACAAGATATTATTTTACTTTAGTCACTTAAAACATATATAATTACTTCTGTATTTACATATTATATACCATTATAATTTAAAAGTTAAACTATAAACCATCTAGATTTTTTCAAAATTTCTTTAGCGACAGGGGACAGCCCTGAAAGACAGCTACAGGCAATTCATTCCATTCTTCAATGGTTCTATTAACAAAAGAAAATTTTCCTACGTCGGTTCTGTATCTTCTACCCTTAATTTTATACCTATGATCGTTTCGTCCATAATAATCCGGATTATCTAACCTTACACTAACGTCCACCCATGCATTTACACCAGCATTAGCTTTGAATAATGCTACCAACCTATGTTTTTTAAGCCTTATTCTTAATTTCTCCCATTTAGTCTCATCTCCTTTTAAAGGCCAAAAATACTTGCCTTTTTTATGAATGTTATTGCCCTCTTCTGTATTTTTTCTAATGGATCGATTTGGTTAGCTCTATACGGGTCCCAGCAAGCTACTGCATATTCCATAACCGGCCGCACTAAGGCCTTGTAGGCAATTTCCCTGGACCTAGCACTCCCCTTTTTCAATATTCTCATTACGAAATGTAATGCCTTCCACGCATTCCTAGATGTGGAATTTACTTGTTCGTCCCATCCAGCATTACTTGCCAGGTACACTCCCAAGTATTCGCAGCTGTCCACCTGTGGAATTTGCACCCGTCCCATGTGATAGTTAACAATAATTTTGCCCTTAGTTCTACTAAAAGCAATGGACTGAAAAATAATTTGTAATTACTGAGAACTGAAACGTAAATGTTTGACATGACGAGATAAAAGAATTACTTTCAATAAGGCAATTTCAGCGAGAGAAAACAATAAACTTCCTGCTGCCCTGGCAGAAAGTGTCTGGTCACATATCTTTGTGTATGAATGCTTCGTAATATCTATTTCCTCTAGAGAATTCAAAGTGGGTGGTATGTATGTGAATATACTTTTCATTACTCAGAACTTAAATTTAAAATACTACATGACGTGATAAAAGAATTACTGTGAATCAGTGAAGGTGTTAAATTCGAGAAACAGCAAACACTTCATTTCCTGTTAGCCTGTGGAATGCTGTATGCTTATGTTTATGAATGAATGCTGGATAAGAAGTGTTTATTTACTCTGGAGAGTTCAGATCAATATCATTCAGTTGTTCTTTGCACAACAGTAGAGTAGAAGTTAAATAGTGCAATGGCTTCTTGCGGTGAATTTAGTGGCGAGTCAAAAAGACAATTATTGGAAGTCAGGCTCGAAGTATTGTTGTTAAAGTGTACACGTTCTTCAAAAATTGGTCAATGAGGAATATAGAAATCAGCTCGATTTCAAAAATGCTCACCGGCTTACTGCTAAGGCGTGTCGTGTAAGTAAAACAAGTGTGTCCCGCATTTGTATTAGAAAACCTAGTAATTTTTAAGCTTTATTCATAGTTTTAGTATTTGAAAATATACATAATTTGCGAAAATGCTTTTGATTTTGGCAAGTGCATCATTGTAAAGGTTTGTAAACTATAATTCGTTTACCCTTACATTTAGCGCCATGTAAACGTGCATGCTGTATGAGTGTGCGAGAGAGAGGGAAATACAAAGCGAGTGGGGTAACAAGCTGGCAACGCTTATGATTAGCAGGACTTCAGAACTCTTTCCCTTTGAATCGCATAATAATTCCTTCTCATAATATACACAACTGTAATGTTATATATATCTAAATCCTGTTGGCATGTATTATATCCAGCGAATGTCAAACATAATAACATGAGAGAATTTTTATTTAAGTTTGATTAATGAGTCACTATGTTTTCCACTCAAACTTCACTTACAAGTAAGCGAAGTTTGAGTGCAAACATAGTGACTCATAAATCAAACATAAATATGAAGAATACTTCACTGTTAATAATGCTTCTGCTTTTAATATTTATGAGAGAACTTAATTTACAAGAATTACTATAAAGGTATTAGTAAAATCATTAACAATCATATAAGGGTTTCCGAATATCCTCTCCCCTTTGGGTTATACACGTATCTTTGCTCCACAATTACCATTATCTCATTAATAAACTGAACTATTGGATCGCTGGGATATTCAGTAGGAATATATAAGTAGTGGAAGAAAGTACTGTACATTGATTCAACAATTTAATTCAGCATGATGTATAAGGTAACAAAATAGAGATATTCAATTTTAAGCGTTGGAAGTGATGAAAGGTTTCAAATAGGCAACGTTGGCATAAACTCCAGGATATCCAGGAGAAGCGCAGCCAGCTCCCCAAGACACGATACCAGAGAGTTTTCCGTCAGTGAGCAGAGGACCACCAGAGTCTCCTTGGCAGGAATCCTTGCCACCTTCTTCAAGACCAGCACAGATCATGCTATCAGTGATACCTCCATATGCGGCATAAGCTTTGTTGCACGCATTACGGTCAACAATTGGCACAGTCACCAACTGAAGCTGTGTAGGAAGACTGCCTCCAGAACTGAGGGTTCCCCAGCCGCTCACTGTGGCGATGGTTCCAGCAGATGGTTCGGAATCAGTCAGAGCGATTGGCTGCACATTCTCGCTCATTATGAATTCTTCAGAGACCTGCAAAGACACCATTGTTTACAGTTTCATTTAAAGAGCCCCATACATTTTATGTCATATTTTCAACATATGTCCGTAGAATGATTGTATTGCTTTCATATTGTTGAAACATTTGCTTTATACCACTTATGGGCCTACAAATTTTTATCTTAGTTGTAAGATAAATCATTCCGTAAGGAGCTAAAATTTGTGGAAAATTGCTTTTAATTAGTACTAAGTACACAAATATCTACTACTGTTCTTCACACATGACGTTTTCTCTTTTCCCTTATAATGTTTACAAACATTTAACAAATAACCATAGATACAGCGCTGTTACCTACCTTAACAACACAAGCATCATTATCAATGGTGTAGTAGTCGAACTGGGGATGTACAATGATTTTGCTGGCCTGATGTAGGGAGCCGCCACTGCCTCTTTTGCTGCTGCCAGCACGGAAGCGCACGTTACCTGCAGATACTCTGAAATTGGTAGACGTTGATGTTATTGTAAAGTGTGTACGTCATTACTATTCCTTAATGATTAATTGGATTATGTAATTGAAGACATAGTTATGTCAATCTCGAACCGAAAGCATCGAAAATAAAAATACACTATTAAAATATTCATTCGAAATATTTCTGCTTTAGTTTGAGTCTACCTTCCATGAAAACTCCTTTCGAATATTATGAGGGCGGGTCAAAAATTAATGCCTCTTATTTTTTCTCTTTTAATTGCCAAGAAAATTGAATACAATTTACATAGCTTGAAAACCAAATCTTTGTAGATTAATTTATCACTATTCAATATAATCTCCGTCCTTTTCCACAGTTTTGGTCCATCTTTTAACTAGGGCATGATTTCCAGTGTGGTAGAACACACGGTCTTGCTTCCTAAGCCATTGACGCACGGACGTTTTCACAGCCTCCTCATCTTCAAATTGAATCCCACGATGCGCTTCCTTTAGTGGCCCTAACAGATGGATGTCTGATGGTGCCAGGTCAGATCTGTATGGGGGTGAGGTAAGACTTGCCATACCAATTTCTCTATTTCTGCTGTGGTGTAACGGCTGGTGTGTGGTCTTGCATTGTCATGCAAAAGAAGATCATCTGCCATAGCTTTTGTTGGGGAACTCGGCGAAGACGTGCTTTCAGCTTTTTGAAAGTTCTGACATATTTGACAGAATTTATTGTGCATCCCTGCTCCAAAAAATCATTCATAAGCACACCGTCTGCATCCCAAAACTTTCGCCATAGCTTTCCCTGCCGACGGCTGAGTTTTGAATTCCTTTTTTTTTTGTAAGGTGACGTTGTGTGATGCCATTCCATTGACTGCCTCTTGGATTCAGGTTCAAAATAATGAACCCACGTTTTGTCTCCAGTAACAATTTTTTCCCAGAATCTCCTCTCCCTCAAAATTGAAGCACTGCAAGTGTTGGGAGGCTATTGCTTTCCTTGTTTCTTTGTTTTGGACGGTTAACATTCTTGTTACCGAACGTGAAAAAAAATTTTGAGTCACACAGAAGTTGAATAATCATAATCACACTGCCTTTACTGATGGAGGTAATGCGACACAATTCACCTGTTGTTACCCGGCGATCACCAAGAATGATATCGACTTGCTGAATATTGCATGGAGTCACTGCTGTAACTGGCCTGCCGCTTCGCTTTTCATCTGCCAATGTTGTTTGCCTTAAGTTTCGTTACAGCGACAAGCTCTTCGTCTAACGGTGCTGACATACACCTTTGCATGACCATACACATTTTTTGGCCTTTGTGAATTCGAATTGGCGTTTCATCTTCCGCAGTCAAACGTTCAATCCCAGAAAGCTGTCTAATATGAATGTCGATGGGAGCCATTTTGCAAGAGGATGCAGTGCTGCCATCTGTTGACTTAGGAAGTTACTAATGTAGGGATTGGAGAAGACGGTTTGAGGAATTGTGAAAATTCAAAGTTTTTGCATTACTTATTAATCTAAAGGAAAACAAAAGGAGGCATAACATTTTGATCCACTCTCGTATGTAAATTAGGTTTATTTTTTTGCTAAAATCTGAAGGTGAGAATGCGATAACTTACCCATCACAGCAGTGACCAGCTGTGACTGCCGTGTTCCGATTGAGGACAGACCCTCCACACATATGGCTACCACCGTATTCAAGAGAGAGCTGAAAAGAAAAGGAAAACTGCATTCAGTCATTAGTATGTAAACATATCATAATACGAATTTCGTATGTTATTTTAGCAGGTTCTTAACGTAGTCTGTCTAAGGCTGGTCAATAAATACGATTGTGGGAACTGCTCGTGCTTCTCTGTTACGGGGACAGATGTGGGAAATCGGGTAATAAATTATTGTTAAGTTCCGGATTTGAATACTAGTTTACAAGGATTTCAAAGTTAGCTTCCAAACTTTTAAGGTGCTTATAAATTGTACATAATTAATTTTGGTTGATCTAAGAAAAGAATGGCGGTATTTGGATATCTTTTTTCAAACCATAAATTTACACATTGTATATTTTACAATTGTGTCCCGTTGAAACTACATTAAATATCCCTGCCCGCCTCGGTAGCGTGGTAATAGAGTGTCTGCCTCAGGTTCAAGAGTTCCCGAGTTCGACTCTCGGTGAGGGTGAGTTACCTGAATAAGGTTTTCTGCGGGGTTTTCCCTTATCTTTAGGGACGAGTGTTGCGAAACTCTAAGCTCCATGGACCCCGGCTCATTTGAGCGTCATATCACCTACTTCGTTCATTGTCCGATATGACTTGACGTTGGGGGACCTAATTATATATAAATAAAAAGATATATGCTTTCTATATGAAACAGTGCTGTTTATTTATGTTCCTCAAACCCTTATGTAATTTTAGACGGTCGGTGAGGGCTACAAATATGAATGACGGAGAGTAATCCAGAAATGTATGATCAATTGATCAGCCCGACCCTCGGAATGAGAGTTAGGGAAGTAGATAACGGAATGTGGGTGAAGTAGATGAAATGAAAGATGACAATGAAGCATTTGCTGAAACGACGGTGGAGGAAAGTGGAGTTCTTACAGAAATCTCGCCCCAGCGCCGTGATGTCCAAGATATTTAAGTATAGTTTATGAATTACTTACCTGGTGAGGAACCTCCTTGATGTCTGCATCCCTTCCTCCGACAATTCTTCCGTCGAGACGTGGCCGTCTCAGTCTTGGGGCTGCACCTGTAGGTTGTTTAACATAAACATGTATTACAGATGCATTAACAAATAAACTGACAGATTTCCATTTCTATGGTCATCTTGTTCTAACGTTAGTTATTATAAATGTTGCAAAAATATACTTTAAATCTAAAGATTTGGTAGATTCGAGGAAAATGACTTATAGCTGTATAAAAGCCTCTATCTATATTTTCTGGGTTAAAAACCTGGACGATATATATCTTTTATTTGTAAAGTTGGGATTTTTAAAGTAATTTTTAAGCAATTTTAAAATATTCAACACTTTGCCATGCACATGTAATTGTTCTGAAATTTACATGTATATTTCCTAAATAAAATAACTAGATACTTCGTATACCTATTTTTTCTTTCAAACAATTTTAAGCTTAAGTTATATTAAACTTAAAAAGATAGAAGTGATAAATAATATAATTTAAAATGGTATTACTTTGATCTTATACTAGTAGAAACAAATTACATAAAAATTCCTTTGCTATAAACTGGTAAATAACTCAAAAGTGTTCAACTGTTATAGTATTAAAGAACTTTGGAAATAAGGGAGATATACTAAAAGGTAACCATCTAAGTATTTATAGTAAAAAGTCTTTGATAAAAAAAAACATAAAAGTTACAACGTCATATTCATTATATCGAATGAGAGGTATATGGAAATTAGTGTAAGGGAATACGTGTGATGTGGGTAAATTATTAAAATGCAGAATAGAATATATAGAAAGAAGGAAGTATAGGGAAGTCTAGAAAATATGTAATCATTACAATTTTACAAGCAAATAAAAATAATTTGCGGACGAGAAGCATCTGTAGATTACTGCAATAGACAAGAGAGAGAGAAGGGGTAGCATGGATCAGAACAGGAATAATAATTCTATGAGGGATAAGATGTAGGGAAAAGGGAGTTTGTGAATTGTCTGGGGGAAAAGAAAGCATCGGATACTATGTAACAGAATGCGATGAGGCTGCAATATGGAGTAAAAATTTTTGGGACAAATAATGGGAGAAAGTAGAGAAGAGGATAGTATACATAAAAATGTTAACGGGCGGGGAGGAAAAGAAGGTAAGAAGGATTGGGGAGTTCTTGCAGAAAGTAAAAGAAAAATGGGTAAGAATATAAGAATATAAGAAAGTAAGAGGAGGGGGATGAAAGGGACTAATTAAGTAATCAAAGAGGTATGGAGCTTAAGAGCTTCCTCGCAGAGCAGAAGACCAGGGTGTCATGTAAGCCAAGGTAGCAACAACGTAAAAACAAATAAATGTAAAGAATAGAAGAAAGGAAGAGGAGGAGGATGAAAGGGACTAATTATTAATCAAAGAGGTATGGAGGTTAAGAGCTACCTGACAGACCAAGGACCAGGGTGTCATATAAGCCAAGATAACGACAAATAAATGTAGCCAAATGTTGGAAATTGTAAAATTTTGGAGTATGCACAATAAATATATTACACAATATTACAAAAATATTACCTTAGAGTTAGCAAATTTTTACAAATTAGGCCGATAAGGCACAGAAATATTTATACGGAAGATGTTACAGGAACCTGCCGGAAGCTTCCATAACAACCGTCAATAAAAAACTGTATATTTAAAAGCCATAGGTAATACTTTGATATGCAGTATCAATTTCTGTTTTTTTTTTCTTCCTACTGGACCGGTTTAAGGTCATAGGTCTTTATTTATTTTCCCGAATACAAGGGGTGTCCAGAAAGTAAGCTCTGTTTCAATTTATCTCCGCTGCAGTGCAGCGATCGCAGTTTGGCACATGCGACTTAGACGCTCTGTATCAAGGAGAAGAAACGTGCGCCATTGTGAGAACGCTGTCAGCTACGTGCACTTTGTTGTGGTTGTTTACAATGTCGTGTTGATTGAAAATCCCGCCGCTTGTGAAATTAGAACTGTGATTGGTTTTCTGAATGCTAGGATTGTGCCGTGGTTGTGTTTCTTCACGACAACGCACGACCACACACTGCAAATGCTACGAAAACCTTCCTACAGAGATTTGGCTGGGAGGTGTTTGACCACCCCCTGTACAACCCTGACCTCGTTTTTGCATCTCAAATATTTCCTTGGCGGTCAACACTTCAACAATGACAAAGAGCTGAAAGAAAATGTTTTCAACTGGTTGAAGACACCGGCGGCAAACTACTATGAAGAAGGTATACAAAAATTGTGCTTCGCTATGACAAATGCCTGTAAAATTTCGGCAATTAAGTGGAAAAGTAGTGTAAGACTTGTAGAATTTTGTTCAATAAATATTTTTTCTGTACCTTTACACAATTTAATATTATTACCAAACAGAACTTACTTTCTGGACGTAACTCGTATATTTAAATGCTTAGATAATTCTCATTTCTCCATGTACTAAGGGCACTGAAGCGATGTATATATTCTGTATGTTATAATACAGTGTTTTTTTTTTATAAAATGGTGTTTATAGATTTGTTAACAGACACCGTTTTGTCACCTTTCAGCTGATGTCACCATTAGCTAAGAAAGAATATATATTCTGCAGTTGAAGTTCTTCTAGCATAAGTTCCCTAAACATATCAGTGTTATATGCTGTGGCTATCACATATGATCATTTAAAAACATTAATTAGGTGTTAATTGGAATTTCAGGACAACTTTTTCGTAATTAAGACATTACTGAGTCCTTCTTTCACTAACTGTAGCCTATGTTATTAAGAACTATCTAATCTTAGGGTTAGAATTTGAATAAATTAATCATGATATAATTCGGCATACATAGCCCGTTTTATGCAGACATTGGCATTTGCCTTGCTTTTCATTTGTTACACTAATGAGTGAAATAAGCCAAAAAAAACAAAAACAAACAAGACAGTCACTTGCAAGTATTCACTTTCTCGTACAGAAGCAACTAGCTGTTATGAAGTCCAGTACACACTATTTGAAGTTTATATCCTGAAGATAATTTTTGCTTTTATATATTCTAATGTTCGGGGACAGTAACATAAAAATAGAATTTACCCTTTCCCTATATATCAGGGCAGCTTAGAATAACGGTTCTTTATGTATCATTTCTACAATTTAAACGTGTACCATAGCGAGCCAGTGATATATGGTATTGAATAAAGTAGCATTCCTTTGAAATGTTAAGTATCAGAATACGGACATTACCGTTTTCTTTTACAAAAGAAATGTATATAATATTTACTTACCAAGACAGCTGACGACCAGGAGGGAGCAGATCACGAAGAGCTTGAACATGTTGATCATGTGTGCCGTATCAGACAACTGTCGCTGATTTTATACACAGAATGAGGGAATTCCGTAGCTGCTCCTTGTGTTTTTTGTTTGAATTATCAGTAGATTTGCAATCTTGAGAGATTTGATAAGCTGGTCACATCACGATTAACAGAGGCTTGTATCCTTAGTACTTACGTCAACTTCGGAACGATAATCATTTGGAAGAGTGAACCTGTACCTGGTGGCTGGCTAGTGGTATAAGTTGGAAATAGAATAAATTTGATTCTGGAGATAATGTCCTTTCTGGTGATGTAGTACAAATATAGTGTATCCACATTAAGCCATATTGTCACACTTAGAGCTGTGAGTGAAAATGTGTTATGAATCAGCCTGTGGTGAACAAGCTGTAGTGCATGGAGTATTTTCTTCTATATAGTAAGACTTTCCTGTTAGCTTTACGGCTACTGTATCAGAAGAAAGTGTAAATTAAGAAAGAATTAATTCAGGTAGGTTCTCCGCTGTGAACAGAGTAGAGTGTCGGATGGTAGAAACGTTTTTTGCGTGTATTTAAAAAGAACAGGGACTGTGTGCCCACCACAATCATAGCAGATGAAAGTATTTGCTGTGGAATAATATCCTAATTTAACTATACAGAAGTGTTCAATTTATTAGACTAAAAGGTGACATTTTAAACATACACGTTTTATTTTCTATTTATTTAACAGAAATAATATAACAAAATATTTTCTTCAGCTCTTAGTATTTTGTATGCATTCCTTTAGCCTTTATTACAATTTTGATGCGTTTAGGCATGCTCTCTACAAGGGTGGGGCACTTTTCCTTTATTTCCTCATCTCTGTGCCAAGTGCTTATCAGGCTCTCATTAAGCTGAACTTTTGTTGTTATTTCCCATTTATTCAGTCTCTGTTTAACAATACCCCACAGATTCCCTATTTTATTTAAATCAGGGCTATTCCCCAGCCATGGTAGTACTTTTACTTTTTTTTTTTTTTTTTTTTTTTTGAGGAACTGGGTTACAGATTTTGCTCTATGGCAGGGAGCACTGTCATGTATGTACACAAAATTATCATTTGGAAACCATTCTTTACTTTGCAGAAATAGTCTTCTTTCTAATACACTTTTATACTGTTTCTGCTCCATAGATCCCAAAACTATGTATAATCTTCCAGGTCCATGAACAGAGCTGTAGCTCCAGACCATTTTTGATGTTGGGTGCTTTACTCTTTGATCGACACACTCAGAAGAAAATGCTTCTTTATATGTCCTTCTCACATATTGGCTGCTCTCTTCACATACCTCAAACATGGATTCATCTGAGATAATTAGCGGAAACAATAAAAACCTCTATTAATATTAATCAGTTTTAAAATTGCTCAAAGATAATATAACAAAGCCAGCAATGAGAAAAACGAAGTTTAGGCTGTTCATTTCATTTCCATCAAAATTTTCTTGTACATATTTTAACGTTATGCTATATACAGTTTTCATAATATTTACCTTTTTCCAAAATTCCACTCGTTATTTCTGCATCTCTTTGGCCAATTGTAAACGTTTTTTGCCATTTCATTTGTCAGTTTAGCCTTTTTACGAGGCCTGAATGCTGTTAAACCTGCTTCACATAATCTTCTGCAAACTACTGAGGCTGATATTTCTGTACCGTACTGCTTTAGTTGATTACTGAGGTCAATGCTGGTTGCTCTTCTATTTTGTTTTGCCACCTGCACAAGTTTTCTTTGCATCCTTGGTGATAGCTTTCTTTTGTACCGCATTTGCCACCCCTTTGTGAGGTCAACGTCTCACCGAATGTTAAAGCTTGATTAATGCGACTAACTGATTTTTGTGAAATACACAATTTCGTAGCTAATTCACGTTGTGAATAAACAGTTTGCTTCAAAGGACTCTCAGTTGCAGCTACTTTCCTTGGGGATAAGTCAATAGTTTTACCCATAACCTCACTTTTGAATCATTGTGAATGATAAGGATAAGATGCACGATGCTACCTGGCTTGAGATCAATTAATAATAAACACTGAGAATATATTAACCATAAAACACAATAAAGGCAAATATTAACAATCTTCACTTACTACATACACAAATGAAGGCAATATTACCAAACAGTTGGATAAATAGACATGAAAAACATGGCTGCTCATAATTCATAGCTACCACCATTTTACTATAAGTAAAAGAAGAATCCCCCAGCTAATATTTAGAGAGAAATTTAATTGAATATACTTCATATTATAGCAAGGAACAGAATTACGACAAATTGAAATAGGTTACGGCGGTAAATAACTATTATTTTGAATGTTAAAATGAAGCAAATTAAAAAAAACATGAATGAGTCTAATAATTTGCAAACGTCTGTACGTACATGTTGTCAAATTGTTTCACTGCAACTTATCCCACAAGATATATAACCGTATTAATTCCTTTTGCAGACCAAAACTTTTTAAATCGTTACTCTCACAGTTTTCATTCAAAAAACTTATTTTAAGATATTTACATAAGAAATGATTTTTTTTTTTTTTGTAATTTATGTCGAACGTTAAGTCATATCGGACGGTGAATGAATTGGGTGAAATATTGCTCAAATGAGTCCAGGATCCACGGAGACTAGAGTTACCTAAAATTTGTTTTGAAGGAAAAGGCAAAACCCTGGAAAAAACCTTATCCAGGTAACTCACTCTGATCGAGATTCGTACTCGGGACCTCTTGAACGTGAGGCAGACTCGCTACCACAAGGCTATCTTGTATTAATACACTACCTTGTATTAATATAAAAAACGAGGACTTCGTTTTCTAATAAGGGTGTACTCTGGAATGTAACTTCAATGAGGTTAGAACCAAGGAGAGAACACAGTTACAAATGTCTAATAGGGGGCGTGGCACATCATGTAGCCTTTTCAAAATAAGTCTGTTTAGGATTTCTCAACTAAGTGACACTAAAATAAATATCGTTATTCGCTTCTACCCACATTTATACATAATATTCGTGATAAATCTTTAAGTAACATATTTATTGTACGAGGGTGGGTAAAAAAGTAACGTCTCCTATTTTTTCCTTAAATAAGTAAGTTATGTAAAAACTTTGAATTAAGCGCAAATCCTCAATCCTTTATCTCCAATCCCCTGCATTATGAAATGGTACTCTCTTCCTCGAGTTGATTAATTGAATGTTAAAGGAATATATACATGTACTGAAACAAATATTTTTGTGTGCAGTGTCAAGTTTATTACGGACTCTGAACGGTGGGATTTAATCTCCCCTAGGAGAGCTGACCGCAACCATAAATAATGGCCGCACCCCGCGTTTAGTTTCAAACATAGTTTGACAGGAAGGGGACATCTTAGGTAGTGTAAAGTGGGACTCTCGTAACTGGGACTCCATATGTGTTCTACCGACCAACTTATTAAGAATAATGAACTGATGGGGGAAGCGAAGTGTCATCTAACCATCTAAAAAAAAGACATATCTAAATCTCAGTCGCTAGCTGGGGGTCGAGCTAAAACCGTCGTGCGACAGCACGAAGACAGGTATCAGGTTAATTGGGAATATTTTGGCTACTGTGGGCTAAACTGAACGGACGAGTAAACTAAAGAAATCGCGTTCAATTAAAGGTAGTTAGTAGCTGGGTGCTAATCCGATGAGTCGTGTTATAGACACGGGAGTGCTACCACGCCAGCGCGAAGCCTACCATTCAGAGTTCGCCTAATTAACATGTATTTCGAGAGTAATTGAAGTACAACCGATCGTCATAAGAGAATTAACCTGTGTTTCTTTCCAATATCCCAATTGGTCCACCCAAACGCCCTGTATCAAGAGATCCTTGCCACTGATCCTATATTCATAAATATTGGGACAACTCCGAGAGCAGCCGAGGACATCGATATTCCTCAAATTATGTTAGCGATGCTGACAACCCTAGGAGTCAAGCCCCTGCCAAATAACTGAGCAGAACTCAGCGGCATAACTCAACGCTCGACACTCCGACCTGCCGCAAGTAGTAACTTCCTAAGACAACAGGTGGCAACTCCGCAACCTCTTGCAAAATGACTGACATCGACATTCGTAATAGACAGCGTTCTGTGATTGAATTTTTGACTGCGGAAGATGAAACGCCAATTCGCATTCACGAAAGGCTAAAGAATTGTATGGTGATGCAACGGTGGATGTCAGCACTGTTAGAAGATGGGTTCGTCGCTGGTACGAAGCCGAAGGTCAAACACCATTGGCAGATGAAAAGCGAAGCGGCAGGCCGGTTACTGCAGTGGCAAATTCATCGTCAATGTTGTAGTTTTCAAGGTATGTGAATTGGACTCAATTTTCTTGGCAATTAAAATAGAAAAAAAAAAAAAAATAGGAGGCATTACATTTTGACCCAGCCTCGTATATTTACTAGAGCTAAATAAGGAGCAGGCTATAAGAGATATTTTGATAGGATCTCTGAGTAATTTAGCTATCTCTGCATGACTACGAGAATGAGAGAGAGGGGCATGAATTAGAACGGCAAAAAAATCAGGATTTTATTATCATCTTGAAGGAATACGTTTGAAATTATTGTGTCCCATTCCTCGAAACTGAGGAAACATAACAAGTCTTTAATCGACTTATGGCCTTTAGCTGTGGTCTTCATAGATATACATTCACAGTTACTTTGTTTGATACTGTATTCGTATTGGCTAACGAGTTTCGAAACAGATATTCCAGATGGAAACTTGACACTGAATCTTTGCTTAGGATACAATAAAGCCGTAGTTACCGATGGTGCTTGCTCCCCTTCATTTTTATGTGCGAAGCTGGTTATTTTTCTATTATGTATTTCAAATGGGAGCGCTACTTGGTGATCAACCAATCGGAGTCCTGCGGTGTTGTTGTATTGCATTCCCGCTAAGTGATGTGTGACGAGCTCCAAACTAATCAATCTGTAGGAAATACTATTCGCGCTAAGACAAAAATTCAGATTTCGCCAAAATTTATCAATGTGGAAGGTAGAGAATGTCACCCGAGCGTTGGAGCACCCTATAGAAGCAGCTGAGAGCGGGAAGCAGGGGAGGTCCGTGGTAGCCACGCCCCCTCCCCCTCGTTTGTCTTATAGTAGTGAGAGAAGGTGGCTGGGAGAAAAAACATCACTGTGCCGTCTCTTTCTGCTCCACCTGTGTTCTAGAACTTACGGGATATTTCATCTAATGGAGAACCTTCCAGATCGGCAAGCGGACCCTATATAAGCAACACGTGGTGCAAGAGGAGTTAGTCAGTCAGTGAGTCAGTCAGAGTTCTTGGCAATCAGCGTAAGAGTTCAGTGCTAGTGTAAGGACGAGAAGACTGTGTGAGAGCATCGGAAGATTGTACGTAGTCGAGAATGCAAGTATAACTTTAACGGACGAACTGGTGAATTGTAATTGTGTGCAGTACGTAATTCTGTGTAATTGGCAAGTGTTAAACTGTAAGTCGGTGGAAATAAAGAACATTTTTGAGTGGTGAAATTGGACTTTTCATTCCACGAACACACAAAGTCACAATAATGTATCTAACATAACCATCAAAATCCCATATGTTTAGTTCAAATAGTTTTTCTAATACAAATAAATAGAACACTATTACCTGTACTATAACAATAAATCGCGACGTATGCGCCGTATGAATATCATTATTGGTTGGCATGTATGCGTGTACGTATATGTATGTATTTATTCACTGCAATTGGGTACTACCCGGTGGCAGAATTAAGAATTTACAACAATAACACGTTACAGATCAAATTACAAATACTAGAAATAAACAATACAAACAAGATATTATTTTACTTTAGTCACTTAAAACATATATAATTACTTCTGTATTTACATATTATATACCATTATAATTTAAAAGTTAAACTATAAACCATCTAGATTTTTTCAAAATTTCTTTAGCGACAGGGGACAGCCCTGAAAGACAGCTACAGGCAATTCATTCCATTCTTCAATGGTTCTATTAACAAAAGAAAATTTTCCTACGTCGGTTCTGTATCTTCTACCCTTAATTTTATACCTATGATCGTTTCGTCCATAATAATCCGGATTATCTAACCTTACACTAACGTCCACCCATGCATTTACACCAGCATTAGCTTTGAATAATGCTACCAACCTATGTTTTTTAAGCCTTATTCTTAATTTCTCCCATTTAGTCTCATCTCCTTTTAAAGGCCAAAAATACTTGCCTTTTTTATGAATGTTATTGCCCTCTTCTGTATTTTTTCTAATGGATCGATTTGGTTAGCTCTATACGGGTCCCAGCAAGCTACTGCATATTCCATAACCGGCCGCACTAAGGCCTTGTAGGCAATTTCCCTGGACCTAGCACTCCCCTTTTTCAATATTCTCATTACGAAATGTAATGCCTTCCACGCATTCCTAGATGTGGAATTTACTTGTTCGTCCCATCCAGCATTACTTGCCAGGTACACTCCCAAGTATTCGCAGCTGTCCACCTGTGGAATTTGCACCCGTCCCATGTGATAGTTAACAATAATTTTGCCCTTAGTTCTACTAAAAGCAATGGACTGAAAAATAATTTGTAATTACTGAGAACTGAAACGTAAATGTTTGACATGACGAGATAAAAGAATTACTTTCAATAAGGCAATTTCAGCGAGAGAAAACAATAAACTTCCTGCTGCCCTGGCAGAAAGTGTCTGGTCACATATCTTTGTGTATGAATGCTTCGTAATATCTATTTCCTCTAGAGAATTCAAAGTGGGTGGTATGTATGTGAATATACTTTTCATTACTCAGAACTTAAATTTAAAATACTACATGACGTGATAAAAGAATTACTGTGAATCAGTGAAGGTGTTAAATTCGAGAAACAGCAAACACTTCATTTCCTGTTAGCCTGTGGAATGCTGTATGCTTATGTTTATGAATGAATGCTGGATAAGAAGTGTTTATTTACTCTGGAGAGTTCAGATCAATATCATTCAGTTGTTCTTTGCACAACAGTAGAGTAGAAGTTAAATAGTGCAATGGCTTCTTGCGGTGAATTTAGTGGCGAGTCAAAAAGACAATTATTGGAAGTCAGGCTCGAAGTATTGTTGTTAAAGTGTACACGTTCTTCAAAAATTGGTCAATGAGGAATATAGAAATCAGCTCGATTTCAAAAATGCTCACCGGCTTACTGCTAAGGCGTGTCGTGTAAGTAAAACAAGTGTGTCCCGCATTTGTATTAGAAAACCTAGTAATTTTTAAGCTTTATTCATAGTTTTAGTATTTGAAAATATACATAATTTGCGAAAATGCTTTTGATTTTGGCAAGTGCATCATTGTAAAGGTTTGTAAACTATAATTCGTTTACCCTTACATTTAGCGCCATGTAAACGTGCATGCTGTATGAGTGTGCGAGAGAGAGGGAAATACAAAGCGAGTGGGGTAACAAGCTGGCAACGCTTATGATTAGCAGGACTTCAGAACTCTTTCCCTTTGAATCGCATAATAATTCCTTCTCATAATATACACAACTGTAATGTTATATATATCTAAATCCTGTTGGCATGTATTATATCCAGCGAATGTCAAACATAATAACATGAGAGAATTTTTATTTAAGTTTGATTAATGAGTCACTATGTTTTCCACTCAAACTTCACTTACAAGTAAGCGAAGTTTGAGTGCAAACATAGTGACTCATAAATCAAACATAAATATGAAGAATACTTCACTGTTAATAATGCTTCTGCTTTTAATATTTATGAGAGAACTTAATTTACAAGAATTAATATAAAGGTATTAGCAAAATAATTAACAATCATATAAGGGTTTCCGAATATCCTCTCCCCTTTGGGTTATACGCGTATTTTTGCTTCACAATTACCATTATCTCATTAATAAACTGAACTATTGGATCGCTGGGATATTCAAAAGAAATATATAAGTAGTGGAAGAAAGTACTGTACATTGGTTCAACAATTTAATTCAGCATAATGTATAAAGTAACAAAATACAGAATTTCAATTTTAAGCGTTGGAAGTGATGAAAGGTTTCAAATAGGCAACGTTGGCATAAACTCCAGGATATCCAGGAGAAGCGCAGCCAGCTCCCCAAGACACGATACCAGAGAGTTTTCCGTCAGTGAGCAGAGGACCACCAGAGTCTCCTTGGCAGGAATCCTTGCCACCTTCTTCAAGACCAGCACAGATCATGCTATCAGTGATACCTCCATATGCGGCATAAGCTTTGTTGCAGGCATTACGGTCAACAATTGGTACTGTCACCAACTGAAGCTGTGTAGGAAGACTGCCTCCAGAACTGAGGGTTCCCCAGCCGCTCACTGTGGCGATGGTTCCAGCAGATGGTTCGGAATCAGTCAGAGCGATTGGCTGCACATTCTCGCTCATTATGAATTCTTCAGAGACCTGCAAAGACACCATTGTTTACAGTTTCATTTAAAGAGCCCCATACATTTTATGTCATATTTTCAACATATGTCCGTAGAATGATTGTATTGCTTTCATATTGTTGAAACATTTGCTTTATACCACTTATGGGCCTACAAATTTTTATCTTAGTTGTAAGATAAATCATTCCGTAAGGAGCTAAAATTTGTGGAAAATTGCTTTTAATTAGTACTAAGTTCACAAATATCTACTACTGTTCTTCACACATGACGGTTTCTCTTTTCCCTTATAATGTTTACTAACATTTAACAAATAACCATAGATACAGCGCTGTTACCTACCTTAACAACACAAGCATCATTATCAATGGTGTAGTAGTCGAACTGGGGATGTACAATGATTTTGCTGGCCTGATGTAGGGAGCCGCCACTGCCTCTTTTGCTGCTGCCAGCGCGGAAGCGCACGTTACCTGCAGATACTCTGAAATTGGTAGACGTTGATGTTATTGTAAAGTGTGTACGTCATTACTATTTATTAATGATTAATTGGATTTTGGAATTGAAGACATAGTTATGTCAATCTCGAACCAAATGCATCGAAAATAAAAATACACTATTAAAAAATTCATTCGAAATATTTCTGCTTTAGTTTGAGTCTACCTTCCATGAAAACGCCTTTGAAATATTATGAGGGCGGGTCAAAAAGTAATGCCTCCTATTTTTTCTCTTTTAATTGCCAAGAAAATTGAATACAATTTACATAGCTTGAAAACCAAATCTTTGTAGATTAATTTAACACTATTCAATATAATCTCCGTCCTTTTCCACAGTTTTAGTCCATCTTTCAACTAGGGCATGTATTCCAGTGTGGTAGAACACACGGTCTTACTTCCTAAGCCATTGACGCACGGACGTTTTCACAGCCTCCTCATCTTCAAATTGAATCCCACGATGAGCTTCCTTTAGTGGCCCTAACAGATGGATATCTGATGGTGCCAGGTCAGATCTGTATGGGGGTGAGGTAAGACTTGCCATACCAATTTCTCTATTTCTGCTGTGGTGTAACGGCTGGTGTGTGGTCTTGCATTGTCATGCAAAAGAAGATCATCTGCCATAGCTTTTGTTGGGGAACTCGGCGAAGACGTGCTTTCAGCTTTTTGAAAGTTCTGACATATTTGACAGAATTTATTGTGCTTCCCTGCTCCAAAAAATTATTCATAAGCACACCGCCTGCATCCCAAAACTGTCGCCATAGTTTCCCTGCCGACGGCTGAGTTTTGAATTCCTTTTTTTGTAAGGTGACGTTGTGTGATGCCATTCCATTGACTGCCTCTTGGATTCAGGTTCAAAATAATGAACCCACGTATTGTCTCCAGTAACAATTTTTTCCCAGAATCTCCTCTCCCTCAAAATTGAAGCACTGCAAGTGTTCGGAGGCTATTGCTTTCCTTGTTTCTTTGTTTTGGACGGTTAACATTCTTGTTACCGAACGTGAAAAAAAATTTTGAGTCACACAGAACTTGAATAATCATGATCACACTGCCTTTACTGATGGAGTTAATGCAACACAATTCACCTGTTGTTACCCGGCGATCACTAAGAATGATATCGACTTGCTGAATATTGCATGGAGTCACTGCTGGAACTGGCCTGCCGCTTCGCTTTTCATCTGCCAATGTTGTTTGCCTTAAGTTTCGTTACAGCGACAAACTCTTCGTCTAACAGTGCTGACATACACCGTTGCATGACCATACACATTTTTTGGCCTTTTGTGAATTCGAATTGGCGTTTCATCTTCCGCAGTCAAAAGTTCAATCCCAGAAAGCTGTCTAATATGAATGTCGATGGGAGCCATTTTGCAAGAGGATGCAGTGCTGCCATCTGTTGACTTAGGAAGTTACTAATGTAGGGATTGGAGAAGACGGTTTGAGGAATTGTGAAAATTCAAAGTTTTTGCATTACTTACTAATCAAAAGGAAAACAAAAGGAGGCATAACATTTTGATCCACTCTCGTATGTAAATTAGGTTTATTTGTTTGCTAAAATCTGAAGGTGAGAATGCGATAACTTACCCATCACAGCAGTGACCAGCTGTGACTGCCGTGTTCCGATTGAGGACAGACCCTCCACACATATGGCTACCACCGTATTCAAGAGAGAGCTGAAAAGAAAAGGAAAACCGCATTCAGTCATTGGTATGTAAACATATCATCATAAGAATTTCGTATGTTATTTTAGCAGGTTCTTAACGTAGTCTGTCTAAGGCTGGTCAATAAATACGATTGTGGGAACTGCTCGTGCTTCTCTGTTACGGGGACAGATGTGGGAAATCGGGTAATAAATTATTGTTAAGTTCCGGATTTGAATACTAGTTTACAAGGATTTCAAAGTTAGCTTCCAAACTTTTAAGGTGCTTATAAATTGTACATAATTAATTTTGGTTGATTTAGGAAAAGAATAGGGGTATTTGGATATCTTTTTTCAAACCATAAATTTACACATTGTATATTTTACAATTGTGTCCCGTTGAAACTACATTAAATATCCCTGCCCGCCTCGGTAGCGTGGTAATAGAGTGTCTGCCTCAGGTTCAAGAGTTCCCGAGTTCGACTCTCGGTGAGAATGAGGTACATGAATAAGGTTTAAGCGGGGTTTTTCCCTATCCTTAGGGACAAATGTCGGGTAACTCAAAGCTCCATAGACCACGGGCTCATTTGAGCGTCATATCACCTACTTCATTCATTGTCCGATATGACTCGACGTTGGGGGACCTAAATTATATATAAATAAAAAGATATATGCTTTCTATATGAAACAGTGCTGTTTATTTGTTCCTCAAACCCTTATGTAATTTTAGACGGCCGGTGAAAGCTACAAATATGAATCATGGAGAGTAATACAGAGATGTATGATCAATTGATCAGCCCAACCCTCGGAATGAGAGTGAGTGAAGTAGATAACGGAATGTGGATGAAGTAGATGAAATGAAAGATGACAATGAAGCATTTGCTGAAACGACGGTGGAGGAAAGTGGAGTTCTTACAGAAATCTCGCCCCAGCGCCGTGATGTCCAAGATATTTAAGTATAGTTTATGAATTACTTACCTGGTGAGGAACCTCCTTGATGTCTGCATCTCTTCCTCCGACAATTCTTCCGTCGAGACGTGGCCGTCTCAGTCTTGGGGCTGCACCTGTAGGTTGTTTACCATAAACATGTATTACAGATGCATTAACAAAATAACTGACAGATTTCCATTTCTATGGTCATCTTGTTCTAACGTTAGTTATTATAAATGTTGCAAAAATATACTTTAAATTTAAAGATTTGGTAGATTCGAGGAAAATGACTTATAGCTGTATAAAAGCCTCTATCTATATTTTCTGGGTTAAAAACCTGGACGATATATATCTTTTATTTGTAAAGTTGGGATTTTTAAAGTAATTTTTAAGCAATTTTAAAATATTCAACACTTTGCCATGCACATGTAATTGTTCTGAAATTTACATGTATATTTCCTAAATAAAATAATTAGATACTTCGCATACCTATTTTTTCTTTCGAACAATTTTAAGATTTAGTTATATTAAACTTAAAAAGATAGAAGTGATAAATAATATAATTTAAAATGGTATTACTTTGATCTTATACTAGTAGAAACAAATTACATAAAAATTCCTTTGCTATAAACTGGTAAATAACTCAAAAGTGTTCAACTGTTATAGTATTAAAGAACTTTGGAAATAAGGGAGATATACTAAAAGGTAACCATCTAAGTATTTATAGTAAAAGGTCTTTGATAAAAAAAAAAAAAAAACATAAAAGTTACAACGCCATATTCATTACATCGAATGAGAGGTATATGGAAATTAGTGTAAGGGAATACGTGTGATGTGGGTAAATTATTAAAATGCAGAATAGAATATATAGAAAGAAGGAAGTATAGGGAAGTCTAGAAAATATGTAATCATTACAATTTTACAAGCAAATAAAAATAATTTGCGGACGAGAAGCATCTGTAGATTACTGCAATAGACAAGAGAGAGAGAAGGGGTAGCATGGATCAGAACAGGAATAATAATTCTATGAGGGATAAGATGTAGGGAAAAGGGAGTTTCTGAATTGTCTGGGGGAAAAGAAAGCATCGGATACTATGTAACAGAATACGATGAGGCTGCAATATGGAGTAAAAATTTTTGGGACAAATAATGGGAGAAAGTAGAGAAGAGGATAGTATACATAAAAATGTAAACGGGCGGGGAGGAAAAGAAGGTAAGAAGTATTGGGGAGTTCTTGCAGAGAGTAAAAGAAAAATGGGTAAGAATATAAGAATATAAGAAAGTAAGAGGAGGGGGATGAAAGGGACTAATTAAGTAATCAAAGAGGTATGGAAGTTAAGAGCTACCTGACAGAGCAGAAGACCAGGGAGTCATGTAAGCCAAGGTAGCAACTAGGTAAAGACAAATAAATGTAAAGAACACAAGAAAGAAAGAGGAGGGGGATGAAAGGGACTAATTAATAATCAAAGAGGTATGGAGCTTAAGAGCATCCTCACAGAGCAGAAGACCAGGATGTCATGTAAGCCAAGGTAGCAACAACGTAAAAACAAATAAATGTAGAGAATACAAGAAAGAAAGAGGAGGGGGATAAAAGGGACTAATTAGTAATCAAAGAGGTATGGAGGTTAAGAGCTTCCTCACAGAGCAGAAGACCAGGATGTCATGTAAGCCAAGGTAGCAACAACGTAAAAACAAATAAATGTAAAGAATACAAGAAAGAAAGAGGAGGGGGATGAAAGGGACTAATTAATAATCAAAGAGGTATGGAGGTTAAGAGCATCCTCACAGAGCAGAAGACCAGGGTGTCATGTAAGCCAAGGTAGCAACAAAGTAAAGACAAATAAATGTAAAGAACACAAGAAAGAAAGAGGAGTGGGATGAAAGGGACTAATTAATAATCAAAGAGGTATGGAGCTTAAGAGCATCCTCACAGAGCAGAAGACCAGGGTGTCATGTAAGCCAAGATAGCAACAACGTAAAAACAAATAAATGTAAAGAATACAAGAAAGAAAGAGGAGGGGGATGAAAGGGACTAATTAATAATCAAAGAGGTATGGAGGTTAAGAGCTACCTGACAGAGCAGAAGACCAGGGTGTCATGTAAGTCAAGGTAGCAACAAAGTAAAAACAAATAAATGTAAAGAATACAAGAAAGGAAGAGGAGGGGGATGAAAGGGACTAATTAATAATCAAAGAGGTATGGAGGTTAAGAGCATCCTCACAGAGCAGAAGACCAGGGTGTCGTGTAAGCCAAGGCAGCAACAACGTAAAGACAAATGTAAAGAATACAAGAAAGAAAGAGGAGGGGGATGAAAGGGACTAATTAATAATCAAAGAGGTATGGAGGTTAAGAGCTACCTGACAGAGCAGAAGACCAGGGTGTCATGTAAGCCAAGGTAGCAACAACGTAAAGACAAATGTAAAGAATACAAGAAAGAAAGAGCAGGGGGATGAAAGGGACTAATTAATAATCAAAGAGGTATGGAGGTTAAGAGCTACCTGACAGAGCAGAAGACCAGGGTGTCATGTAAGCCAAGGTAGCAACAAAGTAAAGACAAATGTAAAGAATACAAGAAAGGAAGAGGAGGGGGATGAAAGGGACTAATTAATAATCAAAGAGGTATGGAGGTTAAGAGCTACCTGACAGACCAAAGACCAGGGTGTCATGTAAGCCAAGGTAGCAACAACGTAAAGACAAATGTAAAGAATACAAGAAAGGAAGAGGAGGGGGATGAAAGGGACTAATTAATAATCAAAGAGGTATGGAGGTTAAGAGCTTCCTGACAGACCAAAGAGCAGGGTGTCATGTAAGCCAAGGTAGCAACAACGTAAAGACAAATGTAAAGAATACAAGAAAGGAAGAGGAGGGGGATGAAAGGGACTAATTAATAATCAAAGAGGTATGGAGCTTAAGAGCTACCTGACAGACCAAAGACCAGGGTGTCATGTAAGCCAAGGTAGCAACAACGTAAAGACAAATGTAAAGAATACAAGAAAGGAAGAGGAGGGGGATGAAAGGGACTAATTAATAATCAAAGAGGTATGGAGGTTAAGAGCATCCTCACAGAGCAGAAGACCAGGGTGTCATGTAAGCCAAGGTAACAACAACGTAAAGACAAATGTAAAGAATACGAGAAATGAAGAGGAGGGGGATGAAAGGGACTAATTAATAATCAAAGAGGTATGGAGCGTAAGAGCTTCCTGACAGAGCAGAAGACCAGGGTGTCATGTAAGCCAAGGTAACAACAACGTAAAGACAAATGTAAAGAATACAAGAAAGAAAGAGGAGGGGGATGAAAGGGACTAATTAATAATCAAAGAGGTATGGAGTTTAAGAGCATCCTCACAGAGCAGAAGACCAGGGTGTCATGTAAGCCAAGGTAGCAACAACTTAAAGACAAATAAATTTAAAGAATACAAGAAAGGAAGAGGAGGGGTATGAAAGGGACTAATTAATAATCAAAGAGGTATGGAGCGTAAGAGCTTCCTGACAGAGCAGAAGACCAGGGTGTCATGTAAGCCAAGGTAACAACAACGTAAAGATAAATGTAAAGAATACAAGAAAGAAAGAGGAGGGGGATGAAAGGGACTAATTAATAATCAAAGAAGTATGGAGCTTAAGAGCTACCTCACAGAGCAGAAGACCAGGATGTCATGTAAGCCAAGGTAGCAACAACGTAAAAACAAATAAATGTAAAGAATAGAAGAAAGAAAGAGGAGGGGGATGAAAGGGACTAATTAATAATCAAAGAGGTATGGAGGTTAAGAGCATCCTCACAGAGCAGAAGACCAGGGTGTCGTGTAAGCCAAGGTAGCAACAACGTAAAAACATATGTAAAGAATACAAGAAAGGAAGAGGAGGGGGATGAAAGGGACTAATTATTAATCAAAGAGGTATGGAGGTTAAGAGCATCCTCACCGAGCAGAAGACCAGGGTGTCGTGTAAGACAAGGTAGCAACAACGTAAAGACAAATGTAAAGAATACAAGAAAGGAAGAGGAGGGGGATGAAAGGGACTAATTAATAATCAAAGAGGTATGGAGGCTAAGAGCATCCTCACAGAGCAGAAGACCAGGGTGTCGTGTAAGCCAAGGTAGCAACAACGTAAAGACAAATGTAAAGAATACAAGAAAGGAAGAGGAGGGGGATGAAAGGGACTAATTAATAATCAAAGAGGTATGGAGGTTAAGAGCATCCTCACAGAGCAGAAGACCAGGGTGTCTTGTAAGCCAAGGAAACAACAACGTAAAAACAAATGTAAAGAATACAAGAAAGGAAGAGGAGAGGGATGAAAGGGACTAATTAATAGTCAAAGAGGTATGGAGGTTAAGAGCTTCCTCACAGAGCAGAAGACCAGGGTGTCATGTAAGCCAAGGTAGCAACAACGTAAAAACAAATAAATGTAAAGAATAGAAGAAAGAAAGAGGAGGGGGATGAAAGGGACTAATTAATAATCAAAGAGGTATGGAGGTTAAGAGCATCCTCACAGAGCAGAAGACCAGGGTGTCGTGTAAGCCAAGGTAGCAACAACGTAAAAACAAATGTAAAGAATACAAGAAAGGAAGAGGAGGGGGATGAAAGGGACTAATTAATAGTCAAAGAGGTATGGAGGTTAAGAGCTTCCTGACAGAGCAGAAGACCAGGGTGTCATGTAAGCCAAGGTAGCAACAACGTAAAAACAAATAAATGTAAAGAATAGAAGAAAGAAAGAGGAGGGGGATGAAAGGGACTAATTAATAATCAAAGAGGTATGGAGGGTAAGAGCATCCTCACAGAGCAGAAGACCAGGGTGTCATGTAAGCCAAGGTAGCAACAACGTAAAAACAAATAAATGTAAAGAATACAAGAAAGGAAGAGGAGGGGGATGAAAGGGACTAATTAATAATCAAAGAGGTATGGAGGTTAAGAGCATCCTCACAGAGCAGAAGACCAGGGTGTCGTGTAAGCCAAGGTAGCAACAACGTAAAAACAAATAAATGTAAAGAATACAAGAAAGAAAGAGGAGGGGGATGAAAGGGACTAATTAATAATCAAAGAGGTATGGAGGTTAAGAGCATCCTCACAGAGCAGAAGACCAGGGTGTCGTGTAAGCCAAGGTAGCAACAACGTAAAGACAAATGTAAAGAATACAAGAAAGGAAGAGGAGGGGGATGAAAGGGACTAATTAATAATCAAAGAGGTATGGAGGTTAAGAGCATCCTCACAGAGCAGAAGACCAGGGTGTCATGTAAGCCAAGGAAACAACAACGTAAAAACAAATGTAAAGAATACAAGAAAGGAAGAGGAGGGGGATGAAAGGGACTAATTAATAGTCAAAGAGGTATGGAGGTTAAGAGCTTCCTCACAGAGCAGAAGACCAGGGTGTCATGTAAGCCAAGGTAGCAACAACGTAAAAACAAATAAATGTAAAGAATAGAAGAAAGAAAGAGGAGGGGGATGAAAGGGACTAATTAATAATCAAAGAGGTATGGAGGGTAAGAGCATCCTCACAGAGCAGAAGACCAGGGTGTCATGTAAGCCAAGGTAGCAACAACGTAAAAACAAATAAATGTAAAGAATACAAGAAAGGAAGAGGAGGGGGATGAAAGGGACTAATTAATAATCAAAGAGGTATGGAGGTTAAGAGCATCCTCACAGAGCAGAAGACCAGAGTGTCGTGTAAGCCAAGGTAGCAACAACGTAAAAACAAATAAATGTAAAGAATACAAGAAAGAAAGAGGAGGGGGATGAAAGGGACTAATTAATAATCAAAGAGGTATGGAGGTTAAGAGCATCCTCACAGAGCAGAAGACCAGGGTGTCATGTAAGCCAAGGTAGCAACAACGTAAAAACAAATAAATGTAAAGAATTCAAGAAAGGAAGAGGAGGGGGATGAAAGGGACTAATTAATAATCAAAGAGGTATGGAGTTTAAGAGCTACCTGACAGAGCAGTAGACCAGGGTGTCATGTAAGTCAAGGTAGCAAGAACGTAAAAACAAATAAATGTAAAGAATACAAGAAAGAAAGAGGAGGGGGATGAAAGGGACTAATTAATAATCAAAGAGGTATGGAGGTTAAGAGCATCCTCACAGAGCAGAAGACCAGGGTGTCATGTAAGCCAAGGTAGCAACAACGTAAAAACAAATAAATGTAAAGAATACAAGAAAGAAAGAGGAGGGGGATGAAAGGGACTAATTAATAATCAAAGAGGTATGGAGGTTAAGAGCATCCTCACAGAACAGAAGACCAGGGTGTCATGTAAGCCAAGGTAGCAACAACGTAAAAGCAAATAAATGTAAAGAATACAAGAAAGGAAGAGGAGGGGGATGAAAGGGACTAATTAATAATCAAAGAGGTATGGAGGTTAAGAGCTACCTGACAGAGCAGTAGACCAGGGTGTCATGTAAGTCAAGGTAGCAACAACGTAAAAACAAATAAATGTAAAGAATACAAGAAAGGAAGAGGAGGGGGATGAAAGGGACTAATTAATAATCAAAGAGGTATGGAGGCTAAGAGCATCCTCACAGAGCAGAAGACCAGGGTGTCGTGTAAGCCAAGGTAGCAACAACGTAAAGACAAATGTAAAGAATACAAGAAAGGAAGAGGAGGGGGATGAAAGGGACTAATTAATAATCAAAGAGGTATTGAGGTTAAGAGCATCCTCACAGAGCAGAAGACCAGGGTGTCTTGTAAGCCAAGGAAACAACAACGTAAAAACAAATGTAAAGAATACAAGAAAGGAAGAGGAGGGGGATGAAAGGGACTAATTAATAGTCAAAGAGGTATGGAGGTTAAGAGCTTCCTCACAGAGCAGAAGACCAGGGTGTCATGTAAGCCAAGGTAGCAACAACGTAAAAACAAATAAATGTAAAGAATAGAAGAAAGAAAGAGGAGGGGGATGAAAGGGACTAATTAATAATCAAAGAGGTATGGAGGTTAAGAGCATCCTCACAGAGCAGAAGACCAGGGTGTCGTGTAAGCCAAGGTAGCAACAACGTAAAAACAAATGTAAAGAATACAAGAAAGGAAGAGGAGGGGGATGAAAGGGACTAATTAATAGTCAAAGAGGTATGGAGGTTAAGAGCTTCCTGACAGAGCAGAAGACCAGGGTGTCATGTAAGCCAAGGTAGCAACAACGTAAAAACAAATAAATGTAAAGAATAGAAGAAAGAAAGAGGAGGGGGATGAAAGGGACTAATTAATAATCAAAGAGGTATGGAGGGTAAGAGCATCCTCACAGAGCAGAAGACCAGGGTGTCATGTAAGCCAAGGTAGCAACAACGTAAAAACAAATAAATGTAAAGAATACAAGAAAGGAAGAGGAGGGGGATGAAAGGGACTAATTAATAATCAAAGAGGTATGGAGGTTAAGAGCATCCTCACAGAGCAGAAGACCAGGGTGTCGTGTAAGCCAAGGTAGCAACAACGTAAAAACAAATAAATGTAAAGAATACAAGAAAGAAAGAGGAGGGGGATGAAAGGGACTAATTAATAATCAAAGAGGTATGGAGGTTAAGAGCATCCTCACAGAGCAGAAGACCAGGGTGTCGTGTAAGCCAAGGTAGCAACAACGTAAAGACAAATGTAAAGAATACAAGAAAGGAAGAGGAGGGGGATGAAAGGGACTAATTAATAATCAAAGAGGTATGGAGGTTAAGAGCTACCTGACAGAGCAGTAGACCAGGGTGTCATGTAAGTCAAGGTAGCAACAACGTAAAAACAAATAAATGTAAAGAATACAAGAAAGGAAGAGGAGGGGGATGAAAGGGACTAATTAATAATCAAAGAGGTATGGAGCGTAAGAGCATCCTCACAGAGCAGAAGACCAGGGTGTCGTGTAAGCCAAGGTAGAAACAACGTAAAAACATATGTAAAGAATACAAGAAAGGAAGAGGAGGGGGATGAAAGGGACTAATTATTAATCAAAGAGGTATGGAGGTTAAGAGCATCCTCACCGAGCAGAAGACCAGGGTGTCGTGTAAGACAAGGTAGCAACAACGTAAAGACAAATGTAAAGAATACAAGAAAGGAAGAGGAGGGGGGTGAAAGGGACTAATTAATAATCAAAGAGGTATGGAGGCTAAGAGCATCCTCACAGAGCAGAAGACCAGGGTGTCGTGTAAGCCATGGTAGCAACAACGTAAAGACAAATGTAAAGAATACAAGAAAGGAAGAGGAGGGGGATGAAAGGGACTAATTAATAATCAAAGAGGTATGGAGGTTAAGAGCATCCTCACAGAGCAGAAGACCAGGGTGTCTTGTAAGCCAAGGAAACAACAACGTAAAAACAAATGTAAAGAATACAAGAAAGGAAGAGGAGGGGGATGAAAGGGACTAATTAATTGTCAAAGAGGTATGGAGGTTAAGAGCTTCCTCACAGAGCAGAAGACCAGGGTGTCATGTAAGCCAAGGTAGCAACAACGTAAAAACAAATAAATGTAAAGAATACAAGAAAGGAAGAGGAGGGGGATGAAAGGGACTAATTAATAATCAAAGAGGTATGGAGGTTAAGAGCATCCTCACAGAGCAGAAGACCAGGGTGTCGTGTAAGCCAAGGTAGCAACAACGTAAAAACAAATGTAAAGAATACAAGAAAGGAAGAGGAGGGGGATGAAAGGGACTAATTAATAGTCAAAGAGGTATGGAGGTTAAGAGCTTCCTGACAGAGCAGAAGACCAGGGTGTCATGTAAGCCAAGGTAGCAACAACGTAAAAACAAATAAATGTAAAGAATAGAAGAAAGAAAGAGGAGGGGGATGTAAGGGACTAGTTAATAATCAAAGAGGTATGGAGGGTAAGAGCATCCTCACAGAGCAGAAGACCAGGGTGTCATGTAAGCCAAGGTAGCAACAACGTAAAAACAAATAAATGTAAAGAATACAAGAAAGGAAGAGGAGGGGGATGAAAGGGACTAATTAATAATCAAAGAGGTATGGAGGTTAAGAGCATCCTCACAGAGCAGAAGACCAGGGTGTCGTGTAAGCCAAGGTAGCAACAACGTAAAAACAAATAAATGTAAAGAATACAAGAAAGAAAGAGGAGGGGGATGAAAGGGACTAATTAATAATCAAAGAGGTATGGAGGTTAAGAGCATCCTCAGAGAGCAGAAGACCAGGGTGTCGTGTAAGCCAAGGTAGCAACAACGTAAAGACAAATGTAAAGAATACAAGAAAGGAAGAGGAGGGGGATGAAAGGGACTAATTAATAATCAAAGAGGTATGGAGGTTAAGAGCATCCTCACAGAGCAGAAGACCAGGGTGTCATGTAAGCCAAGGAAACAACAACGTAAAAACAAATGTAAAGAATACAAGAAAGGAAGAGGAGGGGGATGAAAGGGACTAATTAATAGTCAAAGAGGTATGGAGGTTAAGAGCTTCCTCACAGAGCAGAAGACCAGGGTGTCATGTAAGCCAAGGTAGCAACAACGTAAAAACAAATAAATGTAAAGAATAGAAGAAAGAAAGAGGAGGGGGATGAAAGGGACTAATTAATAATCAAAGAGGTATGGAGGGTAAGAGCATCCTCACAGAGCAGAAGACCAGGGTGTCATGTAAGCCAAGGTAGCAACAACGTAAAAACAAATAAATGTAAAGAATACAAGAAAGGAAGAGGAGGGGGATGAAAGGGACTAATTAATAATCAAAGAGGTATGGAGGTTAAGAGCATCCTCACAGAGCAGAAGACCAGGGTGTCGTGTAAGCCAAGGTAGCAACAACGTAAAAACAAATAAATGTAAAGAATACAAGAAAGAAAGAGGAGGGGGATGAAAGGGACTAATTAATAATCAAAGAGGTATGGAGGTTAAGAGCATCCTCACAGAGCAGAAGACCAGGGTGTCATGTAAGCCAAGGTAGCAACAACGTAAAAACAAATAAATGTAAAGAATTCAAGAAAGGAAGAGGAGGGGGATGAAAGGGACTAATTAATAATCAAAGAGGTATGGAGTTTAAGAGCTACCTGACAGAGCAGTAGACCAGGGTGTCATGTAAGTCAAGGTAGCAAGAACGTAAAAACAAATAAATGTAAAGAATACAAGAAAGAAAGAGGAGGGGGATGAAAGGGACTAATTAATAATCAAAGAGGTATGGAGGTTAAGAGCATCCTCACAGAGCAGAAGACCAGGGTGTCATGTAAGCCAAGGTAGCAACAACGTAAAAACAAATAAATGTAAAGAATACAAGAAAGAAAGAGGAGGGGGATGAAAGGGACTAATTAATAATCAAAGAGGTATGGAGGTTAAGAGCATCCTCACAGAACAGAAGACCAGGGTGTCATGTAAGCCAAGGTAGCAACAACGTAAAAACAAATAAATGTAAAGAATACAAGAAAGGAAGAGGAGGGGGATGAAAGGGACTAATTAATAATCAAAGAGGTATGGAGGTTAAGAGCTACCTGACAGAGCAGTAGACCAGGGTGTCATGTAAGTCAAGGTAGCAACAACGTAAAAACAAATAAATGTAAAGAATACAAGAAAGGAAGAGGAGGGGGATGAAAGGGACTAATTAATAATCAAAGAGGTATGGAGCGTAAGAGCATCCTCACAGAGCAGAAGACCAGGGTGTCATGTAAGCCAAGGTAGCAACAGCATAAAAACAAATAAATGTAAAGAATACAAGAAAGGAAGAGGAGGTGGATGAAAGGGACTAATTAATAATCAAAGAGGTATGGAGTTTAAGAGCATCCTCACAGAGCAGAAGACCAGGGTGTCATGTAAGCCAAGGTAGCAACAACGTAAAAACAAATAAATGTAAAGAATACAAGAAAGGAAGAGGTGGTGGATGAAAGGGACTAATTAATAATCAAAGAGGTATGGAGGTTAAGAGCATCCTCACAGAGCAGAAGACCAGGGTGTCATGTAGGCCAATGTAGCAACAACGTAAAAACAAATAAATGTAAAGAATACAAGAAAGGAAGAGGAGGTGGATGAAAGGGACTAATTAGTAATCAAAGAAGTATGGAGGTTAATTGCATCCTCACAGAGCAGAAGACCAGGGTGTCATGTAAGCCAAGGTAGCAACAACGTAAAAACAAATAAATGTAAAGAATACAAGAAAGGAAGAGGAGGGGGATGAAAGGGACTAATTAATAATCAAAGAGGTATGGAGGTTAAGAGCTGCCTCACAGAGCAGAAGACCAGGGTGTCATGTAAGTCAAGGTAGCAACAAAGTAAAAACAAATAAATGTAAAGAATACAAGAAAGGAAGAGGAGGTGGATGAAAGGGACTAATTAATAATCAAAGAGGTATGGAGGTTAAGAGCATCCTCACAGAGCAGAAGACCAGAGTGTCATGTAAGCCAATGTAGCAACAACGTAAAAACAAATAAATGTAAAGAATACAAGAAAGAAAGAGGAGGAGGATGAAAGGGACTAAATAATAATCAAATAGGTATGGAGCTTAAGAGCATCCTCACAGAGCAGAACACCAGGATGTCATGTAAGCCAAGATAGCAACAACGTAAAAACAAATAAATGTAAAGAATAAAAGAAAGGAAGAGGAGGGGGATGAAGGGGACTAATTAATAATCAAAGAGGTATGGAGGTTAAGAGCATCCTCACAGAGCAGAAGACCAGGGTGTCATGTAAGTCAAGCTAGCAACAACGTAAAGACAAATAAATGTAAAGAAAACAAGAAAGGAAGAGGAGGTGGATGAAAGGGACTAATTAATAATCAAAGAGGTATGGAGGTTAAGAGCATCCTCACAGAGCAGAAGACCAGGGTGTCATGTAAGTCAAGGTAGCAACAACGTAAAGACAAATAAATGTAAAGAATACAAGAAAGGAAGAGGAGGTGGATGAAAGGGACTAATTAATAATCAAAGCGGTATGGAGGTTAAGAGCATCCTCACAGAGCAGAAGACCAGGGTGTCATGTAAGTCAAGGTAGCAACAACGTAAAGACAAATAAATGTAAAGAATACAAGAAAGGAAGAGGAGGGGGATGAAAGGGACTAATTAATAATCAAAGAGGTATGGAGGTTAAGAGCTTCCTGACAGAGCAGAAGACCAGGGTGTCATGTAAGCCAATGTAGCAACAACGTAAAAACAAATAAATGTAAAGAATAGAAGAAAGAAAGAGGAGGGGGATGAAAGGGACTAATTAATAATCAAAGAGGTATGGAGGGTAAGAGCATCCTCACAGAGCAGAAGACCAGGGTGTCATGTAAGCCAAGGTAGCAACAACGTAAAAACAAATAAATGTAAAGAATACAAGAAAGGAAGAGGAGGGGGATGAAAGGGACTAATTAATAATCAAAGAGGTATGGAGGTTAAGAGCATCCTCACAGAGCAGAAGACCAGGGTGTCGTGTAAGCCAAGGTAGCAACAACGTAAAAACAAATAAATGTAAAGAATACAAGAAAGAAAGAGGAAGGGGATGAAAGGGACTAATTAATAATCAAAGAGGTATGGAGGTTAAGAGCATCCTCACAGAGCAGAAGACCAGGGTGTCGTGTAAGCCAAGGTAGCAACAACGTAAAGACAAATGTAAAGAATACAAGAAAGGAAGAGGAGGGGGATGAAAGGGACTAATTAATAATCAAAGAGGTATGGAGGTTAAGAGCATCCTCACAGAGCAGAAGACCAGGGTGTCATGTAAGCCAAGGAAACAACAACGTAAAAACAAATGTAAAGAATACAAGAAAGGAAGAGGAGGGGGATGAAAGGGACTAATTAATAGTCAAAGAGGTATGGATGTTAAGAGCTTCCTCACAGAGCAGAAGACCAGGGTGTCATGTAAGCCAAGGTAGCAACAACGTAAAAACAAATAAATGTAAAGAATAGAAGAAAGAAAGAGGAGGGGGATGAAAGGGACTAATTAATAATCAAAGAGGTATGGAGGGTAAGAGCATCCTCACAGAGCAGAAGACCAGGGTGTCATGTAAGCCAAGGTAGCAACAACGTAAAAACAAATAAATGTAAAGAATACAAGAAAGGAAGAGGAGGGGGATGAAAGGGACTAATTAATAATCAAAGAGGTATGGAGGTTAAGAGCATCCTCACAGAGCAGAAGACCAGGGTGTCGTGTAAGCCAAGGTAGCAACAACGTAAAAACAAATAAATGTAAAGAATACAAGAAAGAAAGAGGAGGGGGATGAAAGGGACTAATTAATAATCAAAGAGGTATGGAGGTTAAGAGCATCCTCACAGAGCAGAAGACCAGGGTGTCATGTAAGCCAAGGTAGCAACAACGTAAAAACAAATAAATGTAAAGAATTCAAGAAAGGAAGAGGAGGGGGATGAAAGGGACTAATTAATAATCAAAGAGGTATGGAGTTTAAGAGCTACCTGACAGAGCAGTAGACCAGGGTGTCATGTAAGTCAAGGTAGCAAGAACGTAAAAACAAATAAATGTAAAGAATACAAGAAAGAAAGAGGAGGGGGATGAAAGGGACTAATTAATAATCAAAGAGGTATGGAGGTTAAGAGCATCCTCACAGAGCAGAAGACCAGGGTGTCATGTAAGCCAAGGTAGCAACAACGTAAAAACAAATAAATGTAAAGAATACAAGAAAGAAAGAGGAGGGGGATGAAAGGGACTAATTAATAATCAAAGAGGTATGGAGGTTAAGAGCATCCTCACAGAACAGAAGACCAGGGTGTCATGTAAGCCAAGGTAGCAACAACGTAAAAACAAATAAATGTAAAGAATACAAGAAAGGAAGAGGAGGGGGATGAAAGGGACTAATTAATAATCAAAGAGGTATGGAGGTTAAGAGCTACCTGACAGAGCAGTAGACCAGGGTGTCATGTAAGTCAAGGTAGCAACAACGTAAAAACAAATAAATGTAAAGAATACAAGAAAGGAAGAGGAGGGGGATGAAAGGGACTAATTAATAATCAAAGAGGTATGGAGCGTAAGAGCATCCTCACAGAGCAGAAGACCAGGGTGTCGTGTAAGCCAAGGTAGCAACAACGTAAAAACATATGTAAAGAATACAAGAAAGGAAGAGGAGGGGGATGAAAGGGACTAATTATTAATCAAAGAGGTATGGAGGTTAAGAGCATCCTCACCGAGCAGAAGACCAGGGTGTCGTGTAAGACAAGGTAGCAACAACGTAAAGACAAATGTAAAGAATACAAGAAAGGAAGAGGAGGGGGATGAAAGGGACTAATTAATAATCAAAGAGGTATGGAGGCTAAGAGCATCCTCACAGAGCAGAAGACCAGGGTGTCGTGTAAGCCAAGGTAGCAACAACGTAAAGACAAATGTAAAGAATACAAGAAAGGAAGAGGAGGGGGATGAAAGGGACTAATTAATAATCAAAGAGGTATGGAGGTTAAGAGCATCCTCACAGAGCAGAAGACCAGGGTGTCTTGTAAGCCAAGGAAACAACAACGTAAAAACAAATGTAAAGAATACAAGAAAGGAAGAGGAGGGGGATGAAAGGGACTAATTAATAGTCAAAGAGGTATGGAGGCTAAGAGCTTCCTCACAGAGCAGAAGACCAGGGTGTCATGTAAGCCAAGGTAGCAACAACGTAAAAACAAATAAATGTAAAGAATAGAAGAAAGAAAGAGGAGGGGGATGAAAGGGACTAATTAATAATCAAAGAGGTATGGAGGTTAAGAGCATCCTCACAGAGCAGAAGACCAGGGTGTCGTGTAAGCCAAGGTAGCAACAACGTAAAAACAAATGTAAAGAATACAAGAAAGGAAGAGGAGGGGGATGAAAGGGACTAATTAATAGTCAAAGAGGTATGGAGGTTAAGAGCTTCCTGACAGAGCAGAAGACCAGGGTGTCATGTAAGCCAAGGTAGCAACAACGTAAAAACAAATAAATGTAAAGAATAGAAGAAAGAAAGAGAAGGGGGATGAAAGGGACTAATTAATAATCAAAGAGGTATGGAGGGTAAGAGCATCCTCACAGAGCAGAAGACCAGGGTGTCATGTAAGCCAAGGTAGCAACAACGTAAAAACAAATAAATGTAAAGAATACAAGAAAGGAAGAGGAGGGGGATGAAAGGGACTAATTAATAATCAAAGAGGTATGGAGGTTAAGAGCATCCTCACAGAGCAGAAGACCAGGGTGTCGTGTAAGCCAAGGTAGCAACAACGTAAAAACAAATAAATGTAAAGAATACAAGAAAGAAAGAGGAGGGGGATGAAAGGGACTAATTAATAATCAAAGAGGTATGGAGGTTAAGAGCATCCTCACAGAGCAGAAGACCAGGGTGTCGTGTAAGCCAAGGTAGCAACAACGTAAAGACAAATGTAAAGAATACAAGAAAGGAAGAGGAGGGGGATGAAAGGGACTAATTAATAATCAAAGAGGTATGGAGGTTAAGAGCTACCTGACAGAGCAGTAGACCAGGGTGTCATGTAAGCCAAGGTAGCAACAACGTAAAAACATATGTAAAGAATACAAGAAAGGAAGAGGAGGGGGATGAAAGGGACTAATTATTAATCAAAGAGGTATGGAGGTTAAGAGCATCCTCACTGAGCAGAAGACCAGGGTGTCGTGTAAGACAAGGTAGCAACAACGTAAAGACAAATGTAAAGAATACAAGAAAGGAAGAGGAGGGGGATGAAAGGGACTAATTAATAATCAAAGAGGTATGGAGGCTAAGAGCATCCTCACAGAGCAGAAGACCAGGGTGTCGTGTAAGCCAAGGTAGCAACAACGTAAAGACAAATGTAAAGAATACAAGAAAGGAAGAGGAGGGGGATGAAAGGGACTAATTAATAATCAAAGGGGTATGGAGGTTAAGAGCATCCTCACAGAGCAGAAGACCAGGGTGTCGTGTAAGCCAAGGTAGCAACAACGTAAAAACAAATAAATGTAAAGAATACAAGAAAGAAAGAGGAGGGGGATGAAAGGGACTAATTAATAATCAAAGAGGTATGGAGGTTAAGAGCATCCTCACAGAGC
Organism: Mantis religiosa; assembly: GCA_030765055.1. Lineage (NCBI taxonomy): Eukaryota > Metazoa > Arthropoda > Insecta > Mantodea > Mantidae > Mantis > Mantis religiosa. The sequence continues at coordinate 204,894,380 of CM060949.1, read as the reverse complement.
AGAAGACCAGGGTGTCGTGTAAGCCAAGGTAGCAACAACGTAAAGACAAATGTAAAGAATACAAGAAAGGAAGAGGAGGGGGATGAAAGGGACTAATTAATAATCAAAGAGGTATGGAGGTTAAGAGCATCCTCACAGAGCAGAAGACCAGGGTGTCATGTAAGCCAAGGAAACAACAACGTAAAAACAAATGTAAAGAATACAAGAAAGGAAGAGGAGGGGGATGAAAGGGACTAATTAATAGTCAAAGAGGTATGGAGGTTAAGAGCTTCCTCACAGAGCAGAAGACCAGGGTGTCATGTAAGCCAAGGTAGCAACAACGTAAAAACAAATAAATGTAAAGAATAGAAGAAAGAAAGAGGAGGGGGATGAAAGGGACTAATTAATAATCAAAGAGGTATGGAGGGTAAGAGCATCCTCACAGAGCAGAAGACCAGGGTGTCATGTAAGCCAAGGTAGCAACAACGTAAAAACAAATAAATGTAAAGAATACAAGAAAGGAAGAGGAGGGGGATGAAAGGGACTAATTAATAATCAAAGAGGTATGGAGGTTAAGAGCATCCTCACAGAGCAGAAGACCAGGGTGTCGTGTAAGCCAAGGTAGCAACAACGTAAAAACAAATAAATGTAAAGAATACAAGAAAGAAAGAGGAGGGGGATGAAAGGGACTAATTAATAATCAAAGAGGTATGGAGGTTAAGAGCATCCTCACAGAGCAGAAGACCAGGGTGTCATGTAAGCCAAGGTAGCAACAACGTAAAAACAAATAAATGTAAAGAATTCAAGAAAGGAAGAGGAGGGGGATGAAAGGGACTAATTAATAATCAAAGAGGTATGGAGTTTAAGAGCTACCTGACAGAGCAGTAGACCAGGGTGTCATGTAAGTCAAGGTAGCAAGAACGTAAAAACAAATAAATGTAAAGAATACAAGAAAGAAAGAGGAGGGGGATGAAAGGGACTAATTAATAATCAAAGAGGTATGGAGGTTAAGAGCATCCTCACAGAGCAGAAGACCAGGGTGTCATGTAAGCCAAGGTAGCAACAACGTAAAAACAAATAAATGTAAAGAATACAAGAAAGAAAGAGGAGGGGGATGAAAGGGACTAATTAATAATCAAAGAGGTATGGAGGTTAAGAGCATCCTCACAGAACAGAAGACCAGGGTGTCATGTAAGCCAAGGTAGCAACAACGTAAAAACAAATAAATGTAAAGAATACAAGAAAGGAAGAGGAGGGGGATGAAAGGGACTAATTAATAATCAAAGAGGTATGGAGGTTAAGAGCTACCTGACAGAGCAGTAGACCAGGGTGTCATGTAAGTCAAGGTAGCAACAACGTAAAAACAAATAAATGTAAAGAATACAAGAAAGGAAGAGGAGGGGGATGAAAGGGACTAATTAATAATCAAAGAGGTATGGAGCGTAAGAGCATCCTCACAGAGCAGAAGACCAGGGTGTCATGTAAGCCAAGGTAGCAACAGCATAAAAACAAATAAATGTAAAGAATACAAGAAAGGAAGAGGAGGTGGATGAAAGGGACTAATTAATAATCAAAGAGGTATGGAGTTTAAGAGCATCCTCACAGAGCAGAAGACCAGGGTGTCATGTAAGCCAAGGTAGCAACAACGTAAAAACAAATAAATGTAAAGAATACAAGAAAGGAAGAGGAGGTGGATGAAAGGGACTAATTAATAATCAAAGAGGTATGGAGGTTAAGAGCATCCTCACAGAGCAGAAGACCAGGGTGTCATGTAGGCCAATGTAGCAACAACGTAAAAACAAATAAATGTAAAGAATACAAGAAAGGAAGAGGAGGTGGATGAAAGGGACTAATTAGTAATCAAAGAAGTATGGAGGTTAATTGCATCCTCACTGAGCAGAAGACCAGGTTGTCATGTAAGCCAAGGTAGCAACAACGTAAAAACAAATAAATGTAAAGAATACAAGAAAGGAAGAGGAGGGGGATGAAAGGGACTAATTAATAATCAAAGAGGTATGGAGGTTAAGAGCTTCCTCACAGAGCAGAAGACCAGGGTGTCATGTAAGTCAAGGTAGCAACAAAGTAAAAACAAATAAATGTAAAGAATACAAGAAAGGAAGAGGAGGTGGATGAAAGGGACTAATTAATAATCAAAGAGGTATGGAGGTTAAGAGCATCCTCACAGAGCAGAAGACCAGAGTGTCATGTAAGCCAATGTAGCAACAACGTAAAAACAAATAAATGTAAAGAATACAAGAAAGAAAGAGGAGGAGGATGAAAGGGACTAAATAATAATCAAATAGGTATGGAGCTTAAGAGCATCCTCACAGAGCAGAAGACCAGGATGTCATGTAAGCCAAGATAGCAACAACGTAAAAACAAATAAATGTAAAGAATACAAGAAAGGAAGAGGAGGGGGATGAAGGGGACTAATTAATAATCAAAGAGGTATGGAGGTTAAGAGCATCCTCACAGAGCAGAAGACCAGGGTGTCATGTAAGTCAAGCTAGCAACAACGTAAAGACAAATAAATGTAAAGAAAACAAGAAAGGAAGAGGAGGTGGATGAAAGGGACTAATTAATAATCAAAGAGGTATGGAGGTTAAGAGCATCCTCACAGAGCAGAAGACCAGGGTGTCATGTAAGTCAAGGTAGCAACAACGTAAAGACAAATAAATGTAAAGAATACAAGAAAGGAAGAGGAGGTGGATGAAAGGGACTAATTAATAGTCAAAGAGGTATGGAGGTTAAGAGCATCCTCACAGAGCAGAAGACCAGGGTGTCATGTAAGTCAAGGTAGCAACAACGTAAAGACAAATAAATGTAAAGAATACAAGAAAGGAAGAGGAGGGGGATGAAAGGGACTAATTAATAATCAAAGAGGTATGGAGGTTAAGAGCTTCCTGACAGAGCAGAAGACCAGGGTGTCATGTAAGCCAATGTAGCAACAACGTAAAAACAAATAAATGTAAAGAATACAAGAAAGGAAGAGGAGGTGGATGAAAGGGACTAATTAATAATCAAAGAGTTATGGAGGTTAAGAGCATCCTCACAGAGCAGAAGACCAGGGTGTCATGTAAGCCAAGGTAGCAACAACGTAAAGACAAATAAATGTAAAGAATACAAGAAAGGAAGAGGAGGTGGATGAAAGGGACTAATTAATAATCAAAGAGGTATGGAGGTTAAGAGCTACCTGACAGAGCAGAAGACCAGAGTGTCATGTAAGCCAAGGTAACGACAACGTAAAGACAAATAAATGTAAAGAATACAAGAAAGGAAGAGGAGGTGGATGAAAGGGACTAATTAATAATCAAAGAGTTATGGAGGTTAAGAGCATCCTCACAGAGCAGAAGACCAGGGTGTCGTGTAAGCCAAGGTAGCAACAACGTAAAAACAAATGTAAAGAATACAAGAAAGGAAGAGGAGGGGGATGAAAGGGACTAATTAATAGTCAAAGAGGTATGGAGGTTAAGAGCTTCCTGACAGAGCAGAAGACCAGGGTGTCATGTAAGCCAAGGTAGCAACAACGTAAAAACAAATAAATGTAAAGAATAGAAGAAAGAAAGAGGAGGGGGATGAAAGGGACTAATTAATAATCAAAGAGGTATGGAGGGTAAGAGCATCCTCACAGAGCAGAAGACCAGGGTGTCATGTAAGCCAAGGTAGCAACAACGTAAAAACAAATAAATGTAAAGAATACAAGAAAGAAAGAGGAGGGGGATGAAAGGGACTAATTAATAATCAAAGAGGTATGGAGGTTAAGAGCTTCCTGACAGAGCAGAAGACCAGGGTGTCATGTAAGCCAATGTAGCAACAACGTAAAAACAAATAAATGTAAAGAATAGAAGAAAGAAAGAGGAGGGGGATGAAAGGGACTAATTAATAATCAAAGAGGTATGGAGGGTAAGAGCATCCTCACAGAGCAGAAGACCAGGGTGTCATGTAAGCCAAGGTAGCAACAACGTAAAAACAAATAAATGTAAAGAATACAAGAAAGGAAGAGGAGGGGGATGAAAGGGACTAATTAATAATCAAAGAGGTATGGAGGTTAAGAGCATCCTCACAGAGCAGAAGACCAGGGTGTCGTGTAAGCCAAGGTAGCAACAACGTAAAAACAAATAAATGTAAAGAATACAAGAAAGAAAGAGGAAGGGGATGAAAGGGACTAATTAATAATCAAAGAGGTATGGAGGTTAAGAGCATCCTCACAGAGCAGAAGACCAGGGTGTCGTGTAAGCCAAGGTAGCAACAACGTAAAGACAAATGTAAAGAATACAAGAAAGGAAGAGGAGGGGGATGAAAGGGACTAATTAATAATCAAAGAGGTATGGAGGTTAAGAGCATCCTCACAGAGCAGAAGACCAGGGTGTCATGTAAGCCAAGGAAACAACAACGTAAAAACAAATGTAAAGAATACAAGAAAGGAAGAGGAGGGGGATGAAAGGGACTAATTAATAGTCAAAGAGGTATGGATGTTAAGAGCTTCCTCACAGAGCAGAAGACCAGGGTGTCATGTAAGCCAAGGTAGCAACAACGTAAAAACAAATAAATGTAAAGAATAGAAGAAAGAAAGAGGAGGGGGATGAAAGGGACTAATTAATAATCAAAGAGGTATGGAGGGTAAGAGCATCCTCACAGAGCAGAAGACCAGGGTGTCATGTAAGCCAAGGTAGCAACAACGTAAAAACAAATAAATGTAAAGAATACAAGAAAGGAAGAGGAGGGGGATGAAAGGGACTAATTAATAATCAAAGAGGTATGGAGGTTAAGAGCATCCTCACAGAGCAGAAGACCAGGGTGTCGTGTAAGCCAAGGTAGCAACAACGTAAAAACAAATAAATGTAAAGAATACAAGAAAGAAAGAGGAGGGGGATGAAAGGGACTAATTAATAATCAAAGAGGTATGGAGGTTAAGAGCATCCTCACAGAGCAGAAGACCAGGGTGTCATGTAAGCCAAGGTAGCAACAACGTAAAAACAAATAAATGTAAAGAATTCAAGAAAGGAAGAGGAGGGGGATGAAAGGGACTAATTAATAATCAAAGAGGTATGGAGTTTAAGAGCTACCTGACAGAGCAGTAGACCAGGGTGTCATGTAAGTCAAGGTAGCAAGAACGTAAAAACAAATAAATGTAAAGAATACAAGAAAGAAAGAGGAGGGGGATGAAAGGGACTAATTAATAATCAAAGAGGTATGGAGGTTAAGAGCATCCTCACAGAGCAGAAGACCAGGGTGTCATGTAAGCCAAGGTAGCAACAACGTAAAAACAAATAAATGTAAAGAATACAAGAAAGAAAGAGGAGGGGGATGAAAGGGACTAATTAATAATCAAAGAGGTATGGAGGTTAAGAGCATCCTCACAGAACAGAAGACCAGGGTGTCATGTAAGCCAAGGTAGCAACAACGTAAAAACAAATAAATGTAAAGAATACAAGAAAGGAAGAGGAGGGGGATGAAAGGGACTAATTAATAATCAAAGAGGTATGGAGGTTAAGAGCTACCTGACAGAGCAGTAGACCAGGGTGTCATGTAAGTCAAGGTAGCAACAACGTAAAAACAAATAAATGTAAAGAATACAAGAAAGGAAGAGGAGGGGGATGAAAGGGACTAATTAATAATCAAAGAGGTATGGAGCGTAAGAGCATCCTCACAGAGCAGAAGACCAGGGTGTCGTGTAAGCCAAGGTAGCAACAACGTAAAAACATATGTAAAGAATACAAGAAAGGAAGAGGAGGGGGATGAAAGGGACTAATTATTAATCAAAGAGGTATGGAGGTTAAGAGCATCCTCACCGAGCAGAAGACCAGGGTGTCGTGTAAGACAAGGTAGCAACAACGTAAAGACAAATGTAAAGAATACAAGAAAGGAAGAGGAGGGGGATGAAAGGGACTAATTAATAATCAAAGAGGTATGGAGGCTAAGAGCATCCTCACAGAGCAGAAGACCAGGGTGTCGTGTAAGCCAAGGTAGCAACAACGTAAAGACAAATGTAAAGAATACAAGAAAGGAAGAGGAGGGGGATGAAAGGGACTAATTAATAATCAAAGAGGTATGGAGGTTAAGAGCATCCTCACAGAGCAGAAGACCAGGGTGTCTTGTAAGCCAAGGAAACAACAACGTAAAAACAAATGTAAAGAATACAAGAAAGGAAGAGGAGGGGGATGAAAGGGACTAATTAATAGTCAAAGAGGTATGGAGGCTAAGAGCTTCCTCACAGAGCAGAAGACCAGGGTGTCATGTAAGCCAAGGTAGCAACAACGTAAAAACAAATAAATGTAAAGAATAGAAGAAAGAAAGAGGAGGGGGATGAAAGGGACTAATTAATAATCAAAGAGGTATGGAGGTTAAGAGCATCCTCACAGAGCAGAAGACCAGGGTGTCGTGTAAGCCAAGGTAGCAACAACGTAAAAACAAATGTAAAGAATACAAGAAAGGAAGAGGAGGGGGATGAAAGGGACTAATTAATAGTCAAAGAGGTATGGAGGTTAAGAGCTTCCTGACAGAGCAGAAGACCAGGGTGTCATGTAAGCCAAGGTAGCAACAACGTAAAAACAAATAAATGTAAAGAATAGAAGAAAGAAAGAGAAGGGGGATGAAAGGGACTAATTAATAATCAAAGAGGTATGGAGGGTAAGAGCATCCTCACAGAGCAGAAGACCAGGGTGTCATGTAAGCCAAGGTAGCAACAACGTAAAAACAAATAAATGTAAAGAATACAAGAAAGGAAGAGGAGGGGGATGAAAGGGACTAATTAATAATCAAAGAGGTATGGAGGTTAAGAGCATCCTCACAGAGCAGAAGACCAGGGTGTCGTGTAAGCCAAGGTAGCAACAACGTAAAAACAAATAAATGTAAAGAATACAAGAAAGAAAGAGGAGGGGGATGAAAGGGACTAATTAATAATCAAAGAGGTATGGAGGTTAAGAGCATCCTCACAGAGCAGAAGACCAGGGTGTCGTGTAAGCCAAGGTAGCAACAACGTAAAGACAAATGTAAAGAATACAAGAAAGGAAGAGGAGGGGGATGAAAGGGACTAATTAATAATCAAAGAGGTATGGAGGTTAAGAGCTACCTGACAGAGCAGTAGACCAGGGTGTCATGTAAGCCAAGGTAGCAACAACGTAAAAACATATGTAAAGAATACAAGAAAGGAAGAGGAGGGGGATGAAAGGGACTAATTATTAATCAAAGAGGTATGGAGGTTAAGAGCATCCTCACTGAGCAGAAGACCAGGGTGTCGTGTAAGACAAGGTAGCAACAACGTAAAGACAAATGTAAAGAATACAAGAAAGGAAGAGGAGGGGGATGAAAGGGACTAATTAATAATCAAAGAGGTATGGAGGCTAAGAGCATCCTCACAGAGCAGAAGACCAGGGTGTCGTGTAAGCCAAGGTAGCAACAACGTAAAGACAAATGTAAAGAATACAAGAAAGGAAGAGGAGGGGGATGAAAGGGACTAATTAATAATCAAAGAGGTATGGAGGTTAAGAGCATCCTCACAGAGCAGAAGACCAGGGTGTCTTGTAAGCCAAGGAAACAACAACGTAAAAACAAATGTAAAGAATACAAGAAAGGAAGAGGAGGGGGATGAAAGGGACTAATTAATAGTCAAAGAGGTATGGAGGTTAAGAGCTTCCTCACAGAGCAGAAGACCAGGGTGTCATGTAAGCCAAGGTAGCAACAACGTAAAAACAAATAAATGTAAAGAATAGAAGAAAGAAAGAGGAGGGGGATGAAAGGGACTAATTAATAATCAAAGAGGTATGGAGGTTAAGAGCATCCTCACAGAGCAGAAGACCAGGGTGTCGTGTAAGCCAAGGTAGCAACAACGTAAAAACAAATGTAAAGAATACAAGAAAGGAAGAGGAGGGGGATGAAAGGGACTAATTAATAGTCAAAGAGGTATGGAGGTTAAGAGCTTCCTGACAGAGCAGAAGACCAGGGTGTCATGTAAGCCAAGGTAGCAACAACGTAAAAACAAATAAATGTAAAGAATACAAGAAAGGAAGAGGAGGGGGATGAAAGGGACTAATTAATAATCAAAGGGGTATGGAGGTTAAGAGCATCCTCACAGAGCAGAAGACCAGGGTGTCGTGTAAGCCAAGGTAGCAACAACGTAAAAACAAATAAATGTAAAGAATACAAGAAAGAAAGAGGAGGGGGATGAAAGGGACTAATTAATAATCAAAGAGGTATGGAGGTTAAGAGCATCCTCACAGAGCAGAAGACCAGGGTGTCGTGTAAGCCAAGGTAGCAACAACGTAAAGACAAATGTAAAGAATACAAGAAAGGAAGAGGAGGGGGATGAAAGGGACTAATTAATAATCAAAGAGGTATGGAGGTTAAGAGCATCCTCACAGAGCAGAAGACCAGGGTGTCATGTAAGCCAAGGTAGCAACAACGTAAAAACAAATAAATGTAAAGAATTCAAGAAAGGAAGAGGAGGGGGATGAAAGGGACTAATTAATAATCAAAGAGGTATGGAGTTTAAGAGCTACCTGACAGAGCAGTAGACCAGGGTGTCATGTAAGTCAAGGTAGCAAGAACGTAAAAACAAATAAATGTAAAGAATACAAGAAAGAAAGAGGAGGGGGATGAAAGGGACTAATTAATAATCAAAGAGGTATGGAGGTTAAGAGCATCCTCACAGAGCAGAAGACCAGGGTGTCATGTAAGCCAAGGTAGCAACAACGTAAAAACAAATAAATGTAAAGAATACAAGAAAGAAAGAGGAGGGGGATGAAAGGGACTAATTAATAATCAAAGAGGTATGGAGGTTAAGAGCATCCTCACAGAACAGAAGACCAGGGTGTCATGTAAGCCAAGGTAGCAACAACGTAAAAACAAATAAATGTAAAGAATACAAGAAAGGAAGAGGAGGGGGATGAAAGGGACTAATTAATAATCAAAGAGGTATGGAGGTTAAGAGCTACCTGACAGAGCAGTAGACCAGGGTGTCATGTAAGTCAAGGTAGCAACAACGTAAAAACAAATAAATGTAAAGAATACAAGAAAGGAAGAGGAGGGGGATGAAAGGGACTAATTAATAATCAAAGAGGTATGGAGCGTAAGAGCATCCTCACAGAGCAGAAGACCAGGGTGTCATGTAAGCCAAGGTAGCAACAGCATAAAAACAAATAAATGTAAAGAATACAAGAAAGGAAGAGGAGGTGGATGAAAGGGACTAATTAATAATCAAAGAGGTATGGAGTTTAAGAGCATCCTCACAGAGCAGAAGACCAGGGTGTCATGTAAGCCAAGGTAGCAACAACGTAAAAACAAATAAATGTAAAGAATACAAGAAAGGAAGAGGAGGTGGATGAAAGGGACTAATTAATAATCAAAGAGGTATGGAGGTTAAGAGCATCCTCACAGAGCAGAAGACCAGGGTGTCATGTAGGCCAATGTAGCAACAACGTAAAAACAAATAAATGTAAAGAATACAAGAAAGGAAGAGGAGGTGGATGAAAGGGACTAATTAGTAATCAAAGAAGTATGGAGGTTAATTGCATCCTCACTGAGCAGAAGACCAGGTTGTCATGTAAGCCAAGGTAGCAACAACGTAAAAACAAATAAATGTAAAGAATACAAGAAAGGAAGAGGAGGGGGATGAAAGGGACTAATTAATAATCAAAGAGGTATGGAGGTTAAGAGCTTCCTCACAGAGCAGAAGACCAGGGTGTCATGTAAGTCAAGGTAGCAACAAAGTAAAAACAAATAAATGTAAAGAATACAAGAAAGGAAGAGGAGGTGGATGAAAGGGACTAATTAATAATCAAAGAGGTATGGAGGTTAAGAGCATCCTCACAGAGCAGAAGACCAGAGTGTCATGTAAGCCAATGTAGCAACAACGTAAAAACAAATAAATGTAAAGAATACAAGAAAGAAAGAGGAGGAGGATGAAAGGGACTAAATAATAATCAAATAGGTATGGAGCTTAAGAGCATCCTCACAGAGCAGAAGACCAGGATGTCATGTAAGCCAAGATAGCAACAACGTAAAAACAAATAAATGTAAAGAATACAAGAAAGGAAGAGGAGGGGGATGAAGGGGACTAATTAATAATCAAAGAGGTATGGAGGTTAAGAGCATCCTCACAGAGCAGAAGACCAGGGTGTCATGTAAGTCAAGCTAGCAACAACGTAAAGACAAATAAATGTAAAGAAAACAAGAAAGGAAGAGGAGGTGGATGAAAGGGACTAATTAATAATCAAAGAGGTATGGAGGTTAAGAGCATCCTCACAGAGCAGAAGACCAGGGTGTCATGTAAGTCAAGGTAGCAACAACGTAAAGACAAATAAATGTAAAGAATACAAGAAAGGAAGAGGAGGTGGATGAAAGGGACTAATTAATAGTCAAAGAGGTATGGAGGTTAAGAGCATCCTCACAGAGCAGAAGACCAGGGTGTCATGTAAGTCAAGGTAGCAACAACGTAAAGACAAATAAATGTAAAGAATACAAGAAAGGAAGAGGAGGGGGATGAAAGGGACTAATTAATAATCAAAGAGGTATGGAGGTTAAGAGCTTCCTGACAGAGCAGAAGACCAGGGTGTCATGTAAGCCAATGTAGCAACAACGTAAAAACAAATAAATGTAAAGAATACAAGAAAGGAAGAGGAGGTGGATGAAAGGGACTAATTAATAATCAAAGAGTTATGGAGGTTAAGAGCATCCTCACAGAGCAGAAGACCAGGGTGTCATGTAAGCCAAGGTAGCAACAACGTAAAGACAAATAAATGTAAAGAATACAAGAAAGGAAGAGGAGGTGGATGAAAGGGACTAATTAATAATCAAAGAGGTATGGAGGTTAAGAGCTACCTGACAGAGCAGAAGACCAGAGTGTCATGTAAGCCAAGGTAACGACAACGTAAAGACAAATAAATGTAAAGAATACAAGAAAGGAAGAGGAGGTGGATGAAAGGGACTAATTAATAATCAAAGAGTTATGGAGGTTAAGAGCATCCTCACAGAGCAGAAGACCAGGGTGTCGTGTAAGCCAAGGTAGCAACAACGTAAAAACAAATGTAAAGAATACAAGAAAGGAAGAGGAGGGGGATGAAAGGGACTAATTAATAGTCAAAGAGGTATGGAGGTTAAGAGCTTCCTGACAGAGCAGAAGACCAGGGTGTCATGTAAGCCAAGGTAGCAACAACGTAAAAACAAATAAATGTAAAGAATAGAAGAAAGAAAGAGGAGGGGGATGAAAGGGACTAATTAATAATCAAAGAGGTATGGAGGGTAAGAGCATCCTCACAGAGCAGAAGACCAGGGTGTCATGTAAGCCAAGGTAGCAACAACGTAAAAACAAATAAATGTAAAGAATACAAGAAAGAAAGAGGAGGGGGATGAAAGGGACTAATTAATAATCAAAGAGGTATGGAGGTTAAGAGCATCCTCACAGAACAGAAGACCAGGGTGTCATGTAAGCCAAGGTAGCAACAACGTAAAAACAAATAAATGTAAAGAATACAAGAAAGGAAGAGGAGGGGGATGAAAGGGACTAATTAATAATCAAAGAGGTATGGAGGTTAAGAGCTACCTGACAGAGCAGTAGACCAGGGTGTCATGTAAGTCAAGGTAGCAACAACGTAAAAACAAATAAATGTAAAGAATACAAGAAAGGAAGAGGAGGGGGATGAAAGGGACTAATTAATAATCAAAGAGGTATGGAGCGTAAGAGCATCCTCACAGAGCAGAAGACCAGGGTGTCATGTAAGCCAAGGTAGCAACAGCATAAAAACAAATAAATGTAAAGAATACAAGAAAGGAAGAGGAGGTGGATGAAAGGGACTAATTAATAATCAAAGAGGTATGGAGTTTAAGAGCATCCTCACAGAGCAGAAGACCAGGGTGTCATGTAAGCCAAGGTAGCAACAACGTAAAAACAAATAAATGTAAAGAATACAAGAAAGGAAGAGGAGGTGGATGAAAGGGACTAATTAATAATCAAAGAGGTATGGAGGTTAAGAGCATCCTCACAGAGCAGAAGACCAGGGTGTCATGTAGGCCAATGTAGCAACAACGTAAAAACAAATAAATGTAAAGAATACAAGAAAGGAAGAGGAGGTGGATGAAAGGGACTAATTAGTAATCAAAGAAGTATGGAGGTTAATTGCAACCTCACAGAGCAGAAGACCAGGGTGTCATGTAAGCCAAGGTAGCACCAACGTAAAAACAAATAAATGTAAAGAATACAAGAAAGGAAGAGGAGGGGGATGAAAGGGACTAATTAATAATCAAAGAGGTATGGAGGTTAAGAGCTGCCTCACAGAGCAGAAGACCAGGGTGTCATGTAAGTCAAGGTAGCAACAAAGTAAAAACAAATAAATGTAAAGAATACAAGAAAGGAAGAGGAGGTGGATGAAAGGGACTAATTAATAATCAAAGAGGTATGGAGGTTAAGAGCATCCTCACAGAGCAGAAGACCAGAGTGTCATGTAAGCCAATGTAGCAACAACGTAAAAACAAATAAATGTAAAGAATACAAGAAAGAAAGAGGAGGAGGATGAAAGGGACTAAATAATAATCAAATAGGTATGGAGCTTAAGAGCATCCTCACAGAGCAGAAGACCAGGATGTCATGTAAGCCAAGATAGCAACAACGTAAAAACAAATAAATGTAAAGAATAAAAGAAAGGAAGAGGAGGGGGATGAAGGGGACTAATTAATAATCAAAGAGGTATGGAGGTTAAGAGCATCCTCACAGAGCAGAAGACCAGGGTGTCATGTAAGTCAAGCTAGCAACAACGTAAAGACAAATAAATGTAAAGAAAACAAGAAAGGAAGAGGAGGTGGATGAAAGGGACTAATTAATAATCAAAGAGGTATGGAGGTTAAGAGCATCCTCACAGAGCAGAAGACCAGGGTGTCATGTAAGTCAAGGTAGCAACAACGTAAAGACAAATAAATGTAAAGAATACAAGAAAGGAAGAGGAGGTGGATGAAAGGGACTAATTAATAATCAAAGAGGTATGGAGGTTAAGAGCATCCTCACAGAGCAGAAGACCAGGGTGTCATGTAAGTCAAGGTAGCAACAACGTAAAGACAAATAAATGTAAAGAATACAAGAAAGGAAGAGGAGGGGGATGAAAGGGACTAATTAATAATCAAAGAGGTATGGAGGTTAAGAGCTTCCTGACAGAGCAGAAGACCAGGGTGTCATGTAAGCCAATGTAGCAAGAACGTAAAAACAAATAAATGTAAAGAATAGAAGAAAGAAAGAGGAGGGGGATGAAAGGGACTAATTAATAATCAAAGAGGTATGGAGGGTAAGAGCATCCTCACAGAGCAGAAGACCAGGGTGTCATGTAAGCCAAGGTAGCAACAACGTAAAAACAAATAAATGTAAAGAATACAAGAAAGGAAGAGGAGGGGGATGAAAGGGACTAATTAATAATCAAAGAGGTATGGAGGTTAAGAGCATCCTCACAGAGCAGAAGACCAGGGTGTCGTGTAAGCCAAGGTAGCAACAACGTAAAAACAAATAAATGTAAAGAATACAAGAAAGAAAGAGGAAGGGGATGAAAGGGACTAATTAATAATCAAAGAGGTATGGAGGTTAAGAGCATCCTCACAGAGCAGAAGACCAGGGTGTCGTGTAAGCCAAGGTAGCAACAACGTAAAGACAAATGTAAAGAATACAAGAAAGGAAGAGGAGGGGGATGAAAGGGACTAATTAATAATCAAAGAGGTATGGAGGTTAAGAGCATCCTCACAGAGCAGAAGACCAGGGTGTCATGTAAGCCAAGGAAACAACAACGTAAAAACAAATGTAAAGAATACAAGAAAGGAAGAGGAGGGGGATGAAAGGGACTAATTAATAGTCAAAGAGGTATGGAGGTTAAGAGCTTCCTCACAGAGCAGAAGACCAGGGTGTCATGTAAGCCAAGGTAGCAACAACGTAAAAACAAATAAATGTAAAGAATAGAAGAAAGAAAGAGGAGGGGGATGAAAGGGACTAATTAATAATCAAAGAGGTATGGAGGGTAAGAGCATCCTCACAGAGCAGAAGACCAGGGTGTCATGTAAGCCAAGGTAGCAACAACGTAAAAACAAATAAATGTAAAGAATACAAGAAAGGAAGAGGAGGGGGATGAAAGGGACTAATTAATAATCAAAGAGGTATGGAGGTTAAGAGCATCCTCACAGAGCAGAAGACCAGGGTGTCGTGTAAGCCAAGGTAGCAACAACGTAAAAACAAATAAATGTAAAGAATACAAGAAAGAAAGAGGAGGGGGATGAAAGGGACTAATTAATAATCAAAGAGGTATGGAGGTTAAGAGCATCCTCACAGAGCAGAAGACCAGGGTGTCATGTAAGCCAAGGTAGCAACAACGTAAAAACAAATAAATGTAAAGAATTCAAGAAAGGAAGAGGAGGGGGATGAAAGGGACTAATTAATAATCAAAGAGGTATGGAGTTTAAGAGCTACCTGACAGAGCAGTAGACCAGGGTGTCATGTAAGTCAAGGTAGCAAGAACGTAAAAACAAATAAATGTAAAGAATACAAGAAAGAAAGAGGAGGGGGATGAAAGGGACTAATTAATAATCAAAGAGGTATGGAGGTTAAGAGCATCCTCACAGAGCAGAAGACCAGGGTGTCATGTAAGCCAAGGTAGCAACAACGTAAAAACAAATAAATGTAAAGAATACAAGAAAGAAAGAGGAGGGGGATGAAAGGGACTAATTAATAATCAAAGAGGTATGGAGGTTAAGAGCATCCTCACAGAACAGAAGACCAGGGTGTCATGTAAGCCAAGGTAGCAACAACGTAAAAACAAATAAATGTAAAGAATACAAGAAAGGAAGAGGAGGGGGATGAAAGGGACTAATTAATAATCAAAGAGGTATGGAGGTTAAGAGCTACCTGACAGAGCAGTAGACCAGGGTGTCATGTAAGTCAAGGTAGCAACAACGTAAAAACAAATAAATGTAAAGAATACAAGAAAGGAAGAGGAGGGGGATGAAAGGGACTAATTAATAATCAAAGAGGTATGGAGCGTAAGAGCATCCTCACAGAGCAGAAGACCAGGGTGTCGTGTAAGCCAAGGTAGCAACAACGTAAAAACATATGTAAAGAATACAAGAAAGGAAGAGGAGGGGGATGAAAGGGACTAATTATTAATCAAAGAGGTATGGAGGTTAAGAGCATCCTCACCGAGCAGAAGACCAGGGTGTCGTGTAAGACAAGGTAGCAACAACGTAAAGACAAATGTAAAGAATACAAGAAAGGAAGAGGAGGGGGATGAAAGGGACTAATTAATAATCAAAGAGGTATGGAGGCTAAGAGCATCCTCACAGAGCAGAAGACCAGGGTGTCGTGTAAGCCAAGGTAGCAACAACGTAAAGACAAATGTAAAGAATACAAGAAAGGAAGAGGAGGGGGATGAAAGGGACTAATTAATAATCAAAGAGGTATGGAGGTTAAGAGCATCCTCACAGAGCAGAAGACCAGGGTGTCTTGTAAGCCAAGGAAACAACAACGTAAAAACAAATGTAAAGAATACAAGAAAGGAAGAGGAGGGGGATGAAAGGGACTAATTAATAGTCAAAGAGGTATGGAGGCTAAGAGCTTCCTCACAGAGCAGAAGACCAGGGTGTCATGTAAGCCAAGGTAGCAACAACGTAAAAACAAATAAATGTAAAGAATAGAAGAAAGAAAGAGGAGGGGGATGAAAGGGACTAATTAATAATCAAAGAGGTATGGAGGTTAAGAGCATCCTCACAGAGCAGAAGACCAGGGTGTCGTGTAAGCCAAGGTAGCAACAACGTAAAAACAAATGTAAAGAATACAAGAAAGGAAGAGGAGGGGGATGAAAGGGACTAATTAATAGTCAAAGAGGTATGGAGGTTAAGAGCTTCCTGACAGAGCAGAAGACCAGGGTGTCATGTAAGCCAAGGTAGCAACAACGTAAAAACAAATAAATGTAAAGAATAGAAGAAAGAAAGAGAAGGGGGATGAAAGGGACTAATTAATAATCAAAGAGGTATGGAGGGTAAGAGCATCCTCACAGAGCAGAAGACCAGGGTGTCATGTAAGCCAAGGTAGCAACAACGTAAAAACAAATAAATGTAAAGAATACAAGAAAGGAAGAGGAGGGGGATGAAAGGGACTAATTAATAATCAAAGAGGTATGGAGGTTAAGAGCATCCTCACAGAGCAGAAGACCAGGGTGTCGTGTAAGCCAAGGTAGCAACAACGTAAAAACAAATAAATGTAAAGAATACAAGAAAGAAAGAGGAGGGGGATGAAAGGGACTAATTAATAATCAAAGAGGTATGGAGGTTAAGAGCATCCTCACAGAGCAGAAGACCAGGGTGTCGTGTAAGCCAAGGTAGCAACAACGTAAAGACAAATGTAAAGAATACAAGAAAGGAAGAGGAGGGGGATGAAAGGGACTAATTAATAATCAAAGAGGTATGGAGGTTAAGAGCTACCTGACAGAGCAGTAGACCAGGGTGTCATGTAAGCCAAGGTAGCAACAACGTAAAAACATATGTAAAGAATACAAGAAAGGAAGAGGAGGGGGATGAAAGGGACTAATTATTAATCAAAGAGGTATGGAGGTTAAGAGCATCCTCACTGAGCAGAAGACCAGGGTGTCGTGTAAGACAAGGTAGCAACAACGTAAAGACAAATGTAAAGAATACAAGAAAGGAAGAGGAGGGGGATGAAAGGGACTAATTAATAATCAAAGAGGTATGGAGGCTAAGAGCATCCTCACAGAGCAGAAGACCAGGGTGTCGTGTAAGCCAAGGTAGCAACAACGTAAAGACAAATGTAAAGAATACAAGAAAGGAAGAGGAGGGGGATGAAAGGGACTAATTAATAATCAAAGAGGTATGGAGGTTAAGAGCATCCTCACAGAGCAGAAGACCAGGGTGTCTTGTAAGCCAAGGAAACAACAACGTAAAAACAAATGTAAAGAATACAAGAAAGGAAGAGGAGGGGGATGAAAGGGACTAATTAATAGTCAAAGAGGTATGGAGGTTAAGAGCATCCTCACAGAGCAGAAGACCAGGGTGTCATGTAAGCCAAGGTAGCAACAACGTAAAAACAAATAAATGTAAAGAATAGAAGAAAGAAAGAGGAGGGGGATGAAAGGGACTAATTAATAATCAAAGAGGTATGGAGGTTAAGAGCATCCTCACAGAGCAGAAGACCAGGGTGTCGTGTAAGCCAAGGTAGCAACAACGTAAAAACAAATGTAAAGAATACAAGAAAGGAAGAGGAGGGGGATGAAATGGACTAATTAATAGTCAAAGAGGTATGGAGGTTAAGAGCTTCCTGACAGAGCAGAAGACCAGGGTGTCATGTAAGCCAAGGTAGCAACAACGTAAAAACAAATAAATGTAAAGAATACAAGAAAGGAAGAGGAGGGGGATGAAAGGGACTAATTAATAATCAAAGGGGTATGGAGGTTAAGAGCATCCTCACAGAGCAGAAGACCAGGGTGTCGTGTAAGCCAAGGTAGCAACAACGTAAAAACAAATAAATGTAAAGAATACAAGAAAGAAAGAGGAGGGGGATGAAAGGGACTAATTAATAATCAAAGAGGTATGGAGGTTAAGAGCATCCTCACAGAGCAGAAGACCAGGGTGTCGTGTAAGCCAAGGTAGCAACAACGTAAAGACAAATGTAAAGAATACAAGAAAGGAAGAGGAGGGGGATGAAAGGGACTAATTAATAATCAAAGAGGTATGGAGGTTAAGAGCATCCTCACAGAGCAGAAGACCAGGGTGTCATGTAAGCCAAGGAAACAACAACGTAAAAACAAATGTAAAGAATACAAGAAAGGAAGAGGAGGGGGATGAAAGGGACTAATTAATAGTCAAAGAGGTATGGAGGTTAAGAGCTTCCTCACAGAGCAGAAGACCAGGGTGTCATGTAAGCCAAGGTAGCAACAACGTAAAAACAAATAAATGTAAAGAATAGAAGAAAGAAAGAGGAGGGGGATGAAAGGGACTAATTAATAATCAAAGAGGTATGGAGGGTAAGAGCATCCTCACAGAGCAGAAGACCAGGGTGTCATGTAAGCCAAGGTAGCAACAACGTAAAAACAAATAAATGTAAAGAATACAAGAAAGGAAGAGGAGGGGGATGAAAGGGACTAATTAATAATCAAAGAGGTATGGAGGTTAAGAGCATCCTCACAGAGCAGAAGACCAGGGTGTCATGTAAGCCAAGGTAGCAACAACGTAAAAACAAATAAATGTAAAGAATACAAGAAAGAAAGAGGAGGGGGATGAAAGGGACTAATTAATAATCAAAGAGGTATGGAGGTTAAGAGCATCCTCACAGAGCAGAAGACCAGGGTGTCATGTAAGCCAAGGTAGCAACAACGTAAAAACAAATAAATGTAAAGAATTCAAGAAAGGAAGAGGAGGGGGATGAAAGGGACTAATTAATAATCAAAGAGGTATGGAGTTTAAGAGCTACCTGACAGAGCAGTAGACCAGGGTGTCATGTAAGTCAAGGTAGCAAGAACGTAAAAACAAATAAATGTAAAGAATACAAGAAAGAAAGAGGAGGGGGATGAAAGGGACTAATTAATAATCAAAGAGGTATGGAGGTTAAGAGCATCCTCACAGAGCAGAAGACCAGGGTGTCATGTAAGCCAAGGTAGCAACAACGTAAAAACAAATAAATGTAAAGAATACAAGAAAGAAAGAGGAGGGGGATGAAAGGGACTAATTAATAATCAAAGAGGTATGGAGGTTAAGAGCATCCTCACAGAACAGAAGACCAGGGTGTCATGTAAGCCAAGGTAGCAACAACGTAAAAACAAATAAATGTAAAGAATACAAGAAAGGAAGAGGAGGGGGATGAAAGGGACTAATTAATAATCAAAGAGGTATGGAGGTTAAGAGCTACCTGACAGAGCAGTAGACCAGGGTGTCATGTAAGTCAAGGTAGCAACAACGTAAAAACAAATAAATGTAAAGAATACAAGAAAGGAAGAGGAGGGGGATGAAAGGGACTAATTAATAATCAAAGAGGTATGGAGCGTAAGAGCATCCTCACAGAGCAGAAGACCAGGGTGTCATGTAAGCCAAGGTAGCAACAGCATAAAAACAAATAAATGTAAAGAATACAAGAAAGGAAGAGGAGGTGGATGAAAGGGACTAATTAATAATCAAAGAGGTATGGAGTTTAAGAGCATCCTCACAGAGCAGAAGACCAGGGTGTCATGTAAGCCAAGGTAGCAACAACGTAAAAACAAATAAATGTAAAGAATACAAGAAAGGAAGAGGAGGTGGATGAAAGGGACTAATTAATAATCAAAGAGGTATGGAGGTTAAGAGCATCCTCACAGAGCAGAAGACCAGGGTGTCATGTAGGCCAATGTAGCAACAACGTAAAAACAAATAAATGTAAAGAATACAAGAAAGGAAGAGGAGGTGGATGAAAGGGACTAATTAGTAATCAAAGAAGTATGGAGGTTAATTGCATCCTCACTGAGCAGAAGACCAGGTTGTCATGTAAGCCAAGGTAGCAACAACGTAAAAACAAATAAATGTAAAGAATACAAGAAAGGAAGAGGAGGGGGATGAAAGGGACTAATTAATAATCAAAGAGGTATGGAGGTTAAGAGCTTCCTCACAGAGCAGAAGACCAGGGTGTCATGTAAGTCAAGGTAGCAACAAAGTAAAAACAAATAAATGTAAAGAATACAAGAAAGGAAGAGGAGGTGGATGAAAGGGACTAATTAATAATCAAAGAGGTATGGAGGTTAAGAGCATCCTCACAGAGCAGAAGACCAGAGTGTCATGTAAGCCAATGTAGCAACAACGTAAAAACAAATAAATGTAAAGAATACAAGAAAGAAAGAGGAGGAGGATGAAAGGGACTAAATAATAATCAAATAGGTATGGAGCTTAAGAGCATCCTCACAGAGCAGAAGACCAGGATGTCATGTAAGCCAAGATAGCAACAACGTAAAAACAAATAAATGTAAAGAATACAAGAAAGGAAGAGGAGGGGGATGAAGGGGACTAATTAATAATCAAAGAGGTATGGAGGTTAAGAGCATCCTCACAGAGCAGAAGACCAGGGTGTCATGTAAGTCAAGCTAGCAACAACGTAAAGACAAATAAATGTAAAGAAAACAAGAAAGGAAGAGGAGGTGGATGAAAGGGACTAATTAATAATCAAAGAGGTATGGAGGTTAAGAGCATCCTCACAGAGCAGAAGACCAGGGTGTCATGTAAGTCAAGGTAGCAACAACGTAAAGACAAATAAATGTAAAGAATACAAGAAAGGAAGAGGAGGTGGATGAAAGGGACTAATTAATAATCAAAGAGGTATGGAGGTTAAGAGCATCCTCACAGAGCAGAAGACCAGGGTGTCATGTAAGTCAAGGTAGCAACAACGTAAAGACAAATAAATGTAAAGAATACAAGAAAGGAAGAGGAGGGGGATGAAAGGGACTAATTAATAATCAAAGAGGTATGGAGGTTAAGAGCTTCCTGACAGAGCAGAAGACCAGGGTGTCATGTAAGCCAATGTAGCAACAACGTAAAAACAAATAAATGTAAAGAATACAAGAAAGGAAGAGGAGGTGGATGAAAGGGACTAATTAATAATCAAAGAGTTATGGAGGTTAAGAGCATCCTCACAGAGCAGAAGACCAGGGTGTCATGTAAGCCAAGGTAGCAACAACGTAAAGACAAATAAATGTAAAGAATACAAGAAAGGAAGAGGAGGTGGATGAAAGGGACTAATTAATAATCAAAGAGGTATGGAGGTTAAGAGCATCCTCACAGAGCAGAAGACCAGGGTGTCATGTAAGTCAAGCTAGCAACAACGTAAAGACAAATAAATGTAAAGAAAACAAGAAAGGAAGAGGAGGTGGATGAAAGGGACTAATTAATAATCAAAGAGGTATGGAGGTTAAGAGCATCCTCACAGAGCAGAAGACCAGGGTGTCTTGTAAGCCAAGGAAACAACAACGTAAAAACAAATGTAAAGAATACAAGAAAGGAAGAGGAGGGGGATGAAAGGGACTAATTAATAGTCAAAGAGGTATGGAGGCTAAGAGCTTCCTCACAGAGCAGAAGACCAGGGTGTCATGTAAGCCAAGGTAGCAACAACGTAAAAACAAATAAATGTAAAGAATAGAAGAAAGAAAGAGGAGGGGGATGAAAGGGACTAATTAATAATCAAAGAGGTATGGAGGTTAAGAGCATCCTCACAGAGCAGAAGACCAGGGTGTTGTGTAAGCCAAGGTAGCAACAACGTAAAAACAAATGTAAAGAATACAAGAAAGGAAGAGGAGGGGGATGAAAGGGACTAATTAATAGTCAAAGAGGTATGGAGGTTAAGAGCTTCCTGACAGAGCAGAAGACCAGGGTGTCATGTAAGCCAAGGTAGCAACAACGTAAAAACAAATAAATGTAAAGAATAGAAGAAAGAAAGAGAAGGGGGATGAAAGGGACTAATTAATAATCAAAGAGGTATGGAGGGTAAGAGCATCCTCACAGAACAGAAGACCAGGGTGTCATGTAAGCCAAGGTAGCAACAACGTAAAAACAAATAAATGTAAAGAATACAAGAAAGGAAGAGGAGGGGGATGAAAGGGACTAATTAATAATCAAAGAGGTATGGAGGTTAAGAGCATCCTCACAGAGCAGAAGACCAGGGTGTCGTGTAAGCCAAGGTAGCAACAACGTAAAAACAAATAAATGTAAAGAATACAAGAAAGAAAGAGGAGGGGGATGAAAGGGACTAATTAATAATCAAAGAGGTATGGAGGTTAAGAGCATCCTCACAGAGCAGAAGACCAGGGTGTCGTGTAAGCCAAGGTAGCAACAACGTAAAGACAAATGTAAAGAATACAAGAAAGGAAGAGGAGGGGGATGAAAGGGACTAATTAATAATCAAAGAGGTATGGAGGTTAAGAGCTACCTGACAGAGCAGTAGACCAGGGTGTCATGTAAGCCAAGGTAGCAACAACGTAAAAACATATGTAAAGAATACAAGAAAGGAAGAGGAGGGGGATGAAAGGGACTAATTATTAATCAAAGAGGTATGGAGGTTAAGAGCATCCTCACTGAGCAGAAGACCAGGGTGTCGTGTAAGACAAGGTAGCAACAACGTAAAGACAAATGTAAAGAATACAAGAAAGGAAGAGGAGGGGGATGAAAGGGACTAATTAATAATCAAAGAGGTATGGAGGCTAAGAGCATCCTCACAGAGCAGAAGACCAGGGTGTCGTGTAAGCCAAGGTAGCAACAACGTAAAGACAAATGTAAAGAATACAAGAAAGGAAGAGGAGGGGGATGAAAGGGACTAATTAATAATCAAAGAGGTATGGAGGTTAAGAGCATCCTCACAGAGCAGAAGACCAGGGTGTCTTGTAAGCCAAGGAAACAACAACGTAAAAACAAATGTAAAGAATACAAGAAAGGAAGAGGAGGGGGATGAAAGGGACTAATTAATAGTCAAAGAGGTATGGAGGTTAAGAGCTTCCTCACAGAGCAGAAGACCAGGGTGTCATGTAAGCCAAGGTAGCAACAACGTAAAAACAAATAAATGTAAAGAATAGAAGAAAGAAAGAGGAGGGGGATGAAAGGGACTAATTAATAATCAAAGAGGTATGGAGGTTAAGAGCATCCTCACAGAGCAGAAGACCAGGGTGTCGTGTAAGCCAAGGTAGCAACAACGTAAAAACAAATGTAAAGAATACAAGAAAGGAAGAGGAGGGGGATGAAAGGGACTAATTAATAGTCAAAGAGGTATGGAGGTTAAGAGCTTCCTGACAGAGCAGAAGACCAGGGTGTCATGTAAGCCAAGGTAGCAACAAAGTAAAAACAAATAAATGTAAAGAATACAAGAAAGGAAGAGGAGGGGGATGAAAGGGACTAATTAATAATCAAAGGGGTATGGAGGTTAAGAGCATCCTCACAGAGCAGAAGACCAGGGTGTCGTGTAAGCCAAGGTAGCAACAACGTAAAAACAAATAAATGTAAAGAATACAAGAAAGAAAGAGGAGGGGGATGAAAGGGACTAATTAATAATCAAAGAGGTATGGAGGTTAAGAGCATCCTCACAGAGCAGAAGACCAGGGTGTCGTGTAAGCCAAGGTAGCAACAACGTAAAGACAAATGTAAAGAATACAAGAAAGGAAGAGGAGGGGGATGAAAGGGACTAATTAATAATCAAAGAGGTATGGAGGTTAAGAGCATCCTCACAGAGCAGAAGACCAGGGTGTCATGTAAGCCAAGGAAACAACAACGTAAAAACAAATGTAAAGAATACAAGAAAGGAAGAGGAGGGGGATGAAAGGGACTAATTAATAGTCAAAGAGGTATGGAGGTTAAGAGCTTCCTCACAGAGCAGAAGACCAGGGTGTCATGTAAGCCAAGGTAGCAACAACGTAAAAACAAATAAATGTAAAGAATAGAAGAAAGAAAGAGGAGGGGGATGAAAGGGACTAATTAATAATCAAAGAGGTATGGAGGGTAAGAGCATCCTCACAGAGCAGAAGACCAGGGTGTCATGTAAGCCAAGGTAGCAACAACGTAAAAACAAATAAATGTAAAGAATACAAGAAAGGAAGAGGAGGGGGATGAAAGGGACTAATTAATAATCAAAGAGGTATGGAGGTTAAGAGCATCCTCACAGAGCAGAAGACCAGGGTGTCGTGTAAGCCAAGGTAGCAACAACGTAAAAACAAATAAATGTAAAGAATACAAGAAAGAAAGAGGAGGGGGATGAAAGGGACTAATTAATAATCAAAGAGGTATGGAGGTTAAGAGCATCCTCACAGAGCAGAAGACCAGGGTGTCATGTAAGCCAAGGTAGCAACAACGTAAAAACAAATAAATGTAAAGAATTCAAGAAAGGAAGAGGAGGGGGATGAAAGGGACTAATTAATAATCAAAGAGGTATGGAGTTTAAGAGCTACCTGACAGAGCAGTAGACCAGGGTGTCATGTAAGTCAAGGTAGCAAGAACGTAAAAACAAATAAATGTAAAGAATACAAGAAAGAAAGAGGAGGGGGATGAAAGGGACTAATTAATAATCAAAGAGGTATGGAGGTTAAGAGCATCCTCACAGAGCAGAAGACCAGGGTGTCATGTAAGCCAAGGTAGCAACAACGTAAAAACAAATAAATGTAAAGAATACAAGAAAGAAAGAGGAGGGGGATGAAAGGGACTAATTAATAATCAAAGAGGTATGGAGGTTAAGAGCATCCTCACAGAACAGAAGACCAGGGTGTCATGTAAGCCAAGGTAGCAACAACGTAAAAACAAATAAATGTAAAGAATACAAGAAAGGAAGAGGAGGGGGATGAAAGGGACTAATTAATAATCAAAGAGGTATGGAGGTTAAGAGCTACCTGACAGAGCAGTAGACCAGGGTGTCATGTAAGTCAAGGTAGCAACAACGTAAAAACAAATAAATGTAAAGAATACAAGAAAGGAAGAGGAGGGGGATGAAAGGGACTAATTAATAATCAAAGAGGTATGGAGCGTAAGAGCATCCTCACAGAGCAGAAGACCAGGGTGTCATGTAAGCCAAGGTAGCAACAGCATAAAAACAAATAAATGTAAAGAATACAAGAAAGGAAGAGGAGGTGGATGAAAGGGACTAATTAATAATCAAAGAGGTATGGAGTTTAAGAGCATCCTCACAGAGCAGAAGACCAGGGTGTCATGTAAGCCAAGGTAGCAACAACGTAAAAACAAATAAATGTAAAGAATACAAGAAAGGAAGAGGAGGTGGATGAAAGGGACTAATTAATAATCAAAGAGGTATGGAGGTTAAGAGCATCCTCACAGAGCAGAAGACCAGGGTGTCATGTAGGCCAATGTAGCAACAACGTAAAAACAAATAAATGTAAAGAATACAAGAAAGGAAGAGGAGGTGGATGAAAGGGACTAATTAGTAATCAAAGAAGTATGGAGGTTAATTGCATCCTCACTGAGCAGAAGACCAGGTTGTCATGTAAGCCAAGGTAGCAACAACGTAAAAACAAATAAATGTAAAGAATACAAGAAAGGAAGAGGAGGGGGATGAAAGGGACTAATTAATAATCAAAGAGGTATGGAGGTTAAGAGCTTCCTCACAGAGCAGAAGACCAGGGTGTCATGTAAGTCAAGGTAGCAACAAAGTAAAAACAAATAAATGTAAAGAATACAAGAAAGGAAGAGGAGGTGGATGAAAGGGACTAATTAATAATCAAAGAGGTATGGAGGTTAAGAGCATCCTCACAGAGCAGAAGACCAGAGT
This sequence comes from Mantis religiosa, assembly GCA_030765055.1. NCBI lineage: Eukaryota > Metazoa > Arthropoda > Insecta > Mantodea > Mantidae > Mantis > Mantis religiosa. Next base: position 204,869,164 of record CM060949.1, on the reverse strand, counting down.
GTCATGTAAGCCAATGTAGCAACAACGTAAAAACAAATAAATGTAAAGAATACAAGAAAGAAAGAGGAGGAGGATGAAAGGGACTAAATAATAATCAAATAGGTATGGAGCTTAAGAGCATCCTCACAGAGCAGAAGACCAGGATGTCATGTAAGCCAAGATAGCAACAACGTAAAAACAAATAAATGTAAAGAATACAAGAAAGGAAGAGGAGGGGGATGAAGGGGACTAATTAATAATCAAAGAGGTATGGAGGTTAAGAGCATCCTCACAGAGCAGAAGACCAGGGTGTCATGTAAGTCAAGCTAGCAACAACGTAAAGACAAATAAATGTAAAGAAAACAAGAAAGGAAGAGGAGGTGGATGAAAGGGACTAATTAATAATCAAAGAGGTATGGAGGTTAAGAGCATCCTCACAGAGCAGAAGACCAGGGTGTCATGTAAGTCAAGGTAGCAACAACGTAAAGACAAATAAATGTAAAGAATACAAGAAAGGAAGAGGAGGTGGATGAAAGGGACTAATTAATAATCAAAGAGGTATGGAGGTTAAGAGCATCCTCACAGAGCAGAAGACCAGGGTGTCATGTAAGTCAAGGTAGCAACAACGTAAAGACAAATAAATGTAAAGAATACAAGAAAGGAAGAGGAGGGGGATGAAAGGGACTAATTAATAATCAAAGAGGTATGGAGGTTAAGAGCTTCCTGACAGAGCAGAAGACCAGGGTGTCATGTAAGCCAATGTAGCAACAACGTAAAAACAAATAAATGTAAAGAATACAAGAAAGGAAGAGGAGGTGGATGAAAGGGACTAATTAATAATCAAAGAGTTATGGAGGTTAAGAGCATCCTCACAGAACAGAAGACCAGGGTGTCATGTAAGCCAAGGTAGCAACAACGTAAAGACAAATAAATGTAAAGAATACAAGAAAGGAAGAGGAGGTGGATGAAAGGGACTAATTAATAATCAAAGAGGTATGGAGGTTAAGAGCTACCTGACAGAGCAGAAGACCAGAGTGTCATGTAAGCCAAGGTAACGACAACGTAAAGACAAATAAATGTAAAGAATACAAGAAAGGAAGAGGAGGTGGATGAAAGGGACTAATTAATAATCAAAGAGTTATGGAGGTTAAGAGCATCCTCACAGAGCAGAAGACCAGGGTGTCGTGTAAGCCAAGGTAGCAACAACGTAAAAACAAATGTAAAGAATACAAGAAAGGAAGAGGAGGGGGATGAAAGGGACTAATTAATAGTCAAAGAGGTATGGAGGTTAAGAGCTTCCTGACAGAGCAGAAGACCAGGGTGTCATGTAAGCCAAGGTAGCAACAACGTAAAAACAAATAAATGTAAAGAATAGAAGAAAGAAAGAGGAGGGGGATGAAAGGGACTAATTAATAATCAAAGAGGTATGGAGGGTAAGAGCATCCTCACAGAGCAGAAGACCAGGGTGTCATGTAAGCCAAGGTAGCAACAACGTAAAAACAAATAAATGTAAAGAATACAAGAAAGAAAGAGGAGGGGGATGAAAGGGACTAATTAATAATCAAAGAGGTATGGAGGTTAAGAGCATCCTCACAGAACAGAAGACCAGGGTGTCATGTAAGCCAAGGTAGCAACAACGTAAAAACAAATAAATGTAAAGAATACAAGAAAGGAAGAGGAGGGGGATGAAAGGGACTAATTAATAATCAAAGAGGTATGGAGGTTAAGAGCTACCTGACAGAGCAGTAGACCAGGGTGTCATGTAAGTCAAGGTAGCAACAACGTAAAAACAAATAAATGTAAAGAATACAAGAAAGGAAGAGGAGGGGGATGAAAGGGACTAATTAATAATCAAAGAGGTATGGAGCGTAAGAGCATCCTCACAGAGCAGAAGACCAGGGTGTCATGTAAGCCAAGGTAGCAACAGCATAAAAACAAATAAATGTAAAGAATACAAGAAAGGAAGAGGAGGTGGATGAAAGGGACTAATTAATAATCAAAGAGGTATGGAGTTTAAGAGCATCCTCACAGAGCAGAAGACCAGGGTGTCATGTAAGCCAAGGTAGCAACAACGTAAAAACAAATAAATGTAAAGAATACAAGAAAGGAAGAGGAGGTGGATGAAAGGGACTAATTAATAATCAAAGAGGTATGGAGGTTAAGAGCATCCTCACAGAGCAGAAGACCAGGGTGTCATGTAGGCCAATGTAGCAACAACGTAAAAACAAATAAATGTAAAGAATACAAGAAAGGAAGAGGAGGTGGATGAAAGGGACTAATTAGTAATCAAAGAAGTATGGAGGTTAATTGCATCCTCACAGAGCAGAAGACCAGGGTGTCATGTAAGCCAAGGTAGCAACAACGTAAAAACAAATAAATGTAAAGAATACAAGAAAGGAAGAGGAGGGGGATGAAAGGGACTAATTAATAATCAAAGAGGTATGGAGGTTAAGAGCTGCCTCACAGAGCAGAAGACCAGGGTGTCATGTAAGTCAAGGTAGCAACAAAGTAAAAACAAATAAATGTAAAGAATACAAGAAAGGAAGAGGAGGTGGATGAAAGGGACTAATTAATAATCAAAGAGGTATGGAGGTTAAGAGCATCCTCACAGAGCAGAAGACCAGAGTGTCATGTAAGCCAATGTAGCAACAACGTAAAAACAAATAAATGTAAAGAATACAAGAAAGAAAGAGGAGGAGGATGAAAGGGACTAAATAATAATCAAATAGGTATGGAGCTTAAGAGCATCCTCACAGAGCAGAAGACCAGGATGTCATGTAAGCCAAGATAGCAACAACGTAAAAACAAATAAATGTAAAGAATAAAAGAAAGGAAGAGGAGGGGGATGAAGGGGACTAATTAATAATCAAAGAGGTATGGAGGTTAAGAGCATCCTCACAGAGCAGAAGACCAGGGTGTCATGTAAGTCAAGCTAGCAACAACGTAAAGACAAATAAATGTAAAGAAAACAAGAAAGGAAGAGGAGGTGGATGAAAGGGACTAATTAATAATCAAAGAGGTATGGAGGTTAAGAGCATCCTCACAGAGCAGAAGACCAGGGTGTCATGTAAGTCAAGGTAGCAACAACGTAAAGACAAATAAATGTAAAGAATACAAGAAAGGAAGAGGAGGTGGATGAAAGGGACTAATTAATAATCAAAGAGGTATGGAGGTTAAGAGCATCCTCACAGAGCAGAAGACCAGGGTGTCATGTAAGTCAAGGTAGCAACAACGTAAAGACAAATAAATGTAAAGAATACAAGAAAGGAAGAGGAGGGGGATGAAAGGGACTAATTAATAATCAAAGAGGTATGGAGGTTAAGAGCTTCCTGACAGAGCAGAAGACCAGGGTGTCATGTAAGCCAATGTAGCAACAACGTAAAAACAAATAAATGTAAAGAATAGAAGAAAGAAAGAGGAGGGGGATGAAAGGGACTAATTAATAATCAAAGAGGTATGGAGGGTAAGAGCATCCTCACAGAGCAGAAGACCAGGGTGTCATGTAAGCCAAGGTAGCAACAACGTAAAAACAAATAAATGTAAAGAATACAAGAAAGGAAGAGGAGGGGGATGAAAGGGACTAATTAATAATCAAAGAGGTATGGAGGTTAAGAGCATCCTCACAGAGCAGAAGACCAGGGTGTCGTGTAAGCCAAGGTAGCAACAACGTAAAAACAAATAAATGTAAAGAATACAAGAAAGAAAGAGGAAGGGGATGAAAGGGACTAATTAATAATCAAAGAGGTATGGAGGTTAAGAGCATCCTCACAGAGCAGAAGACCAGGGTGTCGTGTAAGCCAAGGTAGCAACAACGTAAAGACAAATGTAAAGAATACAAGAAAGGAAGAGGAGGGGGATGAAAGGGACTAATTAATAATCAAAGAGGTATGGAGGTTAAGAGCATCCTCACAGAGCAGAAGACCAGGGTGTCATGTAAGCCAAGGAAACAACAACGTAAAAACAAATGTAAAGAATACAAGAAAGGAAGAGGAGGGGGATGAAAGGGACTAATTAATAGTCAAAGAGGTATGGAGGTTAAGAGCTTCCTCACAGAGCAGAAGACCAGGGTGTCATGTAAGCCAAGGTAGCAACAACGTAAAAACAAATAAATGTAAAGAATAGAAGAAAGAAAGAGGAGGGGGATGAAAGGGACTAATTAATAATCAAAGAGGTATGGAGGGTAAGAGCATCCTCACAGAGCAGAAGACCAGGGTGTCATGTAAGCCAAGGTAGCAACAACGTAAAAACAAATAAATGTAAAGAATACAAGAAAGGAAGAGGAGGGGGATGAAAGGGACTAATTAATAATCAAAGAGGTATGGAGGTTAAGAGCATCCTCACAGAGCAGAAGACCAGGGTGTCGTGTAAGCCAAGGTAGCAACAACGTAAAAACAAATAAATGTAAAGAATACAAGAAAGAAAGAGGAGGGGGATGAAAGGGACTAATTAATAATCAAAGAGGTATGGAGGTTAAGAGCATCCTCACAGAGCAGAAGACCAGGGTGTCATGTAAGCCAAGGTAGCAACAACGTAAAAACAAATAAATGTAAAGAATTCAAGAAAGGAAGAGGAGGGGGATGAAAGGGACTAATTAATAATCAAAGAGGTATGGAGTTTAAGAGCTACCTGACAGAGCAGTAGACCAGGGTGTCATGTAAGTCAAGGTAGCAAGAACGTAAAAACAAATAAATGTAAAGAATACAAGAAAGAAAGAGGAGGGGGATGAAAGGGACTAATTAATAATCAAAGAGGTATGGAGGTTAAGAGCATCCTCACAGAGCAGAAGACCAGGGTGTCATGTAAGCCAAGGTAGCAACAACGTAAAAACAAATAAATGTAAAGAATACAAGAAAGAAAGAGGAGGGGGATGAAAGGGACTAATTAATAATCAAAGAGGTATGGAGGTTAAGAGCATCCTCACAGAACAGAAGACCAGGGTGTCATGTAAGCCAAGGTAGCAACAACGTAAAAACAAATAAATGTAAAGAATACAAGAAAGGAAGAGGAGGGGGATGAAAGGGACTAATTAATAATCAAAGAGGTATGGAGGTTAAGAGCTACCTGACAGAGCAGTAGACCAGGGTGTCATGTAAGTCAAGGTAGCAACAACGTAAAAACAAATAAATGTAAAGAATACAAGAAAGGAAGAGGAGGGGGATGAAAGGGACTAATTAATAATCAAAGAGGTATGGAGCGTAAGAGCATCCTCACAGAGCAGAAGACCAGGGTGTCGTGTAAGCCAAGGTAGCAACAACGTAAAAACATATGTAAAGAATACAAGAAAGGAAGAGGAGGGGGATGAAAGGGACTAATTATTAATCAAAGAGGTATGGAGGTTAAGAGCATCCTCACCGAGCAGAAGACCAGGGTGTCGTGTAAGACAAGGTAGCAACAACGTAAAGACAAATGTAAAGAATACAAGAAAGGAAGAGGAGGGGGATGAAAGGGACTAATTAATAATCAAAGAGGTATGGAGGCTAAGAGCATCCTCACAGAGCAGAAGACCAGGGTGTCGTGTAAGCCAAGGTAGCAACAACGTAAAGACAAATGTAAAGAATACAAGAAAGGAAGAGGAGGGGGATGAAAGGGACTAATTAATAATCAAAGAGGTATGGAGGTTAAGAGCATCCTCACAGAGCAGAAGACCAGGGTGTCTTGTAAGCCAAGGAAACAACAACGTAAAAACAAATGTAAAGAATACAAGAAAGGAAGAGGAGGGGGATGAAAGGGACTAATTAATAGTCAAAGAGGTATGGAGGCTAAGAGCTTCCTCACAGAGCAGAAGACCAGGGTGTCATGTAAGCCAAGGTAGCAACAACGTAAAAACAAATAAATGTAAAGAATAGAAGAAAGAAAGAGGAGGGGGATGAAAGGGACTAATTAATAATCAAAGAGGTATGGAGGTTAAGAGCATCCTCACAGAGCAGAAGACCAGGGTGTCGTGTAAGCCAAGGTAGCAACAACGTAAAAACAAATGTAAAGAATACAAGAAAGGAAGAGGAGGGGGATGAAAGGGACTAATTAATAGTCAAAGAGGTATGGAGGTTAAGAGCTTCCTGACAGAGCAGAAGACCAGGGTGTCATGTAAGCCAAGGTAGCAACAACGTAAAAACAAATAAATGTAAAGAATAGAAGAAAGAAAGAGAAGGGGGATGAAAGGGACTAATTAATAATCAAAGAGGTATGGAGGGTAAGAGCATCCTCACAGAGCAGAAGACCAGGGTGTCATGTAAGCCAAGGTAGCAACAACGTAAAAACAAATAAATGTAAAGAATACAAGAAAGGAAGAGGAGGGGGATGAAAGGGACTAATTAATAATCAAAGAGGTATGGAGGTTAAGAGCATCCTCACAGAGCAGAAGACCAGGGTGTCGTGTAAGCCAAGGTAGCAACAACGTAAAAACAAATAAATGTAAAGAATACAAGAAAGAAAGAGGAGGGGGATGAAAGGGACTAATTAATAATCAAAGAGGTATGGAGGTTAAGAGCATCCTCACAGAGCAGAAGACCAGGGTGTCGTGTAAGCCAAGGTAGCAACAACGTAAAGACAAATGTAAAGAATACAAGAAAGGAAGAGGAGGGGGATGAAAGGGACTAATTAATAATCAAAGAGGTATGGAGGTTAAGAGCTACCTGACAGAGCAGTAGACCAGGGTGTCATGTAAGCCAAGGTAGCAACAACGTAAAAACATATGTAAAGAATACAAGAAAGGAAGAGGAGGGGGATGAAAGGGACTAATTATTAATCAAAGAGGTATGGAGGTTAAGAGCATCCTCACTGAGCAGAAGACCAGGGTGTCGTGTAAGACAAGGTAGCAACAACGTAAAGACAAATGTAAAGAATACAAGAAAGGAAGAGGAGGGGGATGAAAGGGACTAATTAATAATCAAAGAGGTATGGAGGCTAAGAGCATCCTCACAGAGCAGAAGACCAGGGTGTCGTGTAAGCCAAGGTAGCAACAACGTAAAGACAAATGTAAAGAATACAAGAAAGGAAGAGGAGGGGGATGAAAGGGACTAATTAATAATCAAAGAGGTATGGAGGTTAAGAGCATCCTCACAGAGCAGAAGACCAGGGTGTCTTGTAAGCCAAGGAAACAACAACGTAAAAACAAATGTAAAGAATACAAGAAAGGAAGAGGAGGGGGATGAAAGGGACTAATTAATAGTCAAAGAGGTATGGAGGTTAAGAGCATCCTCACAGAGCAGAAGACCAGGGTGTCATGTAAGCCAAGGTAGCAACAACGTAAAAACAAATAAATGTAAAGAATAGAAGAAAGAAAGAGGAGGGGGATGAAAGGGACTAATTAATAATCAAAGAGGTATGGAGGTTAAGAGCATCCTCACAGAGCAGAAGACCAGGGTGTCGTGTAAGCCAAGGTAGCAACAACGTAAAAACAAATGTAAAGAATACAAGAAAGGAAGAGGAGGGGGATGAAAGGGACTAATTAATAGTCAAAGAGGTATGGAGGTTAAGAGCTTCCTGACAGAGCAGAAGACCAGGGTGTCATGTAAGCCAAGGTAGCAACAACGTAAAAACAAATAAATGTAAAGAATACAAGAAAGGAAGAGGAGGGGGATGAAAGGGACTAATTAATAATCAAAGGGGTATGGAGGTTAAGAGCATCCTCACAGAGCAGAAGACCAGGGTGTCGTGTAAGCCAAGGTAGCAACAACGTAAAAACAAATAAATGTAAAGAATACAAGAAAGAAAGAGGAGGGGGATGAAAGGGACTAATTAATAATCAAAGAGGTATGGAGGTTAAGAGCATCCTCACAGAGCAGAAGACCAGGGTGTCGTGTAAGCCAAGGTAGCAACAACGTAAAGACAAATGTAAAGAATACAAGAAAGGAAGAGGAGGGGGATGAAAGGGACTAATTAATAATCAAAGAGGTATGGAGGTTAAGAGCATCCTCACAGAGCAGAAGACCAGGGTGTCATGTAAGCCAAGGAAACAACAACGTAAAAACAAATGTAAAGAATACAAGAAAGGAAGAGGAGGGGGATGAAAGGGACTAATTAATAGTCAAAGAGGTATGGAGGTTAAGAGCTTCCTCACAGAGCAGAAGACCAGGGTGTCATGTAAGCCAAGGTAGCAACAACGTAAAAACAAATAAATGTAAAGAATAGAAGAAAGAAAGAGGAGGGGGATGAAAGGGACTAATTAATAATCAAAGAGGTATGGAGGGTAAGAGCATCCTCACAGAGCAGAAGACCAGGGTGTCATGTAAGCCAAGGTAGCAACAACGTAAAAACAAATAAATGTAAAGAATACAAGAAAGGAAGAGGAGGGGGATGAAAGGGACTAATTAATAATCAAAGAGGTATGGAGGTTAAGAGCATCCTCACAGAGCAGAAGACCAGGGTGTCATGTAAGCCAAGGTAGCAACAACGTAAAAACAAATAAATGTAAAGAATACAAGAAAGAAAGAGGAGGTGGATGAAAGGGACTAATTAATAATCAAAGAGGTATGGAGGTTAAGAGCATCCTCACAGAGCAGAAGACCAGGGTGTCATGTAAGCCAAGGTAGCAACAACGTAAAAACAAATAAATGTAAAGAATTCAAGAAAGGAAGAGGAGGGGGATGAAAGGGACTAATTAATAATCAAAGAGGTATGGAGTTTAAGAGCTACCTGACAGAGCAGTAGACCAGGGTGTCATGTAAGTCAAGGTAGCAAGAACGTAAAAACAAATAAATGTAAAGAATACAAGAAAGAAAGAGGAGGGGGATGAAAGGGACTAATTAATAATCAAAGAGGTATGGAGGTTAAGAGCATCCTCACAGAGCAGAAGACCAGGGTGTCATGTAAGCCAAGGTAGCAACAACGTAAAAACAAATAAATGTAAAGAATACAAGAAAGAAAGAGGAGGGGGATGAAAGGGACTAATTAATAATCAAAGAGGTATGGAGGTTAAGAGCATCCTCACAGAACAGAAGACCAGGGTGTCATGTAAGCCAAGGTAGCAACAACGTAAAAACAAATAAATGTAAAGAATACAAGAAAGGAAGAGGAGGGGGATGAAAGGGACTAATTAATAATCAAAGAGGTATGGAGGTTAAGAGCTACCTGACAGAGCAGTAGACCAGGGTGTCATGTAAGTCAAGGTAGCAACAACGTAAAAACAAATAAATGTAAAGAATACAAGAAAGGAAGAGGAGGGGGATGAAAGGGACTAATTAATAATCAAAGAGGTATGGAGCGTAAGAGCATCCTCACAGAGCAGAAGACCAGGGTGTCATGTAAGCCAAGGTAGCAACAGCATAAAAACAAATAAATGTAAAGAATACAAGAAAGGAAGAGGAGGTGGATGAAAGGGACTAATTATTAATCAAAGAGGTATGGAGTTTAAGAGCATCCTCACAGAGCAGAAGACCAGGGTGTCATGTAAGCCAAGGTAGCAACAACGTAAAAACAAATAAATGTAAAGAATACAAGAAAGGAAGAGGAGGTGGATGAAAGGGACTAATTAATAATCAAAGAGGTATGGAGGTTAAGAGCATCCTCACAGAGCAGAAGACCAGGGTGTCATGTAGGCCAATGTAGCAACAACGTAAAAACAAATAAATGTAAAGAATACAAGAAAGGAAGAGGAGGTGGATGAAAGGGACTAATTAGTAATCAAAGAAGTATGGAGGTTAATTGCATCCTCACTGAGCAGAAGACCAGGTTGTCATGTAAGCCAAGGTAGCAACAACGTAAAAACAAATAAATGTAAAGAATACAAGAAAGGAAGAGGAGGGGGATGAAAGGGACTAATTAATAATCAAAGAGGTATGGAGGTTAAGAGCTTCCTCACAGAGCAGAAGACCAGGGTGTCATGTAAGTCAAGGTAGCAACAAAGTAAAAACAAATAAATGTAAAGAATACAAGAAAGGAAGAGGAGGTGGATGAAAGGGACTAATTAATAATCAAAGAGGTATGGAGGTTAAGAGCATCCTCACAGAGCAGAAGACCAGAGTGTCATGTAAGCCAATGTAGCAACAACGTAAAAACAAATAAATGTAAAGAATACAAGAAAGAAGGAGGAGGAGGATGAAAGGGACTAAATAATAATCAAATAGGTATGGAGCTTAAGAGCATCCTCACAGAGCAGAAGACCAGGATGTCATGTAAGCCAAGATAGCAACAACGTAAAAACAAATAAATGTAAAGAATACAAGAAAGGAAGAGGAGGGGGATGAAGGGGACTAATTAATAATCAAAGAGGTATGGAGGTTAAGAGCATCCTCACAGAGCAGAAGACCAGGGTGTCATGTAAGTCAAGCTAGCAACAACGTAAAGACAAATAAATGTAAAGAAAACAAGAAAGGAAGAGGAGGTGGATGAAAGGGACTAATTAATAATCAAAGAGGTATGGAGGTTAAGAGCATCCTCACAGAGCAGAAGACCAGGGTGTCATGTAAGTCAAGGTAGCAACAACGTAAAGACAAATAAATGTAAAGAATACAAGAAAGGAAGAGGAGGTGGATGAAAGGGACTAATTAATAATCAAAGAGGTATGGAGGTTAAGAGCATCCTCACAGAGCAGAAGACCAGGGTGTCATGTAAGTCAAGGTAGCAACAACGTAAAGACAAATAAATGTAAAGAATACAAGAAAGGAAGAGGAGGGGGATGAAAGGGACTAATTAATAATCAAAGAGGTATGGAGGTTAAGAGCTTCCTGACAGAGCAGAAGACCAGGGTGTCATGTAAGCCAATGTAGCAACAACGTAAAAACAAATAAATGTAAAGAATACAAGAAAGGAAGAGGAGGTGGATGAAAGGGACTAATTAATAATCAAAGAGTTATGGAGGTTAAGAGCATCCTCACAGAGCAGAAGACCAGGGTGTCATGTAAGCCAAGGTAGCAACAACGTAAAGACAAATAAATGTAAAGAATACAAGAAAGGAAGAGGAGGTGGATGAAAGGGACTAATTAATAATCAAAGAGGTATGGAGGTTAAGAGCTACCTGACAGAGCAGAAGACCAGAGTGTCATGTAAGCCAAGGTAACGACAACGTAAAGACAAATAAATGTAAAGAATACAAGAAAGGAAGAGGAGGTGGATGAAAGGGACTAATTAATAATCAAAGAGTTATGGAGGTTAAGAGCATCCTCACAGAGCAGAAGACCAGGGTGTCGTGTAAGCCAAGGTAGCAACAACGTAAAAACAAATGTAAAGAATACAAGAAAGGAAGAGGAGGGGGATGAAAGGGACTAATTAATAGTCAAAGAGGTATGGAGGTTAAGAGCTTCCTGACAGAGCAGAAGACCAGGGTGTCATGTAAGCCAAGGTAGCAACAACGTAAAAACAAATAAATGTAAAGAATAGAAGAAAGAAAGAGGAGGGGGATGAAAGGGACTAATTAATAATCAAAGAGGTATGGAGGGTAAGAGCATCCTCACAGAGCAGAAGACCAGGGTGTCATGTAAGCCAAGGGAGCAACAATGTAAAAACAAATAAATGTAAAGAATACAAGAAAGGAAGAGGAGGGGGATGAAAGGGACTAATTAATAATCAAAGAGGTATGGAGGTTAAGAGCATCCTCACAGAGCAGAAGACCAGGGTGTCGTGAAAGCCAAGGTAGCAACAACGTAAAAACAAATAAATGTAAAGAATACAAGAAAGAAAGAGGAGGGGGATGAAAGGGACTAATTAATAATCAAAGAGGTATGGAGGTTAAGAGCATCCTCACAGAGCAGAAGACCAGGGTGTCATGTAAGCCAAGGTAGCAACAACGTAAAAACAAATAAATGTAAAGAATACAAGAAAGGAAGAGGAGGGGGATGAAAGGGACTAATTAATAATCAAAGAGGTATGGAGCGTAAGAGCATCCTCACAGAGCAGAAGACCAGGGTGTCATGTAAGTCAAGGTAGCAACAACGTAAAAACAAATAAATGTAAAGAATACAAGAAAGAAAGAGGAGGGGGATGAAAGGGACTAATTAATAATCAAATAGGTATGGAGGTTAAGAGCATCCTCACAGAGCAGTAGACCAGGGTGTCATGTAAGCCAAGGTAGCAACAACGTAAAAACAAATAAATGGAAAGAATACAAGAAAGAAAGAGGAGGGGGATGAAAGGGAGTAATTAATAATCAAGGAGGTATGGAGGTTAAGAGCATCCTCACAGAGCAGAAGACCAGGGTGTCATGTAAGCCAAGGTAGCAACAACGTAAAAACAAATAAATGTAAAGAATACAAGAAAGGAAGAGGAGGGGGATGAAAGGGACTAATTAATAATCAAAGAGGTATGGGGGTTAAGAGCTACCTGACAGAGCAGTAGACCAGGGTGTCATGTAAGTCAAGGTAGCAACAACGTAAAAACAAATAAATGTAAAGAATACAAGAAAGGAAGAGGAGGGGGATGAAAGGGACTAATTAATAATCAAAGAGGTATGGAGCGTAAGAGCATCCTCACAGAGCAGAAGACCAGGGTGTCATGTAAGCCAAGGTAGCAACAGCGTAAAAACAAATAAATGTAAAGAATACAAGAAAGGAAGAGGTGGTGGATGAAAGGGACTAATTAATAATCAAAGAGGTATGGAGTTTAAGAGCATCCTCACAGAGCAGAAGACCAGGGTGTCATGTAAGCCAAGGTAGCAACAACGTAAAAACAAATAAATGTAAAGAATACAAGAAAAGAAGAGGAGGTGGATGAAAGGGACTAATTAATAATCAAAGAGGTATGGAGGTTAAGAGCATCCTCACAGAGCAGAAGACCAGGGTGTCATGTAAGCCAAGGTAGCAACAACGTAAAAACAAATAAATGTAAAGAATACAAGAAAGGAAGAGGAGGTGGATGAAAGGGACTAATTAGTAATCAAAGAGGTATGGAGGTTAAGAGCATCCTCACAGAGCAGAAGACCAGGGTGTCATGTAAGCCAAGGAAGCAACAACGTAAAAACAAATAAATGTAAAGAATACAAGAAAGGAAGAGGAGGGGGATGAAAGGGACTAATTAATAATCAAAGAGGTATGGAGGTTAAGAGCTTCCTCACAGAGCAGAAGACCAGGGTGTCATGTAAGTCAAGGTAGCAACAAAGTAAAAACAAATAAATGTAAAGAATACAAGTAAGGAAGAGGAGGTGGATGAAAGGGACTAATTAATAATCAAAGAGGTATGGAGGTTAAGAGCATCCTCACAGAGCAGAAGACCAGAGTGTCATGTAAGCCAATGTAGCAACAACGTAAAAACAAATAAATGTAAAGAATACAAGAAAGAAAGAGGAGGAGGATGAAAGGGACTAATTAATAATCAAAGAGGTATGGAGCTTAAGAGCATCCTCACAGAGCAGAAGACCAGGATGTCATGTAAGCCAAGATAGCAACAACGTAAAAACAAATAAATATAAAGAATACAAGAAAGGAAGAGGAGGGGGATGAAGGGGACTAATTAATAATCAAAGAGGTATGGAGGTTAAGAGCATCCTCACAGAGCAGAAGACCAGGGTGTCATGTAAGTCAAGGTAGCAACAACGTAAAGACAAATAAATGTAAAGAAAACAAGAAAGGAAGAGGAGGTGGATGAAAGGGACTAATTAATAATCAAAGAGGTATGGAGGTTAAGAGCATCCTCACAGAGCAGAAGACCAGGGTGTCATGTAAGTCAAGGTAGCAACAACGTAAAGACAAATAAATGTAAAGAATACAAGAAAGGAAGAGGAGGTGGATGAAAGGGACTAATTAATAATCAAAGAGGTATGGAGGTTAAGAGCATCCTCACAGAGCAGAAGACCAGGGTGTCATGTAAGTCAAGGTAGCAACAACGTAAAGACAAATAAATGTAAAGAATACAAGAAAGGAAGAGGAGGGGGATGAAAGGGACTAATTAATAATCAAAGAGGTATGGAGGTTAAGAGCTTCCTGACAGAGCAGAAGACCAGGGTGTCATGTAAGCCAATGTAGCAACAACGTAAAAACAAATAAATGTAAAGAATACAAGAAAGGAAGAGGAGGTGGATGAAAGGGACTAATTAATAATCAAAGAGCTATGGAGGTTAAGAGCATCCTCACATAGCAGAAGACCAGGGTGTCATGTAAGCCAAGGTAGCAACAACGTAAAGACAAATAAATGTAAAGAATACAAGAAAGGAAGAGGAGGTGGATGAAAGGGACTAATTAATAATCAAAGAGGTATGGAGGTTAAGAGCTACCTGACAGAGCAGAAGACCAGAGTGTCATGTAAGCCAAGGTAACGACAACGTAAAGACAAATAAATGTAAGGAATACAAGAAAGGAAGAGGAGGTGGATGAAAGGGACTAATTAATAATCAAAGAGTTATGGAGGTTAAGAGCATCCTCACAGAGCAGAAGACCAGGGTGTCATGTAAGCCAAGGTAGCAACAACGTAAAAACAAATAAATGTAAAGAATACAAGAAAGAAAGAGGAGGGGAATGAAAGGGACTAATTAATAATCAAAGAGTTATGGAGGTTAAGAGCATCCTCACAGAGCAGAAGACCAGGGTGTCGTGTAAGCCAAGATAGCAACAACGTAAAGACAAATAAATGTAAAGAATACAAGAAAGGAAGAGGAGGTGGATGAAAGGGACTAATTAATAATCAAAGAGGTATGGAGGTTAAGAGCATCCTCACAGAGCAGAAGACCAGGGTGTCGTGTAAGCCAAGGTAGCAACAACGTAAAAACAAATAAATGTAATGAATACAAGAAAGGAAGAGGAGGTGGATGAAAGGGACTAATTAATAATCAAAGAGGTATGGAGGTTAAGAGCATCCTCACAGAGCAGAAGACCAGGGTGTCATGTAAGCCAAGATAGCAACAACGTAAAAACAAATAAATGTAAAGAATACAAGAAAGAAAGAGGAGGGGGATGAAAGGGACTAACTAATAATCAAAGAGGTATGGAGCGTAAGAGCATCCTCACAGAGCAGAAGACCAGGGTGTCATGTAAGCCAAGGTAGCAACAAGGTAAACACAAATAAATGTAAAGAATACAAGAAATGAAGAGGAGGGGGATGAAAGGGACTAATTATTAATCAAAGAGGTATGGAGGTTAAGAGCTTCCTGACAGACCAAAGACCAGGGTGTCATATAAGCCAAGATAACGACAAATAAATGTAGCCAAATGTTGGAAATTGTAAAATTTTGGAGTATGCACAATAAATATATTACACAATATTACAAAAATATTATCTTAGTGTTAGCAAATTTTTACAAATTAGGCCGATAAGGCACAGAAATATTTATACGGAAGATGTTACAGGAACCTGCCGGAAGCTTCTATAACAACTGTCAATTAAAAACTGTATATTTCAAAGTCAAAGGAAATACCTTGGTAACCAGTATCAGGTTCTGTTTTTGTCTTCCAAATAGACTGGTTTAAGGTCATAGGTCTTTATTTATTTTCCCTAATAGAAGGGGCGTTGAGAAAGTAAGTTATGTTTCAATTTATCTCCGCTGCAGTATTGCAATCGCAGTTCCGCACATGCACATGTGTGGTAGACGCTCTGTATCAAGGAGAAAAAACGTGAGCCATTGTGAAATCGCTGTCAGCCACGTACGCTTTGTTGTGCTTGTTTACAATGTCGGTGGCGATTGAAAATCCCGCCACTTGTGAAATTAGATTTGTGATTCGTTTTCTGAATGCTAGGATTGTGCCGTAGTTGTGTTTCTTTACGACAGCTCATGACCACACACTGCAAATGCGACTAAAAACATCCTACAGGGATTTGGCTGGGATGTGTTTGACCACCCCCTGTACAACCCTGACCTCGTTTTTGCATCTCAAATCTTTTCTTGGCGGTCAACACTTCAACAATGACAAAGAGCTGAAAGAAAATGTTTTCAACTGGTTGAAGACACCGGCGGCAAACTACTATGAAGAAGGTATACAAAAACTTGTGCTTCGCTATGACAAATGCCTGTAAAATTTCGGCAATTAAGTGGAAAAGTAGTGTAAGACTTGTAGAATTTTGTTCAATAAATATTTTTTCTGTACCTGTACACAATTTAATATTATTACCAAACAGAACTTACTTTCTGGACGTAACTCGTATATTTAAATGCTTAGATAATTCTCATTTCTCCATGTACTAAGGGCACTGAAGCGATGTATATATTCTGTATGTTATAATACAGTGTTTTTTTTATAAAATGGTGTTTATAGATTTGTTAACAGACACCGTTTTGTCACCTTTCAGCTGATGTCACCATTAGCTAAGAAAGAATATATATTCTGCAGTTGAAGTTCTTCTAGCATAAGTTCCCTAAACATATCAGTGTTATATGCTGTGGCTATCACATATGATCATTTAAGAACATTAATTAGGTGTTAATTGGAATTACAGGACAACTTTTTCGTAATTAAGACATTACTGAGTCCTTCTTTCACTAACTGTAGCCTATGTTATTAAGAACTATCTAATCTTAGGGTTAGAATTTGAATAAATTAATCATGATATAAATCGGCACACATAGCCCGTTTTATGCAGACAGTGGCATTTGCCTTGCTTTTCATTTGTTACACTATTGAGTGAAATAAGCCAAAAAAACAAGACAGTCACTTGCAAGTATTCACTTTCTCGTACAGAAGGAACAAGCTGTTATGGAGTCCTATACGCAATATTGTAAGTTTAATTCTGAAGATAATTTTTGTTGTTATATATTCCAATGTTCTGAGGCAGTAGCATAAAAAATGAAATTCATTCTTTCGCTAAATATGACGGCAACTTAGAATAACGGTTTTGTATCTATCATTTCTACAATTTAAACGTGTACCATGGCGAGCCAGTGATATATGGTATTGAATAAAGAAGCATTCCTTTGAAATGTTAAGTATCAGAATATGGACATTACCGTTTTCTTTTACAAAGGAAATGTATATAGTATTTACTTACCAAGACAGCTGACGACCAGGAGGGAGCAGATCACGAAGAGCTTGATCATGTTGATCATGTGTGCCGTATCAGACAACTGTCGCTGATTTTATACACAGAGTGAGGGAATTCCATAGCGGCTCCTAGTGTTTTTTGTTTGAATTATCAGTAGATTTGCAATCTTGAGAGTTTTGATAAGCTGGTCACATCAGGATTAGCAGAGGCTTATGCCCTTAGTACTTACGTCATCTTTGGAGTGATAATCATTTGGAAGAGTGAATCCGTATCTGGTGGGCGGCTAGTAGTACACAGTTAGAAATAGAATTAATTTTATTGTGGAGATAATGTCTTTTCTGGTGATGTAGTGCAAATGTAGTGTATCCATTTTAAGCCATATTGTCACAGTTAGAGCTGTGAGTGAAAATGTGTTATGAATCAGCCTGTGGTGAACAAGCTTTAGTGTATGGAGTACTTTCTTCTACATAATTAGACTTTCCTCTTAGTTTTACGGCTATTGTATCAGAAGAAAGTGTAAACTAAGAAAGAATTAATTCAGGTAATGCCAACCTAAAAATTCAGAATGACATTGCGATCTTATTTCAAGATTAAAATACAATGGACCAATTAACTTTCTCCGCTGTGAACAGAGTAGAGCGTCGGATGGTAGCAACGTGTTTTGCGTGTATTTAAAAAGAACAGAAACTGTGTGCCCACCACAATCATAGCAGATGAATGTGTGTGCTGTGGAATAATATCTTAATGTAACTATACAGAAGTGTACAAATTAATAGACTGAAAGATGGCAGTTTAAACATACACCTTTTATTTTCTATTTATTTAACAGAAATAATATTACAAAACATTTCTTCAGCTCTTAGTATTTTGTATGCATTCCTTTTGCCTTTATTGCCATTTTGATGCGTTTAGGCATGCTCTCTACAAGGTTGGAGCACTTTTCCTTTATTTCTTCATCTCTGTGCCAAATGCCTATCAGGCCCTCAATAAGCTGAACTTTTGTTGTTATTTTCAATTTTTTCAGTCTCTGTTTAACAAAACCCCACAGATTCTCTACTGGATTTAAATCAGGGCTAATCCCGGCCATGGTAGTACTTTTACACTGTTTTCTTTGAGGAACTGGGTTACAGATTTTGCTCTATGGCAGGGAGCACTGTCATGCATATACACAAAACTATCATTTGGAGACCATTCTTTACTTTGCAGAAATAGTCTTGTTTCTAATACACTTTTATACTGTTTCTGCTCCATAGATCCCACAACTATGTATAATCTTCCAGGTCCATGAACAGAGCTGTAACTCCAGACCATTTTTGATGCTGGGTGCTTTACTCTTTAATCGACACACTCAGAAGAAAATGCTTCTTTATATGTCCTTCTCACATATTGGCTGCTCTCTTCACATACTTCAAACATAGATTCATCTGAGAAAATTAGCGGAAACAATAAAAACCTCTATTAATATTAAACGGTTTTAAAATTGCTCAAAGATAGTATAACAAAACCAGCAATGAGAGAAACAAAGTTTAGGCTGTTTATTTCATTTCCATAAAATTTATATGTACATATCTTAATGTTATGCTATATACAATTTTCATATTTACCTTTCTCCAAAATTCCACTCGATGTTTCTGCACCTCTTTGGCCCATTTTAAACGTTTTACTGTCATTGCAGGTGCCAGTTTAGTCTGTTTACGAGGCCTGCGTGCTGGTAAACCTGATTCACATAATCTTCTGCAAACTACTGAGGCTGATATTTCTGTACCGTACTGCTTTAGTTGATTACTGAGGTCAATGCTGGTTGCTCTTCTATTTTGTTTTGCCCCCTGCACAAGTTTCTTTGCATCCTTGGTGATAGTTTTCTTTTCCTCCCTCATTTTCCACCCCTTTGTGAGGCCAACGTCTCAACAAATGTTAAAGCTTGATTAATGCGACTAACAGACTCTTGTGAAATACACAATTTCTTAGCTATTTCACGTTGTGTATAAATAGTTTCCTTCGAAAGACTCTCAGTTATAGCTACTTTCCTTGGGGATAAGTCAGTAGTTTTACCCATAACCTCACTTTTGAATCAATGTGAATGATAAGGATAAGATGCACGATGCTACCTGGCTTGAGATCAATTAATAATAAACACTGAGAATATATTAGCCATAAAACACAATAAAGGCAAATATTAACAATCTTCAGTTACTACACACACAAATGAAAGCAATATTACCAAAGAGTTGGGTAAACAGACATGAAAAACATGGCTGCTCTTAATTCAGAGCTACCACCATATTACTATAAGTGAAATAAAAATTCCCCAGCTATTATTAAGAGAGAAATTTCATTGAATATGCTTCATATTATAGCAAAGAAAAGATATCGACAAATTGAAATAGCTTACGACGGTAAATAACTATTATTTTGAATTTTAAGCTGAAGCAAATTAAACAAAATATGAATGAGTGTAGTAACTTTCACACGTCGGTATGTACATGTTGCCAAAGAGTTTCACTGCAACATATCCCACAAGATGTATAACTGTATTAATTACTTTTGCAGACCAAAAATTTGTAAATCGTTATATGTAGTATACGTCCTCCAACATTAAGTCAAAGCAGACGTGAATGAATTGGGTGAAATGATAATCAAATGAGTCTAGGGTCCACGGGGCCTAACGTTACCTGACATTTGTAACAGTATTTTTATGTTCGTGGGAATTGTAAATATATATAAAAATGTATGTAGTTGTGTGATTGGCCGAAGTAGTGGTGTGACGTGGTGTGGCGTGGTGTGATGACGTGTCAGTGAATCGGCCAATCACAAAATAAGGTGGGAATTGCTATGGGGACAAGAAAATCAATAATCTAAAAAAAGTGAGAATCTTGTGTCTTGCTGGAGAACGAGGAAGTTGACTTAAGATGTTACGAGGATTATAATTCTAAAATATGAATTAAATACAAAAGTGTTATATTCAATATTCGCAATGTAAACAAGTGCATTATGCAATTAAACAATATATGGTTAATCTAATTCAATCACCAAGAAGTAAAAGTTAACATGCAACGATTAAGATGGAAAATCATGATTCTGGAGTGAAAGAAAGTATTATACCGACCGCCATAATGGAGAAAGAAAATATAATCCCGTTACAAATGGCGCAGCAACGTGTGGGCCTCGAATAGGATAAAGAAGAGGAGATTGTGCATCGTGCAGCTCCGTGGGAATTTAAAAGGAAAGAAGAAAGAAGAGAGAAGAAAGAAGAAAACGAGAACTGGTTTAAGTGAGTGAAATAATAGTAGTAGTAGTAGATTTATATTGTTAAGAAATCAGAAAATAGTTAAAAAGATGGCGAGTAGAAAAGAAATAATAGTGGAAGGACAAGTTACTGATAGTGTAGGAATGAATAGGGAGGATGCAAGATTAAGCATAGATAATGAGTCAATGTTGGAAAGAATAACAAGAATGTTAAGTAATTTAGATTCTAAAATAGAACAAAATGCAAATGATTTAAAATCAGAAATGAGTAATTTAGATTCTAAAATAGAACAAAATGCAAATGATTTAAAATCAGAAATGAGTAATTTAGATTCTAAAATAGAACAAAATGCAAATGATTTAAAATCAGAAATGAGTAATTTAGATTCTAAAATAGAACAAAATGCAAATGATTTAAAATCAGAAATGAGTAATTTAGATTCTAAAATAGAACAAAATGCAAATGGTTTAAAATCAGAAATGAGTAATTTAGATTCTAGAATGAAAGATGTAAAATCAGAAATGAGTAATTTAGATTCTAAAATAGAACAAAATGTAAATGATTTAACTAAGAAAATGAATGATTTAGATGTAGGAGTAAGACAGGAACTAGCACAAAATGTGAGTAACTTAGAAATTAATTTATTACAGAAGTTAAAACAGGAATTAAAATCTGAAATTTCACAGGAGATTAGAGAAGGGAGAAAAGAGTGTAGGGATAATATGGAAAGGCTTATGCAGATCATAGAGATTAATAAGGATGAGAATAGAAAGGAAGTCAATGAGTTGAGAGAGATAATTCAGGAAACTAGGTTAGGTCAGGACATTGTGAAACAAGAAATAAGAATGGAATTAAACAAAGAGTTAGAAACATTTAGGATACAACAGGCAGAAATAACACAAAAACAAAGAGAAGAATTAGGAGATAAAGTAGAACAAAGAATCAATGTAATTTGTTCTGAAATGCAATTACAACATGATGAAAGTAAGATACACCAAGAGGAAATAAAGTTACAAATTGATGAGATAAGTAAAGCAAAAGAAGAAGTAATTTTGCAAATTAAAGAGGTAAAAGAACATTTTGAAAAAGAAAAGGATAACTTAGGAAAACTGACACAAGTTGTAATTGCATTACAGGCTAGAAAAGTAAATAACGGGAAAGAAATGTCTAGAATTACAAATATAAACGATTGTGACTTACCAGGTGACTTAAGCAATCATCAGAAGTCTAGTGATGTAGTAAGTGAATGTAGTGATTTTGTGAGTCCAGATAATGATATTAACTATCACAGAAACACACAAAACATGTCCTCACACACACAACTCCACAGTCTAGGTCAAAATGAATGTGTACATTATTCACTAAATGATATTAGTCCACCAAGTTTTGATGAGGAATCAGGTGATAATCCAAAAGTATTTCTTAGGGAATTGGAAGAATATTTCCGTATTAAGAGAATTCCCAATGAATTTCGGATGGTAATAGTAAAACGCTGTTTGAAGAAAAATGCTCTTGAGTGGTTAAGGTTAACTTTGGCTTCACATGAAACATACAGTACTTTCAGAAATCTGTTTATAAATAGATTTTGGGGACCTGAGAGACAAAGAAGAATAAAAGTTGAGTTAGCAACGGGTAGGTTTGAGTTTAAAAAAGGGATTTCTATGACTGAATATTTCTTAAAATTAGCAAACAAAAGTAAGTTGATCAATCCCGAAATTTCTGAGACAGAAATTGTCAACATGCTAATACGTCATTATCCACCACATATCAGAAATCATTTAATTGTGGCTAAGCCTATCGATTTCTCTGATATGATTGAATTATTATCCGAATTTGAAGCACATAACCTCATTAATGATACTACATTCTGTGATGGTAACTATAATAACGTCCATATTGAGCGAGGAAGAAATCGACAGGAATCACAACCTACAAATAATAGGAATAATAGGACGAGTTTAAATTGGGGCGGGGCACCCGTGAGAAATCAAAGATTTGAAGGAAGAGGTTATGATCCTAGACGAACTTATGAATCTGTAATTCCCGGAACAGGAAAGGGAGTTCAAAATAATGTGCAAAGGAATTATCATAACAATCAGTCGACGAGAATTGGAAGAAATGATCACATAAACCATGTAAGATTTTATCGAGGAAATAATCAGCGAATAAGTAACTTTAATAGGGGTAGAGGTACTAGTTTATTTAGTGCAAATCAAAGAGATTTTAGGGGTGTGAGATTTGAAAGAAGTAATCAAAATGAAAGAGTCGAAAATACACAAAGCACAGAGAATGATGTGAATATAAACGATAGTACCAACCTAACCAACAATGAAAGTAATAATCAGAGGGAGACGGAAAACTAAAAACCAAATCATTTTGTGCTCTGGAAAGTGGTTCGGTGAGGATGACACAGGGCGAATTGAAAGTTGAAGATAACGGAAATAAGCTCACTCTCTTGCAGAAAAATAAGGAATTAGTTAACCCACCTCAGATAATTATTTACCTATGGGATAAAGAATATACAGCCTTAATTGATACTGGAGCCAGTTCTACTGTGATAAGTGAGGAATTGTTTAAAAATCTGTTAGCTAACTATAAAGTGGAATATTTAAATGTGTGTAACGTTTACTGCAGTACTGCAATTGGGAAGAAAAAGGATAGGATTAAATATCAAGTATTAATTAAGGGGCGAATAGGTGAATGGAATTTCAATTTCATTGCGTTGGTAATTCCACATTTGGCAAGAGATGTAATTGTGGGTAATGATTTATTATATGAATGGCAAAGTGTATTGAATTTCGAAATGCATGAAATGAAGGTTAAGACAGAAAATGATTTATTAGTAATAAAATTATTGGAAGAAGATGGAAGAAAAGAAGAGAATACGGATAATATAAATAATGAAAGGTTTTTTGTGGAAGATATACTTTTGCAAGAAAATGGTAATATTGAATACGAGGAAAATGAAAATTGTGGGAAGAGTTTAATTATTGATGGATTGCAAAATAATGTAACTGACCTTGAAAAGCATTGTTGCCAATTATATACAATACAAGATAAGAACGGCGGAAGCCAAGTGGAGGAAGAAATAGAATTCCAGAGAATATTACAAGTAAAGTTAGAAAACACATACAATTTAGACCAAGCGAGAAAAGAACAGTTGAAATTGTGTATATTAAAGAATAGAAAAGCCTTTAGTTCAAAACCTGGACTGTGTAACAAATACACACACACATTTAAAGTGAATGATACTGCTCCCTATACACATAAAAGCCGACCTTTACCCATAGCTATAAGACAAGCATTTCTAGAAGCAAGTGTGGATACAAGAGATTTGTAATCAACGGAGTACTTATTGTTAAAATAGTTAAATAATAAAACATGTATATTATTGTTAAATGTCAATATATTGTTGTATTTTAATTAATGTTCATTTATTGTTGTGTTTTATGTATGTTATATTTATGTTACAGTTCATTGTTGTAAACGAAATTGTTAATTGGGGCCATTCTTCGAAATATATGGAAACAGATTGTTAATTCCTTTATTTGGTTATTTTCCATATATTTCGAAGAGGGGCATTTGTAACAGTATTTTTATGTTCGTGGGAATTGTAAATATATATAAAAATGTATGTAGTTGTGTTATTGGCCGAAGTAGTGGTGTGACGTGGTGTGGCGTGGTGTGATGACGTGTCAGTGAATCGGCCAATCACAAAATAAGGTGGGAATTGCTATGGGGACAAGAAAATCAATAATCTAAAAAAAGTGAGAATCTTGTGTCTTGCTGGAGAACGAGGAAAGAGGTTACGATGATTGTAATTGTAAAGGAAAATTAATAAGATTCAAAAAGTGTTATTCAATATTTATAATAGATAAGAGTGAATCATAGTTCATATTATATAATTAAATAATATATTACAAAATTGGACTCATCTAAATTTTATTTTCACCAACAATCCGCATCCACACCTGAGAAAAGATCTCACGACTCTCAGTAGATTAAAACTCGACTCGGATCTTACAAAAAATTGGCTTGCTTCTTATTAGTTGAAGATGAACGAAAATAAAATCCCGTTACACATTTGTCTTGAAGGACAAGGGAAACCCGCTGAAAAAACCTTATCCAGGTAACTCACCCTGACCGAGATTCGAACTCGGGACCTCTTGAACGTGAGGCAGACACGCTACCACAAAACTATCCAGGCGAGCAAAGAAATGAAATGTATAACTTGAAATATCTAGGAACGTCCGTTGAAGTCGTCTTCCCTGTTTATGGTTTTTGCATAACTCCTGTACTATAAGGAATAAACAGTGTCTTATTACACAAAAAATAAATTAAAAAACGTGTAGCCTAGAAATATTTACCGTACAAACCAAAAGCATATTTTCATAAACTGGAAGTTTCAAATGGTTTAATTTGTTTACAAATTAGCGTAATTTTTGTTAATATATTTTTCTGAGTTGTACGTGTATACAGCTGAAGAAATGTTCAGACCAAGTCAGTTCTCATTTGCTAATCAAGAATAATTAAAGAAAGCATGAAATATTCAATGGAAATCTCTGTAAAGTATATTACATTTATTAAAAGTTCTATAGGTATAAAAATAAAATAAAAATGACCTTCTCACATTAGGAGAAGTTTAAGATAACACAACTTTTTTGTCATAATGTTGATATTGACTGGAGTATGATAATATACACTTCGATATGTATGTTACACATGATTTTACAGTTCTGTCTACACACATTCACATCCAAATATATTACTGAACAATAGATCGGGATGATGACAAAGCTTATATTTGCATAGAAATATCGGTACTAAATTTAAGGGGAGCCAGAACACACTCTCACCAATGTTTAAATGAGAGATTTCTGGTGCGTTTAGCTCAAGAACAAAGCTTAACTTGCTATTTTACAACACCTGCCAATTCATTAACGATAATAGACCGTTTTTGTAGTTTTAATAAAGGTTATGTCATTTTTTAAACAAATGTCTTGAATTTACTTCTAAAAATATTCAAGATTATTTTTTAATTCAAATTTTCACATAACTTTCTACAAGTAACTTAACAATCAGTTTAATTATTGCTTTAATTCCAGGAAATATCGAGACTTGTAGCTGCAGTAGGATTTTAGATG
Source organism: Mantis religiosa (assembly GCA_030765055.1). NCBI lineage: Eukaryota > Metazoa > Arthropoda > Insecta > Mantodea > Mantidae > Mantis > Mantis religiosa. The sequence goes on along the minus strand of CM060949.1, from coordinate 204,843,958 downwards.
AGCGCACACAAAGTTTAAAAATATAAAACAGAGAAAAACAGCATTAACGCTTTGCTATGTTGGAGCTACACCTAAGAATTTCGGCAGATCCATATTTTGCATCTTTCTTCATCATCAGCATCCTTCTTCTTTCATCTATCACTCCTCCTCTTATTGCTGGACTATATGGTCACTTGCTCTATGGTATTACTAATTATTTTGTTAAATTTGGCGGGGAGGCTAGTAAATTGAGAACAGCAGTCGTCTTACCTGCCTCAATTCCCTTGCCAATACTTCTCAAGCCATAAGCAAACCTTATATTTACTTCTGCATCACTTTCAATTGTTCTGGATGTTTCAAATGTATATTCTTTATTACACTTTTGGCAACTGAGTGATAATGTAGCTGATAATCCATTTCTTTTCTTGGTGTCCTCTGACATAATAACAACTTTCATTTTCATAAAATTTACATTGTACGTAGTTTCTATATCTATTAACAGAAAACAAGTTGATCTAATATCATTATTCATTTTCGATAAATTTTCATCACTGATATTACACAAAGAAGAAATTCTTTTATAAATATTAAAGTCCACATTCGCCTATTTGAGCCGACTTATACATGAGCTATTTCGAAACACACATAGTAAAGGCCTTCCCACAAATTTATAAATTTTGGCAGAGATATGCTGATGTTGTTTTTGCTATCTTTCCGGAAAAACTTACAGAAGATTCTCTAAAATTACTAAACCTGCAAGATAATCGCATCCAATTTACTATGGAAGTAGAAAGAGACAACACCCTACCCTTTTTGGACCTCAAGATAACTAGAAATCGTCATGGTGTAGATTTTGGAATATACAGGAAGCCCACACACATAGATAATTACATAAAGAAAAATGAATACAAACCAGATTCACATCAACTAGCTGCCTTTAGAAGTCTAATTCAACGGCTATACAACATCCCACTGAGTAAGGATGAATTTTTGAAAGAACAACAACACATAAAAGACATAGCGGTATTAAATGGATTCAACCCAACCATCATAAGGAACATGATGAAGAGGAAAGAAAAACTGAAGATAATATCAAAAAATACCACTCTCACGCCACTTAAAAACACAAATTTGCAATATAGAAAATTCACCTACCATCCATGGGCTTTTAGAAAATTTGAACGAATCTTCAAAAGACTAAACATAAAACTAGCACCCCAAAACAAATTCAGTCTGAGGAACCTGCTAAATAAACTACTGAAAAACACAATCCCCAACAATTTGAAATCAGGAATTTATCAGATTAATTGTGAAACCTGTGAAAAAGGCTACATAGGAAAAAGTAAGAGAAACTTGTTAACCAGGCAAAAAGAACACCAGAGGAACATTAAGTTGAAACAAACAGAAAAATCTGCAGTTTCACACCATTTTTGGACAGAAGACCACAACATTGGCCACAACATTAAACTGTTAAAATCTTTAAGTACACCCATAGAATTGGATATTTGGGAAAAAATATTCATAAACAAAAACCGCGATAAAGTTATAAATTTTGAAATCCCGGCATTAAATGAAGTATTAAAACTTAGTGCCCCTAACACCAGATGGCAGAGTGATCGGAGCTCCGTAGTAGTGGAAGAAGAGGAAGGTTCATTTAATCACCAATCAGCTGAGGATGAGATCGAATGATGTTGAAAACGTTTCAATTATACAACAACAAGTAAGTGAAGTTTGAGTGTAAACATAGTGACTCATAAATCAAAACCCAAATAAGAAACTCTTTCCTTGAAGAATCAATTTTACCTTCACATTCATCGCCAAAGTTTGAGGTTAGGTTTGATGAAGTCATTATACTGTCTTGTGTTAAGACACTTTTCCATTTTAGGGGTTGTAACTCTTTTATTATGTAATCGAGATTACTTAAACTGTTTATACTGGTTCCCATGCCAATTTCTTACACAAAAATTAATACTACTTCCCATCTTGAAAACAGCATTGTAATTCAAAACATACTAAACAAAGCATGGATGAATTAACATCAGATGTACAGATTAATACGTCCAGAAAGTAAGATGTTTGGTAATAAAATTAAATTGTGTACAGATACCTAAAAATTGTTTATAGCAAAAATTCTACAACTCTTAAACTACTTTTCCATATAACTGCCGCAATTCTGCAGGCATTTGTCATAGTGATACACAAGTTTTTATATTCCTTCTTCATAGAAGTAAATTAAGTGATATATTCCATAGTAATTATTGTTTTTATTTAAATGAAGACATGATGTACTTGTATGCTTTGAAAGAGATCACCAATCTTGTAAAAACTGCTTCAAACTATATATAACACAAAACTCGCACACAACAGATTATTTTATGACAGCCAACTGACGTGTAGCTATGATTGGGATGACGTAGTTTTGACAGATTCCGGTAGATTGTGCCATCTAATAGAGATAAAACACGTATACTCCCGTCTGCCTCACTTCCTCGATTAGCCCCATGTTTCCCTATATATTGAGGCATTAGCTAGATTTTGCTACAGATTTGAAGCAAAAACAATTTCTTAGTTTTTATGCATACCACCCATTGTCAAATGCTAAATGCAGATGTAGGAAAATCGGAAATTTATTCGTTAGTTCCTTGGTTCATTCACTCGTTCATTCATGCATTCATCTATTGATTAATTGTTTCTTACGAACATAATAGTCCCAAATGCCACTACAATTTTCAGCATGAATATTTGGATACATATAACGGGTAGCGAGAGGAAACAATATACTTCCTGCAGCCCTGGCAGAACGTCTTTGGTCACATTATATCTTTGTTTATGAATGGTTCGTAATCTCTATTTACTCTAGAGAGTTCAAAGTGGTTGGTGTGTATGTATGTACATATACTTTTCATTTCTCAGAACTTAAATTTAAACTACTGCCATGAAGGATAAAAGAATTACTGTGAATAAGTCAAGGTGTTAAATTCGAGAAAGAGCAAACAATTCTTTTCCTGTTAACCTGTAGAAAGCTGTATGCTTATGTTTATGAATGAATGCTGAATAAGAAGTGTTTATTTGCTCTGGAGAGTTCAGATCAATATCATTCAGTTGTTCTTTACACAACAGTAGAGTAAAAGTTAAATAGTGCAATGGCTTCTTGTGGTGAATTTAATGGCGGGTCAAAAACACAATTATTGCGAAGACAGGCTCGAAGTATTATTTTTAAAGTGTACACGTTCTTCAAAATTTGGGCAATGAGGAATATAGAAATCAGCTCGATTTCAAAAATGCTCACCGTCTTACTGCTAAGGCGTGTCGTGTAAGTAAAACAAGTGTGTCCCGCATTTGTATTAGAAAATCAAGTAATTTGTAAGCTGTACTCATAGTTTTAGTATTTGAAAATATACATAATTTGCGAAAATATTTTTCCCAATTTTGATTTTGGAAAGTGCATCATTGTAAAGGTTTGTAAAATATAATTCCTTTCCATTACATTTATCGCCATGTAAACGTGCATGCTGTATCAGTATGGGAGAGAGAGGGAAATACACAGCGAGTGGGGTAACAAGCTGGCAACGCTTATGATTAGCAGGACTTCAGAACTCTTTCCATTTGAATCGCATAATAATTCCTTCTCATAATATACACAACTGTAATGTTATATATATATATATATATCCTGTTAGCATGTATTATATCCAGCGAATGTCAAACGTAATAATATGAGAGAATTTTTATTTAAGTTTGATTAATGAGTCACTATGTTTCTACTCAAACTTCACTTACTTGTTTTGTACAACAACAAGTAAGTGAAGTTTGAGTGTAAACATAGGGACTCATAAATCAAACATAAATATGAAGAATACTTCACTGTTAATAATGCTTCTGCTTTTTAATATTTATGAGAGAACTTAATTTACAAGGTAATTTACGAGGTATTAGCAAGATCATTAACAATCATATAAGGGTTTCCGAATATCCTCTCCCCTTTGGGTTATACACGTATCTTTGCTCCACAATTACCATTATCCCATTAATAAACTGAACTATTGGATCGCTGGGATATTCAAAAGGAATATATAAGTAGTGGAAGAAAGTACTGTACATTGGTTCAACAATTTAATTCAGCATTATGTATAAGGTAACAAAATACAGAATTTCAATTTTAAGCGTTGGAAGTGATGAAAGGTTTCAAATAGGCAACGTTGGCATAAACTCCAGGATATCCAGGAGAAGCGCAGCCAGCTCCCCAAGAGACGATACCAGAGAGTTTTCCGTCAGTGAGCAGAGGACCACCAGAGTCTCCTTGGCAGGAATCCTTGCCACCTTCTTCAAGACCAGCACAGATCATGCTATCAGTGATACCTCCATATGCGGCATAAGCCTTGTTGCACGCATTGCGGTCAACAATTGGTACAGTCACCAACTGAAGCTGTGTAGGAAGACTGCCTCCAGAAGTGAGGGTTCCCCAGCCGCTCACTGTGGCGATGGCTCCAGCAGATGGTTCGGAATCAGTCAGAGCGATTGGCTGCACATTCTCGCTCATACTAAATGGCTGAGACACCTGCAAAGACACCATTGTTTACATTTTAATTTAAAGAACACCGTATCTTTGTTGTCATATTTGTAGGATGGGTGTATTGCGAACATATTGGGGAAACATGTGTTTTATACCACTTATAGGCCTACAAATTTTTATCTTTGTTGTAAGATAAATCATTCCGTAAGGAGCTAAAATTTGTGGAAAATTGCTTTTAATTAGTACTAAGTACACAAATATCTACTACTGTTCTTCACACATGACGTTTTCTCTTTTCCCTTATAATGTTTACTAACATTTAACAAATAACCATAGATACAGCGCTGTTACCTACCTTAACAACACAAGCATCATTATCAATGGTGTAGTAGTCGAACTGGGGATGTACAATGATTTCGATGGCCTGATGTAGGGAGCCGCCACTGCCTCTTTTGCTGCTGCCAGCGCGGAAGCGCACGCTACCTGCAGATACTCTGAAATTGGTAGACGTTGATGTTATTGTAAAGTGTGTTCGTCATTACTATTTCTTAATGATTAATTGGATTATGTAATTGAAGACATAGTTATGTCAATCTCGAACCAAAAGCATCGAAAATAAAAATACACTATTAAAAAATTCATTCGAAATATTTCTGCTTTAGTTTGAGTCTACCTTCCATGAAAACTCCTTTCGAATATTATGAGGGCGGGTCAAAAATTAATGCCTCCTATTTTTTCTCTTTTAATTGCCAAGAAAATTGAATACAATTTACATAGATTGAAAACCAAATCTTGGTAGATTAATTTATCACTATTCAATATAATCTCCGTCCTTTTCCACAGTTTTGGTCCATCTTTTAACTAGGGCATGTATTCCAGTGTGGTAGAACACACGGTCTTTCTTCCTAATACATTGACGCACGGACGTTTTCACAGCCTCCTCATCTTCAAATTGAATCCCACGATGAGCTTCCTTTAGTGGCCCTAACAGATGGATGTCTGATGGTGCCAGGTCAGATCTGTATGGGGGTGAGGTAAGACTTGCCATACCAATTTCTCTATTTCTGCTGTGGTGTAACGGCTGGTGTGTGGTCTTGCATTTTCATGCAAAAGAAGATCATCTGCCATAGCTTTTGTTGGGGAACTCGGCGAAGACGTGCTTTCAGCTTTTTGAAAGTTCTGACATATTTGACAGAATTTATTGTGCATCCCTGCTCCAAAAAATCATTCATAAGCACACCGTCTGCATCCCAAAACTGTCGCCATAGCTTTCGCTGCCGACGGCTGAGTTTTGAATTCCTTTTTTTGTAAGGTGACGTTGTGTGATGCCATTCCATTGACTGCCTCTTGGATTCAGGTTCAAAATAATGAACCCACGTTTTGTCTCCAGTAACAATTTTTTCCCAGAATCTCCTCTCCCTCAAATTTGAAGCACTGCAAGTGTTCGGAGGCTATTGCTTTCCTTGTTTCTTTGTTTTGGACGGTTAACATTCTTGTTACCGATCGTGAAAAAAAATTTTGAGTCACACAGAAGTTGAATAATCATCATCACACTGCCTTTACTGATGGAGGTAATGCAACACAATTCACCTGTTGTTACCCGGCGATCACCAAGAATGATATCGACTTGCTGAATATTGCATGGAGTCACTGCTGTAACTGGCCTGCCGCTTCGCTTTTCATCTGCCAATGTTGTTTGCCTTAAGTTTCGTTACAGCGACAAACTCTTCGTCTAACAGTGCTGACATACACCGTTGCATGACCATACACGTTTTTTGGCCTTTTGTGAATTCGAATTGGCATTTCATCTTCCGCAGTCAAAAGTTCAATCCCAGAAAGCTGTCTAATATGAATGTCGATGGGAGCCATTTTGCAAGAGGATGCAGTGCTGCCATCTGTTGACTTAGGAGGTTACTAATGTAGGGATTGGAGAAGACGGTTTGAGGAATTGTGAAAATTCAAAGTTTTTGCATTACTTACTAATCTAAAGGAAAACAAAAGGAGGCATAACATTTTGATCCACTCTCGTATGTAAATTAGGTTTATTTTTTTGCTAAAATCTGAAGGTGAGAATGCGATAACTTACCCATCACAGCAGTGACCAGCTGTGAGTGCCGTGTTCCGATTGAGGACAGATCCTCCACACATATGGCTACCACCGTATTCAAGAGAGAGCTGAAAAGAAAAGGAAAACCGCATTCAGTCATTGGTATGTAAACATATCATAATAAGAATTTAGTATGTTATTTTAGCAGGTTCTTAACGTAGTCTGTCTAAGGCTGGTCAATAAATACGATTGTGGGAACTGCTCGTGCTTCTCTGTTACGGGGACAGATGTGGGAAATCGGGTAATAAATTATTGTTAAGTTCCGGATTTGAATACTAGTTTACAAGGATTTAAAAGTTAGCTTCCAAACTTTTAAGGTGCTTATAAATTGTACATAATTAATTTTGGTTTATCTAGGAAAAGAATGGGGGTATTTGGATATCTTTTTTCAAACCATAAATTTACACATTGTATATTTTACAATTGTGTCCCGTTGAAACTACATTAAATGTCCCTGCCCGCCTCGGTAGCGTGGTGACAGAGTGTCTGCCTCAGGTTCAATAGGTCCCGAGTTCGACTCTCGGTGAGGGTGAGTTACCTGAATAAGGTTTAAGCGGGATATTTCCCTATCCTTAGGGACAAATGTCGGGTAACTCTAAGCTCCATGGCCCCGGGCTCATTTGAGCGTCATATCACCTACTTCATTCATTGTCCGATATGACTTGACGTTGGAGGACCTAAATTATATATAAATAAAAAAATTAATGCTTTATATATGAAACAGTGCTGTTCATTTGTTTCTCAAACCCTTATGTAATTTTAGACGGCCGGTGAAAGCTAAAAATATGAATCATGGAGAGTAATCCAGAGATGTATGATCAATTGATCAGCCCGGCCATCGGGATGAGAGTGAGTGAAGTAGATAACGGAATGTGGGTGAAGTAGATGAAATGAAAGATGACAATGAAGCATTTGCTGAAACGACGGTGGAGGAAAGTGGAGTTCTTACAGAAATCTCGCCCCAGCGCCGTGATGTCCAAGATATTTAAGTATAGTTTATGAATTACTTACCTGGTGAGGAACTTCCTTGATGTCTGCATCCCTTCCTCCGACAATTCTTCCGTCGAGACGTGGCCGTCTCAGTCTTGGGGCTGCACCTGTAGGTTGTTTGACATAAACATGTATTACAGATGCATTAACAAAATAACTGAAAGATTTCCATTTCTATGGTCATCTTGTTCTAACGTTAGTTATTATAAACGTTGCAAAAATATACTTTAAATTTAAAGATTTGGTAGATTCGAGGAAAATGACTTATAGCTGTATAAAAGCCTCTATCTATATTTTCTGGGTTAAAAATCTGGACGATATATATCTTTTATTTGTAAAGTTGGGATTTTAAAAGTAATTTTTAAACAATTTTAAAATATTCAACACTTTGCCATGCACATGTAATTGTTCTGAAATTTACATGTATATTTCCTAAATAAAATAATTAGATACTTCGTATACCTATTTTTTCTTTCAAACAATTTTAAGCTTAAGTTATATTAAACTTAAAAAGATAGAAGTGATAAATAATATAATTTAAAATGGTATTACTTTGATCTTATACTAGTAGAAACAAATTACATAAAAATTCCTTTGCTATAAACTGGTAAATAATTCAAAAGTGTTCAACTGTTATAGTATTAAAGAACTTTGGAAATAAGGGAGATATACTAAAAGGTAACCATCTAAGTATTTATAATAAAAGGTCTTTGCTAAAAAAAATATAAAAGTTACAACGTCATATTCAGTGCATCGAATGAGAGGTATATGGAAATTAGAGTAAAGGAATACGTGTGATGTGGGTAAATTATTAAAATGCAGAATAGAATATATAGAAAGAAGGAAGTATAGGGAAGTCTAGAAAATATGTAATCATTACAATTTTACAAGCAAATAAAAATAATTTGCGGACGAGAAGCATCTGTAGATTACTGCAATAGACAAGAGAGAGAGAAGGGGTAGCATGGATCAGAACAGGAATAATAATTCTATGAGGGATAAGATGTAGGGAAAAGGGAGTTTGTGAATTGTCTGGGGGAAAAGAAAGCATCGGATACTATGTAACAGAATGCGATGAGGCTGCAATATGGAGTAAAAATTTTTGGGACAAATAATGGGAGAAAGTACAGAAGAGGATAGTATACATAAAAATGTTAACGGGCGGGGAGGAAAAGAAGGTAAGAAGGATTGGGGAGTTCTTGCAGAAAGTAAAAGAAAAATGGGTAAGAATATAAGAATATAAGAAAGTAAGAGGAGGGGGATGAAAGGGACTAATTAAGTAATCAAAGAGGTATGGAGCTTAAGAGCTTCCTGGCAGAGCAGAAGACCAGGGTGTCATGTAAGCCAAGGTAGCAACAACGTAAAAACAAATAAATGTAAAGAATAGAAGAAAGGAAGAGGAGGAGGATGAAAGGGACTAATTATTAATCAAAGAGGTATGGAGGTTAAGAGCTACCTGACAGACCAAGGACCAGGGTGTCATATAAGCCAAGATAACGACAAATAAATGTAGCCAAATGTTGGAAATTGTAAAATTTTGGAGTATGCACAATAAATATATTACACAATATTACAAAAATATTACCTTAGTGTTAGCAAATTTTTACAAATTAGGCCGATAAGGCACAGAAATATTTATACGGAAGATGTTACAAGAACCTGCCGGAAGCTTCTATAACAACTGTCAATTAAAAACTGTATATTTCAAAGCCATAGGAAATAGTTTGATAGGCAGTATCAATTTCTGTTTTTTTCTTCCTACTGGACTGGTTTAAGGTCATAGGTCTTTATTTATTTTCCCTCATATAAGGGGCGTCCAGAAAATAAGTTCTGTTTCAATTTATCTCCGCTGCAGTGCAGCGATCGCAGTTTGGCACATGCGACTTAGACGCTCTGTATCAAGATGAAGAAACGTGCGCCATTGTGAGATCGCTGTCAGCCACGTACGCGTTGTTGTGCTTGTTTACAATGTCGGTGTTGACTGAAAATCACACCGCTTGTGAAATCAGATGTGTGATTGTTATTCGTATTCTGAATGCTAGGATTCTGCCGTAGTTGTGTTTCTTCACGACAACGCACGACCACACACTTCAAATGCGACAAAAACATCCTACAGGGATTTGGCTGGGATGTGTTTGACCACCCCCTGTACAACCCTGACCTCCTTTTTGCATCTCAAATCTTTCCTTGGCGGTCAACACTTCAACAATGACAAAGAGCTGAAAGAAATTGTTTTCAACTGGTTGAAGACACAATGGGAAGACTACTCTGAAGAAGGTACACAGAAACTTGTGCCTTGCTATGACAAATGCCTGCAAAATTTCAGCAGTTAGGTGGAAAAGTAGTGTAAGACTTGTAGAATTTTGTTCAATAAATAATTTTTCTGTACCTGCACATAATTTAATATTATTACCAAATTCAACTTACTTTCTGGATGTCATCGTATATTTAAATGCTTAGATATTTCTCATTTAAGCATGTATTAAGGGCACTGAAGCGATGTGTATGTTCTGTGTGTTATACCTAATACAATTTTTCTTTTTTATAAAATGGTGTTTATAGATTTGTTAACAGACACCGTTTTGTCACCTTTCAGCTGATGTCACCATTAGCTAAGAAAGAATATATATTCTGCAGTTGAAGTTCCTCTAGCATAAGTTCCCTAAACATATAAGTGTTATATGCTGTGGCTATCACATATGATAATTTAACAGCATTAATTAGGTGTTAATTGGAATTACAGGAAAACTTTTTCGTACTTAAGGCATTACTGAATCTTTTTTTCACTCACTGTAGCCTATGTTATTAAGAACTATCTAATCTTAGGGTTATAACTTCCATAAATTAATCATGATATAATTTTGCATACATGACCCGCTTTATGCAGACGTTGGCTTTTCCCTTGCTTTTCATTTGTTACACTATTGGGTCAGTTGATCCAAAAACAAGACTTGTCACTGGTACAGAATCAACTAGCTGTTATGGAGTCGTATAACCCCTATTAGAAGTTTAAATTCTGAAGATAATTTTTGTTTTTGTATACTCTAATGCTCGGAATCAGTAACACAAAAATGGATTTCATCCTTTCCCTACATATGACGGCAACTTAGTAAAAAGGTTCTGTATTTATCATTTCTACAATTGAAACATCTACCATAGCGAGCCAGTGATGCATGATATTGAATAAACTAGCATTCGTTTGTAATGCTAAGTAGAAGAATATGGTCATTGTAGCTTTCTTTTACAAAAAATGAATGTATATAATATTTACTCACCAAGACAGCTGACGACCAGCAGGGTGAAGATCACGAAGAGCTTGAACATGTTGATCATGTGTGCCATATCAGACAACTGTCGCTGATTTTATACACAGAGTGAGGGAATTCCATAGCGGCTCCTTGTGTTTTTTGCTTGAATTATCAGTAGAATTGCAATCTTGAGAGTTTTGATAAGCTGGTCACATCAGGATTAGCAGAGGCTTATGCCCTTAGTACTTACGTCAACTTCGGAACGATAATCACTTGGAAGAGTGAACCCGTACCTGGTGGGCGGCTAGTGGTTTGCACTTGGAAATCGAATTAATTTGGTTGTGGAGTTAATGACTTTTCTGGTGATGTAGTGCAAATGTAGTGTATCCATTTTAAGGCATATTGTCACAGTTAGAGCTGTGAGAGAAAATGTGTTATGAATCAGCCTGTAGTGAACAAGCTGTAGTGAATGGACTTTTTTGTAAGAGAAGTTATTATACGTTTCTCTTAGCTTTACGGCTAATGTATCAGAAGAAAGTGTAAAATAAGAAATAATTAATTCAGCTAATACGGACATGGGAATTCAAAATGACATGTGCAATTTAATTTCAAGGTTAAAACACAATGGACTAATTAACTTTCTCCGCTTTGAATAGAGTAGCATGTCAGATGGTAGCAACGTTTCTTGCCTGTATTTAAAAAGAACAGAAACTGTGTGCCTTCCACAGTCATAATAGATGAAGGTGTTTGCCGTGAAATAAAATCCTAATGTATCTATACGTACATATTGTCAAATAACTTCACAGCACCTTATCGCACCAGATATATACCTGTCTTAATTTCTCTTACAGACCAAAGCTTTGTAAATTGTTACTCTCACCGTTTATATAAAAAACAACATATTTTTAAGATACTTACATAAGAAATGAAATGCATAGCTTGAAATATCTAGGAACGTCCGTTGAAGTCGTCTTCGTTGTTTATGGTTTTTGTATAACTTCTGAACTATAAGGAATAAAAAGTGTCCTTTTGCACAAAAAAGAGATTAAAAAGTGTATGGTCCCGAAATATTTAGTGAACGAGGGTGGGTCAAAAAGTAATGCCTCCTTTTTTCTCTTTAATTGCTAAGAAAATTGAATTCAAATTACATAGCTTGACAACTACAACCCTGACGATTAATCTGTCACTATTCAATAAAATCTCCGTCCTTTTCCACTGTTTTGATCCACCTTTTAACTAGGGCATGTATTCCAGTGTGGTAAAACACGCGGTCTTGCTTCCTAAGCCATTGACACACGGACGTTTTCACAGCCTCCTCATCTTCAAAATGAATCCCACGATGAGCTTCCTTTAGTGGCCCGAAAAGATGGAAGTCTGGTGGTGCCAGGTCAGGGCTGTATGGGGTTGAGATTAGGCTTGTTATACCAGTTTCTCAATTTCTGCTGTGGTGTAACGGCTGGTGTGTGGTCTTGCATTGCTATGCAAAAGAACATCCGCCATAGTTTCTGTTGGGCGAGTTCGGCAAAGACGTGCTTTCAGCTTTTTGAGAGTTCTGATGTATTGGACAGAACTTATTGTGCACCCTTGCTCCAAAAAATCAATCATAAGCACACCCTCTGCATCCCAAAACACTGTCGCCATAACGTTCCCTGCCGACCGCTGAGTTTTGAATCTTCTTTTCCCTTCGGTGACGTTGTGTGATGCCACTCCATTGACTGCTTCTTTCATTCATGTTCAAATAAATGAACCCACGTTTCGTCTCCAGTAACAATTTTTTCCAGAAATTCCTCTCCCTCCAAATTGAAGCGCTGCAAGTGTTCGGGGGCTATTGCTTTCCTTGTTTCTTTGTTTTGGGTGGTTAACATTCTTGGTACCCAACGTGAACAAACTTTTGAGTAACCCAGTTGTTGAATACTCGTCATCACACTGCCTTTACTCAGGGAGGTAATGCGACACAATTCAACTGTTATTACCAGGCGATCACCACGAATGATGTCATCGACTCGCTGAATGTTGCATGGAGTCATTGTAGTCACCGGCCTGCCGCTTCGTCTTTCATCTGCCAATGGTTTTTGCCCTTCAGCTCCGTTACAGCGACGAACCCATCGTCTTACAGTACTGACATCCACCGTTGCATCATCATACACATTTTTTTAGCCTTTCGTGAATGCCAATTGGCGTTTCACCTTCCGAAGTCAAAAATGTAGTCACAGAACACTAATACGAATGTCGATGTCAGCTATTTTGCAGGCAGATGCAGTGTTACCACCTGTTGATTTAGGTAGTTTCTACTGCAGGGGATATGGGAAGAAGTTTTGCGGAAAATCGCCAAATTCAATGTTTTCACATAACTTGCTTATTCAAGAATCATAAAGAAAATAGGAGGCATTACTTTTCGACCCACCCCCGTACAATCCTTGAGCATATTTTCAGAAACTGCCTGTTTCAAATGGATTCATCTGTTTAAAGTAAAAGTAATTGTTATTTATATACTTATCTGAGCTATTGTTGTATACGGCAGTAGAATTTGTTTTTTTCTTTCCAAAACGAATTAGTTCTCATTTTCTACTCAAGAAGAATTACAGAAACCATGTAATTTTCATTGGAACTCCTTGTAAAGGATGGTATAATTCTTAAACCTCCTACGGATATATAGACAAAATAAAAATGACCGTCCTATATGAAGGGAAGTTTTAGATAACACGATTTTTGTTTTACATTGTTGATATTGACTGGAGTATGATAATATACACTTTGATATGTATGTCACACATAATCTTAAAGCTCTGTCTACACACATTCACATCCAGATATATTACTCAACATTTAATCGAGATGATCACAAAGCTTATACTTGCATAGAAATGTCAGTACTAAATTTAAGGGGAGCCAGTACAGTCTCTCACCAATGTTTAAATGAGAGATTTCTGGTTTGTTTAGCTCAAGAACAAACCTTTACTTGTTAGTTTACAACACGTGCAAAATTCATTAAAGATAATAGATCTTATTTTGGAGTTTTAATAAAATTTGTGTGATGTTTTAGATAAATGTCTTGAATTTACTTCTAAAAATGTTCAAGATTTTTTAAATTCACATTTTCACATATCTTTCTACATGTACCTTCACAATCAGTTTAGGTATTGCTGTAATTCCAGAAAAAAATGTAGACTTGTAGCTGCAGTAGTTTTATAGATGAGCGCACCCTAAGTTAAAAAAATACAACAGAGATAAAGAGAATTAAAGTTTTCCTATGTTGGTACTACAGCTCAGAATTTCCGCAGATCCATATTTTGCATGATTGTCATTATCAGCATCCTTCCTCTTTCGTCTTTCACTCCTTCTGTTCTTGCTGGACTCCATGATCATTTATTATAAGGTATTATTAACCATTTTGTTAAATTTGGTGGAGGGGGGGCTGGTAAATTGAGAACAGCAGCCAATGACTTATCTGCCTCAATTCCCTTATCAAAGTTTCTCATGTCATAAGCAAACCTTACCTTTACTTCTGTACCACTTTCAATTGTTCTGATTGCTTCACTTTTGACAACTGAGTGATAATGTAAGTAATAATCCATTTCTTGTCTTGGTTTCTTCTGACATAATAACAACTTTCATTTTCACAAAATTTACACTGTACGTAGTTTCTGTATCTACTAACTGAAAACCAGTTGATCTAATGTCATTATTTATTTTCGTTAAATTATCATTATTGTCATTACACAATGAATAACCTTTTTCCTTGAAGAATAAATTTTAACTTCACACTCATCGTCAATGTTTGAGGTTAGGTTTGACGAAGTCAATATATGGTCATGTGTTACTACACTTTTTCCATTTTAGGAGTTGTAACTCTTTAATTATGTAATCGGGATTACTTAAACTGTTTATACTGGTTCCCATGACGATTTCTTACAACAAAATTATTACTTCTTCCCATCTTGAAAACAGCACTAGTAATTCAAACATACTAAACAAAACATGGAAGAATTAACATCAGATGTACAGATTAATTCGTCCAGAAAATAAACTGTGCGACAAACCCGCATGCCAGTGTTAAATTGACTGTGTTCTAATTGGAGCTATGAGTTCTCTTATCCTCAGGTGAATGGTTGTAGGAAATGGATTTTGGTGGTTGTTGGCTACTCAGTCGTATTAATAACACTTTGTTTGTTGCAGAATTATTTGGTATAATTCCTACTAAGTTTGCTTATCCGCTTAGATCGGTGACCACCTGTTAGTAAAATTGCTAACATAAATTCAATTTTACCTGTAACCCTGGATTACTTCTTTAAAGTTACTTCCGCGCGGTTTCTATTTCTTCTTTATACGGCGACTACTTTGCTCTAATAAACTTCTAATATTGCTTCCACTTACGCTGGTTGCGCTATTCTTAACTTCCCTACATTTCGGTCTTATAAATCTTCGCTTCTCTTCTCAACGCACATGAACACGTCCTTCCTGTCGTCGTATCACCTTTTAAGTAAGTTTTTCTTACTTCACGATTCAGTTCGAACCTTATTCTGATCCCTTCTCTAACTTTATCACATGACCAAAATAGCTCACCCTTATCAAATGTTACATTATT
The DNA here is from genome assembly GCA_030765055.1 of Mantis religiosa. Lineage (NCBI taxonomy): Eukaryota > Metazoa > Arthropoda > Insecta > Mantodea > Mantidae > Mantis > Mantis religiosa. Next base: position 204,828,536 of record CM060949.1, on the reverse strand, counting down.
ATTTGTTTCTCATTGGTTTGCAAAACTCATTTAACTCATTGACATTGAGCCCACCCTGAGTTGGGGAACGCCCACCCTGAGTTGTTTGTAACGGTATACATCGTTATCAAATCAGCGAAGTAAATCCCTTTAGCGTTCATGCTCAGCTGCATTTTCTCTCTCCAAAATGTACTGATTTTTGCAAGAATATGTTCTTTTCTTTGCCCGGATGCTAGTATGTATGCTATATTAAATTATATTCTTTCCTTCTTATTCTGCTACTTTAATCATTACTCTGTCCATTTTAACTTCGTATTATTATAACAAGATTTTTATATTAGTTTAGCAAAGCATTTTTATTAATTTATATTAATTTTTCTAATTATCTGATTTCGATTAATTGGCCGCCTCTTAATAGCCGCCTGATACTGCGGCTACAAATGCCAAAATATTTTTTAGAAATTCACATACATATTTCAAACATTCCTTAATTAGAAGTCCTTAAAAAGTATTTTGATTCATATTCTATATTGGGGAACACTTAATATTTCATCACAAATTTTCCTTAGAATTTATGCAATTTTCGGTGGTAGGAATTAATATTTCAGCCTATGAAATATTGTGTACCTCTGGTTATGCTTGGGAGCCCGTAAGGGGGAAGGAATGTGTAGAATCGTATCGTGGAATTACATGAAGATTAATCACAGGGAAAGCACCTGACCAGTTACAGTTTGATTTTCTCGGTGGCTGCTCGACAGTTGTCGAACACCAGGGATTGGAG